>CM072885.1:26486320-26930933 GCA_037013685.1 Acridotheres tristis | reverse complement strand
CTGGGCTTGAAATCGATCACGGCACTGTGTCCGAGCTGTGGGGTGTCTGCGTGTCACGCGCTGCTCACAGTTGGACCGGAACCCGCCACTCCGCTGTTTCGACTCGCAGAGGGGTTTAAAGTGCCGAGCCCGGCAATGACACAACCCCCTGGATCTGCACAGGCGCATGGAACCACTGGGGCCAAGACAACGACAGATCCTGGGGCGACCCCCACCCTGATGGAGAGGTGGCTGGCTCCGCCCTGCCAGGAGCCCGTGGTGCCATCAATGACCCAGCTGGCCGCGGGCGGTGCGCCCCCGGGGTGATCCCGAACCCCCCCTCTCTCCGCCACCTCTGCCTGGGGTGGAGGGAGCTGCCAGGAGCTGCGGAAAAGTGGCCCCGACTGTGGCCGCACCTGCGCAGCCCCCGCTGCCACCCGGGATGCTCCCGGTGTCTGCGCAGCCTGTGCCAACTGTGCGGGGCGGGGCTGCCCGGCAGGCAGCTTCTCCTACACTCTGCCCTTCCCCTGCCCCAGGTGGGAGTGGCCCGCCGCAGCCTCTTCCGTTGTCCGGGGGGCCGGCCTCTTCTGCGTCCCCTGCGCCCCCACCAGGTCGTTGGAGGAGGCGAGTCTGAGGCGGCCCAGTGCCAACTTGCACCGGATTCACGTGCCATGCTGGCGAACACGGGCGCTGCCGGGGCCGGCCTGATCCCCATGGCCGCGGCACGGAGCGGGGGCGCGGTGCCCCCTCAGCCTGCTTCCTCGGCGCTCCGCCCCGCCCCTGCCATGGAGGGAGATGGAGCTGGAGCGATCCCCACAGCTGCCGCGGGCTCCGCGGGGGCTGGCGCGGCACTGGTTGCCGGCATGGCTCTGCTGCCGCTGTTTTCCGCAAAAGCGGAAGGAAAACTAGCGGGCCTGAAAGGAACGCCGTTTGCTCAGTTTTTTCTTTTGAGTTTTGTATTCGCAGATCAGCTGGTTGGTTGCGAGGAGATGGTGGTTTCAGATTCCCTGGACCGCCTGCAACTCCTGGCCAGCGGTCCTGACTGAAGAATGCCCCGAGATGCTGTATGCTGTGTCCCTCTCTGGTGGCATAGTGGTTTGGTTTTTGCGCTTTCACCGGTGCGACCGGCGTTTGAGTCTCGCTTAGGGGGCGAAACGATGCTGTGTGAACCAGCGGTCCGTGAGACAGCAGTCACAAACCAGAAGGGACAAACGACTGCGATTTGGCCACTTTTCATAATTGACTTCAAAGATTGCTGCTTTTTTATTCCTTTTCATCCTGATGATATATCAAAGGTTGCATTCACGGTTTCACTTTTCATCACTGTTTGAAAGACGACTTCTTTTTTTCTTTCTTCGATACCTTTGTATCCTGATGATAATCCAAAATTTGCTTTTGCAGTGCCAGCTTGCAACACTGATGAGCCTGCATAGAGATATCAATGAAGGATTTGCCCTTGGGCATGCGAAACTCACTGGCCACTTGCCAGCGGTTTGTGACTCTTTGAAAATATTTCTTTGTGATGCGCTGTGAGCGCTGGAGAAACTTCTGCAGGCAGTTTTTGCTTGCCAAATTTATCTCATTGATCCTTCCTTTGATATTACTGTATTTATTATTGTTCCATATCAACAACCTACAGGTGGAATTGGCCGATGAGATGATGAATGGTCTGATCCCTTGCACTTTTTGGAATGGGTCTTTCTGCATCATCAATTATGAAATACAGCATCCCCGTCTTTTGAATGCTTGCTCTCCTCCTGATCACAGGCTGGCAATGGTGATTGCAGTTGAGGGGAGCAGATCTTGCAGAAACCATACTCCTGGTATTGTGGGAGAACTCTGAGGTGGCCTTTGCATGAAATGTTGCTCTGCAAAATGCTCTCGATAGTTTTTCAGGGCAGATCACTTGTCATCTGCTCAGCCACAGGTTACTGCATGTGTCAAAATCAAATAATTTTTATTTGTGACCCAGACATAGTCAGAGGCCGATGGAAGGACCCACTGTCTTTCTTGACGGCTTGGGACGACCAGGAATGGCCATTGTTACTTGGCAGGTGGATCTGAGTGGCAGGTTCTGGAAAGTGATGAGACTGGCTCAGCCCAGTTGGTTGAATTGAGGGCTGTCATGGCATTTGAGGTATTTTCTCGGGAATCTTTCAGTTTGATCATGCATTCAGCCTATGTGGCCAACACCACGTAGAGGTTGGGTTGTTCAATTTTGAAGGAGGTCAGTAATCCTGCCTTGTTTCATTTACTAAAAACCTTGTGGTGTGTCATTCAGGTCAGGGTTCATCTGTTCTATGTTCTGCATGTGGAGTCACACCGATTTGCCAGGATTTATAGCAGAAGGTGATGTGAGGGCAGACAAGTTAGCTAGCCCAGCATGGGTGGCACCTCAACCTGATACACTCATGCAGGCCAAGGCATCGCATGGGTTTTTCCATCAGAACGCACATACGTTGCAGAAGCAATTTCAGCTGTTGCCAACTGAGGCTTGGGACGATGTTACCCAGATTGCTGAGTTTGGCTGGCAAGTATGTGCATGGTAGACACATTCTCCTCTGCGATATGGGTTCTGCTCACACTGGAGAAAAGGCCTGCGATGTCAGTGCTCACTGGGGGCAGGTCTTTGCCTCTTTAGGCATGCCTTCTGCTGTGCAATTGCCTGACAGTTGCCCGACTGGTCAAGCCATTGTAAAACGTGCTCATGGTAGACCGAAGTGGGTTCTTGAAGAACAAAAACAGGGAATGCAGGGTGAAACCCCGTACTGTCAGTTGACAAAGGTTTTCTACACCATCAATTACCTTGGGTGCCACAGAACTCAAATAACTCTGTCATTTCAAATCACCACATCTCGTTACAGGCTTCAGGCGAGATGCACCTGCCTCGAGCCAAAGTTCGGGTGTGAAATCTAGTCACCAAACAGTGGGAAGGTTCTTGTGACCTTGTCGCTTCGGGGCGTGGGTATCCATGTGTGTCCACAGATACTGGGGTGCTCTGGGTACCTTCGAGGTGTGTCTGTCCTGGCCTGCAACCACAGAGACAGAACCCGGCCAACAGGTAAGGTGAAAACCATGACCAAACTGAAAGCCATCAAGTGGACGACTCATTGAATGAGGACTCAGATGACCATGAGCACAGACTGGTCATTGTTCATTTTCCCCTTCTACATTGTTCATTTTGCTTTTTCCTTTTTCCTTTTTCTTTTTTAAATGGTAAAAGGGTGATATGTTGCCCTGGTGTTTCTAGCCTTCTGATGTTGATGCATTCCTGTTACACTTTCTCACACTCTTTCTGGTAAATAGAACTGTTTTGCAGTCCTCTTCGGAGGAAGCGAGCATTGATTGACATTGTGATGAACCAGTGGAGTCAGAGGGTCTCTTCATCACTGTCCAATCCATGCTCATTGTTAGAGTTCCATAAATAGACATGTTATGTAAATAAAGAGGTCTTTTTCCTGCTCGACCAACTTGGAGTCAGGTGTGTGTCTCTCTCTCTCTCTCATAACAGCAACACAGGATAAAGACTGGAATTAAAAGCAAGCAAATAAAACCCTCTGCAGGACTGAAAATACACAAAAATGGTAACAAGTGATATAAAACAAGCTTGAGCCAGACATCCAAATTCTGCTGTCTTTCATAGCAGTAGCTGAGAAGAACATCTACAAGGATGTGTTTTGGTCAGTGCTTGTTCTCACACTGGCCTTGACAGCTTTCTTTCTGCCTCTGCTGCTGCCTGGAGCAGAAAGCAAGCCTCCATCTCCAGTCATTTCTGCTCAGTTACTGCAGTATGGACAGATCATTCAAAACACTGTTCAGTTCCTTTTCAATGTTCAACACCAAGTATAGAGATTTATATGAACTATCAGATTTTTGGGGCTTTTCATTTTTTGTTTTTATCCACATATTTGTATTTGCATTTGCATATTTCAAATAAAATCATTTAATGTTTTGACTTTTGCAGAACCCTGTCCTTAAGAGCATGTGATACAGCAGCATCTATTTGAGTACTTGCAGCATGTACAGGTCTGCCAAAACCACCTCAGAAGAGAGTGTGAGCTCCTGAAGCTGTGGTTGGGCTTGCACAGACATCTCCAGAGACAACTGCTGAGCAGTTAACCTTCCCCAGCTTTTCTTACAATTATGGTAAAAGTTGTGGTTCATTAGAATCACATACAGTTGGTTCTAGATTACTAGTCTTCCTCCCTTTGGTCAGCTTTCCCAGAACGGAAACCTCAGCATCAGAGAATATTACCATTGGAATTGGAGTCTTGTTGCATATTTTGTTTAGTTTGTGGTCAAATTGTAAAACAATATCTGCCCATTAAAAAAAATTAGATTAGAAATATAAATTAAAAATGTACCCATCCTCTCCTGTTCAAGCTCCAGACCTGCAAAGTAAGTCAGTTGCCCAAACACCTAAATTTTACCACTTAGGAAGTGAATGCACTCATTCAGAGGAAGGCAGCAGTACCCAGCCATCCAGACTGGACCACCAGCAAATACCTGGCTACAGGAGCACTACCTGCTGGCACCCACCTGCACAAACTTTGACAAAATTTACACTATAGAAGTGAACCTTACAAATAGCTTGCAAAGGATTGAAATAGAATTTTGAAGCAGGCCAGTCCTAACAGAAAGCTTCAGTAGCTTGTCAAGAAAAATAAAATTCACTAGATCCATTTTAAATCCATTCTTGAAGTACCTGCAATTTTTTATCTGTGAAGAAGTGTAGCTGGGTTTCCCCTCACAGTTTGTTTGGCTTTTATTAATGAGGTTACAGCGCCGTCTCCTGGAAGAAAAGAACTTGTTGCAGCTGCTCCTGAAATGTTCCATTTCCCTGTGTCCCCAGAACCAGGAGATGCTGCTATGACAGTGCAGCCACCTGAAGCAACTGGATGGGCAAAACAAAAAAGTGCTGACTTTTTTTTCTCAGTAGATATACTGCAATAATGAGTATTGGGAAAGAATGGAGAGGTTTATTTTAGCTTAAACTCCATTTTTAAGAGGCAACACGAAACTTATAAAGTCAGCACTGGGAGAGCACAAGCCTGCTCAAACAGATCTGGCCATTCACTGAAACAATAAAAATGAAAGGGTTTTTGGTCCAAAAGGTACATATGCCTTTTGGTCAGAGGGTATAAAACCCGAGGTCCAAAAGGCTAATAACGCCACAAAATACCTCCAACAATTTTTTTAGATGTGTTTCACTGCTTTACAAAAAAATAGAGAAACTATTAGCAGTAAACCTACTTTCTCATTAAAAGGGCCATTGTCAGAGTTAATTTTAGCTTTTTTAAAAAAATAAAATATTACTATATGGTTTAACACCTAGCATTGGAAAAATATCAAAGAATCGTCCTTTTATTCAGATGATTGATGTAACTTCTACAAATGCAATTCTGATCATCCAGGGGGAACAGCAACTTCAAAAAATTAAAACACCGAAAAATGGAAAACCCAGAAAGACTCACCCATTCTCAGATATATGTGCACACATATGCACAAATACTTAGTGGAGATTTTAAAGTGTTACCCAATTGAACGAACAGAACACATTAATCAATAATTACTAGCAAGCAGGTATTTTTATCTTGCAGCTATATGTGATATTAATGGTCCTAGGCACTTTGCTATACCCATGGAGCATTCTGAAAATTTTGTTATGGGGCATAAAGCACATACTTTATCTTACTGGGGTTACTACTAGCATTATTAAGAAGAAATAATAGTTGCTTCTAGGAGTAGTAGGATTATTTGTGTATTACCCCATTGAGTGGGACTGTACACAGTGCAGATCCAACTCCAACTGATAGAAGAAACAAAAAATACTTCAGTTACTTAAACCACTTTTCTCTCATTAAAAGGCTTCAGGGCTTGATATTTAAGGCTCTTTAGGAAAAATACACAAAGGAAAAATTATAGTGATTTTTATGAGCTAAGCAATGTAATATAATAGTCTTGGGCATCATGGCTCCCTGCAGAAAATCCCAGGACACTAAAATTTTATTCAAAAAAACCCAGTCAAAAGGGTAACAGGAGT
This sequence comes from Acridotheres tristis, assembly GCA_037013685.1. Classification (NCBI taxonomy): domain Eukaryota; kingdom Metazoa; phylum Chordata; class Aves; order Passeriformes; family Sturnidae; genus Acridotheres; species Acridotheres tristis. Next base: position 26,924,911 of record CM072885.1, on the reverse strand, counting down.
AGCCTGTACTTGCTTGTATCTTGTACATCTTGCTTTTGAGCGTAAAAAAACTTACAGCACTGTGTTGCATTCACCAGCATAGGATAGTGTATTTACTGGTACAGGCAGGCAGAAACAGCTGGATCTTCCTTTGGCAAAGGCCTCTGGGGAGCTGTGCAGACAGACTTCACAGTGAATAGCCTCCTCTTCAGCCACACGATCAAGCAGCTGTAAGAACAGATTTATCCAAGAAGCTTCTGATGTTGTTCTCAGATACTGTACTTTTAATAAACCTATTCCACTATTTTGTCAAAGAAATAGCCGGTCTTCAAAATGGAGTGTATTGCATATGACATCTTTGTAGTCAAACATACTATTCTGCATGCATACCTCGGACATTTCCTAAGGCTTCTGTGTTTTTCTAACATTTGCTCGTGTCAGAAATGAATATATTTTAATTGCTATAGGCTGAAACCTGAACAAAACTACAGAAAAATATGCAAGATTTAAACAAGGCAAGCAAGACTGGGTCTTGTAGTGACATAAAACAAACAAACATTGTCAGTAAGAGACATAATCTGTTTACAATCCTAAAGTGCATGTGTTGGAACATTTGTCTTGTAAACCAACAGTACAGAAGCTCAGAAACAACACTGTAAGATTTAAGGCTAACTCTGCAAATAAATACTTAAATCTTGTATTATATTTTTTGCCTTTTTCTATCCAGAGAGATTTCTCCTTGATATGTTCCAAGTATCAGCTGCACTTTACAGCACTGGCAGGTCACTTTCTGAAAAGACAGAAGTGGTCTCCATCGAAGCTAACTGAAACAGATTGCTAAGTCTGTCTACAAATAAGTGTATTTTTTGTTTTAAAAAAGCAGCAGAAGCATTCTTGATTTCAAATCATATTTATTCACTATAAATTCACTATTCACATATTTATTCATGTTAAAACTCAAATAAAGGAGATGAACATAGACTAAATGCTTTCCCACTTTCTCTTCAGCACTTCTAGAGGCAGGAGGTAGGAAGAAAATCTGACTTGATTCCTGCAGAATCTTTCAGCTGCTCCTGGAAACTGTGCATTATTAGATTATTAGATGTCATAGCAGCACTTTAGGGTTCCTCCTTGGAAATAGATTTAATTTATTGGAATTATGAAAAATATTAAATCCTAGTTTCAGCTACTAATTGCTCCCAGAGGAATTTTTTTTAATTATATTGAGGCAAATTCGCCAAAATAAGATCCATGAAGCTAATTTTTAGGACAAATCTTCTCCTGGAATATAATTGTGCACTTACTAAAATTACAGTTAAAAATACATTCAAAAAGTATTGTATCCTTGCAGCAAACTGGACAGACCTGTAAATGAGCATTACTTTGCTACCTCAAGCAAAACAAAGCTTCCGCACTTCCTCTTAATGAGCTATTGAAATATGAACTGAATGATGACATGACAGACTTTTTCTGCACCATATGGTCCCCATTTCACAACAGCACATTCTGCTCAGCATTCATACTACACACAGCTATGGGCTCTCACTGCACACGGGCTCGTAGGCACACTGTGAAATAAGCTCCCAAGTTCTCTTCTTTCTGCAGTACAGAATGTACCTTTCCTGTATGATTTTTATGGTTTCAGAAATTTTTTTATCTTTACATGGCCCTTGATGAATCCAACTGTTTCAACTTGAATGTGTTCAAACCATTAAAAACATTTTCTCCACGTATAAATAACCTCTCAATTTTTCTCGTACAACCATACATGGATGCACAAGGCTGAAAGCCACTCAAATTCATACTCATATTTGAATATGAATTTTCCGAATTCGTATATGGAAATCAAATACCAACACTACAAAATCACACAATTTTGGGTTTTTTTCTTATTTTAAAAAGTTTGGAGTGAAGTACTACAAAAATAATTTGTCATCTCCCTAGAAAATTACCTACAACAAGGGTAAGGTCACTGTCAGAACAGTGTATAATCTTCCATATCAAACTTTTTGATCTTTATACTGGCTACCTGGATGTTGCTGGTGGAGGGGGGGGTTCTCTGTTAGACTCCAACACTGCCTGCTCCCAGGCAGTTCTTGGCAACAAGGTATACTTGCAAGCCTTGCCCGGATTCAGGCTTTTAGCTCTTTTGTGAAATCAGGCTTGCACTTACCTTTGGAGCCAGCAGAGAAGGAGACCAAGAAATGCTGTCGAGGAGATTCCATAGAGACTTTATTTCTTCTACAAAGGGGTCCTGTCCAGCAAATCCAATGGGTGGGGGTTCTAAGGGGACTTTTATAGGGTTTAAGGGTTTTGTATTTTGAACCAATTAACAAAAGAATTCTATAACTAACCAATCTACAAAAGACTTTAAGGGAAAAGGAACCAATTATCTACGAGAAAAATGGACCACTAGAATTACAGAAAGGTAACACGGGTCTACAGGGGGGTGAGACGCTTCTTGGTATTAGTCACTCTAAGTAAACGATTTCTTATCGGAGGTATCGTTTTCCATGGGGGCCTCTCTAGGGATTCAGAGATGATCTCTGTTCCCTCCACACGTGGAGATATGCTTATCCTGCCATTTTATTAGACTTTACCCACTTTATATGCCCATACTGGTACCAAAAGCAAAAGCAGCACAGAATTTAATATTTCATTTTGGCTGGCCCCTGCCAAGGTATTAAAATCAATCATCAGTGTCCATCTGCATCTTCTGTTCCTCACTTCAATTTTGACGATGAGATGGTTTTTGCAAACGAGTCACATTTCAAACAAGTCATGGATTTTCAACCCATAGTGTTAGGAGAAACAAGAACTCCGTAGAACTCAGTAGCTTTAGTTTAGTATATTCCTCTTTAAAAAGACTCATTTGATCATCTCCATATTTGAAAAAAAAAGTATGGTAATGTTGTTTGACTTTGAAAAGGAGCTGATGATGGGCAATTAAAATTCTTTTTTTTCCCCTTCTGTCAAATGTGGCTGACACTTCAAAGTTGCCAGTCGTGTAGAGAGAAGAATCGAAGTAACTCCTACCATACATTCCATCAGTAGGCAGAAGTTAGCTGTTACAATTCAAAACACCTTCTTACTGGCAAGCTGGGCTAGAGCTTTGGATCATTCGATACAGAGTGGGCATTCTGAAACTGAGGGGCAAGAGAAAAATTTCCATGAAACCACATTCCATGGAATTCTGTGGAACATATAATTTTGTTTTATCTCTAGATAATGTTAGGTATTTTCACTGCAGAGAGGAATGGCTGAGCTATGAAATCCCTCAAAAACAGCATTCAGTTAAGTGTAAGTATGGCATCTCTTCCTGAAATCCCTCTGTAAAACGGATACTGCATGCAATAAATGAAAACCTTCTCTTGCACAATGGATGTATCATTGATACAGGAGGCAAGCCTGAGCCTTCTAGCAAATAACCTTAGTAAGGACTGAAGAAAAAAGTCTTCCAGAAGACTTGAGATTAAAACATCAAGAATCCCCAGGAAGGGTGGCATCCAAAGTAATCAGGTAATTAGGAGTGCACTATTTTTTCAGTTGAAGAGAAGAAAAGCTGGATGTTGAATGGAAACTACAGTCATATAGAACTGGGGCTTCTTAATCTATTAATAAAAGAGCAGTGGAAGAGTGAATTGCAAATCTCTTCTATAGGAATATCTTTACTGCACTGAACCAAGTGACACAGCTTAATTCCTTAAGTCTTCAGCAGCTTTATTGAAATGACTTATAATTGTCAAGTGGGAGAAATCCCACTTTCCCTAAGAAGGGAAATAATTTCTGCACAATAAAAAAAAAAACAAACCAAAAATATAACAAAACCAAATATAAACTCCTTCAGAATAAAAGTATTTTCAAAATTACTACAAACTTTAATCAAAATACTCTTCTTAAGAAGAAGCAGCAGGCAATAGAAATTACCCCTTTACATTTTGGGATTGCAGGTCACCACTTGCCAATTACTTATTACTTTCCCTTCTCTATTTCCCATTCTTCAAAAATATCAAAGGCAGAACACAGAGAAAATTATTTTAAGTTAACATAATCTCACTTTGGTTGTGTCTCTTTCTCAGCACGACTTTTTAGTTAACATATTCCAGCCAGTGTCCATACTGTTCTCAGAAACATGCTTTTATTTCTTCTGTGGTTCAGTGCCATGTTCTCAACCACAATACACAGGTGAACATCAGCAGAAACCCTTTGTTTGTTTTGGGGGATGGATGTCCTTTCTGAAGGAAGTTTTCTCATCTAAGATTATATGGAAATACTAAAGTCTCATGGGGTGGAAACAAATCTAAAGAAGTCTAACTCTTTACCAAGACAAAATTGCCTGATTCTCAGAAAAGCCTTATTTGTAGAAAGCTTCCCTGTTTCACCAACACTGCTCATGGAAGATTAACTTACTTCATTATTCTTAATAACTCCCTCCCTGAACTAAAATACAATTAAAAATTATAAATAGATACTGATGAAGAAGGTGGATTTTATGAGAGTTATAACTATACCCAGGGAGCAACACTTTCTACCAAAATTTCTACCTGCTCATGTTCAGTAGTGCAGCACTTAAATCTTCCCATCTTATAGCAAGGAGGAATCAGAGGGGGAAAAAAATAAACTGACTAGTATTTTTCATTTTTTCAGGGTTAGTTTTAAGAACAGCTACAACAAAACAGACATTTTATCTGCTGTTTAGAGCAACAGGGCAATAAAATCCAGAGGCTGCAGGTTTAACTGTTTAGTATTTGGCAGAAACAAGCATTATTTCAGTCAGAATTATCAGGACTCACAAAATAAAAACAACCCACACACACACATCCAAGGCCACATGTTACTTTGCTTTTTAAAGAGGAGGCAACGGATGGGAAGTACCAGTAAATATGAGAACAGTTGCTAAATCCCTACTACTAAGTCCTCCAGTGCAGGGTGAACTTGTTCTGAGCCTCATTATTAAGAACATCTGTTAAGGGAAATACAATAGGAGCAGATAGCGATTTTTAATTCGTATCTTTGAGTGGATGAAATTTTAAAATGATCTTTCATTTGAAGGAAGCAATGATGTTTACATGCCTATGTGCTGCTTTGTACACCTTATAAAATACAACTGGAAGTAACACAGCGCTCTTTATTTTGTCAACTGCTATATTAGGTGCCATACTTTGAAGGAAAATCATATAAAAATAAATTTACATGATTGAAGTACAGCATTCTTGAAGTCCTTGTAGTTTTCAATTTATAATTTCAGAAAAAAACTCTCATGTAAGGATGGCGAGTTCTTTCACTGAAAACCAGAGCATGAAGAATTTTTGAGATGAAAAAATATTTTAACCCAAGAATCTACAATATGACGACCGGCCAACCATTTTTGTATTATGCACAAGCTTGTTAATTGGTCTCAATTGTCTGTGTGCAAAGTGATGAAAAATACTAGAGAGCGTTCTAATTTTACCAAACATCCTAAGAGCAGCCTTTCAGAATGCTGGTTTTGTTTTAGTGAGGGAAATCTCCTATTTCAGTTTCAAATACTTAGCATTTAAAAAACAGCTACAGGTATTCCTGACATCTTCTGTACGAGAATTACATGAACGTCATTGATCTAAAATTATAAACACACCAGATTTATACAAATACGTGGATATACAAAGGGAAAACCAAATAAAACTTTCAATCTAGTGATCCAGTGAAAGTGAGTAGAATTTCAACACCTAACATGGTTGTTGGTGTTTTTTTTAACACTAATAAATTATCTCAGTAATTATGGTGCAGTTACAATCTTTATGAGTTTGTCTTCCCACATCACCAAAATAACTAACTGCTACGTGGAGACAACCACACTCTGAATTTCTGCAATTTACAGGGAAGACTTAGCTTTTATGTTCCCATCTGCTTCATCAGTGGTCCAAGTGATTACTCTTCAGTGCAAGAAAGCATTCAGTATGTGATATAGCTCAACCTTCCCTTCTGTCCTAAGTTTGCTCCAGTGTAATGTACTGTAAAACAAAGTGAAGATGATCTGCCTCCACCACAACAGGTGTTTGTTATGGTAGCGCATAAGCACGCACAGATCTCTCAACTATGAATATTCTGTTCACTTACCGTTGTCACCTACTCCCTTTTCCTATTTTAGCCTCACGGTTGATGTCTATCATACCATTCTCACATCTAACTTCAGATCTATAAAATACTTTAATATACTAGGAAAACTTAATGCAAAAAGTTCAGATTAGTCTGACAACTAATTAGCACAACAGATTCTTAATTAGGAGGCCTGTATATTGCTGCAATTGAAGTAGATGAGTTATACAGTAAGATAGCATATACCTAATTCACAGTGCTTTTTCTACTGTATGGTTTCTCTCTAGTCATCCCACTCCTTTTCATGACATTTAGATATGTTGGTATGTTTAATCTCATTTATTTCTACTTCTAAAATACAATTGTTACATTAGCATGAAGACTTTGGTGACAGAGAAAGCTACATTTTCAAAAATTTCTACAGCATTAGAATTGTTACTATTGAATGAGTTCATAGGCTTCTCTGTTCAGGTCCTTCTGTTAAAGTAAAATGTACCAATATCTCCTCTGCTTTTCCCAAGCTGCAAGCATGTAAGGTGAACATTTTGCCCCCAAGCCCCAGTGGTCACAAGAAACTGTCTCTGAGGTCATAAAAATGAATGCTTTTTTAGTCCTGTAGCAGCTTATGCCACGTACCCATGTAACAGGTTTCCAAAATATCAAACTAGCTAAAAAATACCAGTTAACTAAAAAAATTCAAATTCGTACTCTGACTTGGGGTAAAAAAAAAAAAGAAGACAACTAAGCAGTTGCATTAAACAAGTAATGAGGCAGTGGTCCCTCATTTTTTGTTACTAAATTCACAATCCAGTTCATTGTGGGACTGCCAGGAATCCACTTCTGGTCCATGCCTAAATTACCTCAGTGTATCCACTGAATAATGTTTTCTTCTGTTTGCTTTCTATCTCTCTCCAGCTTTTAGGCCATTCCCTGTTTCCTATCTCACCAGAATATTGTATGACACTTGCAGCATTGCAGCCTATGGTGGTCCCATGTGCCAGAACAAAATTATGGTCTGGCAACATTTGTCTAGGTCAACCCCATATATTAGTGCCTTAAAAAAAGCTGTCAGATGAATAACAGGAGACAGAATCCACTGAAGAAACTTCCTTCATACTTCTACAACAAAAGCAAAGTTGAATCCTGAGTTCAGGAACCACTGAGCAGCTCTTGTTTTCTCTGCTCATTTTACCTCCATCTTGCTTCCTTCCAATCTTAAGGTCTGTCCACCTCAGTTCCAGTGGATTCAGTTTTTGGGAATGAAAACCCATGAAAACTGCAGAAATTGTCATGTTTACTGTAAGAACATCTGCAGGGTCATATCACTGACATTTAAAAAAGCCAGGTTAAGACAACAAACCTTCATTCATCCCTTCATTTATGAATGGCCTGCACATCAAAATACCTGAAAACTGCACTGATACAGTAGAACTTATTTTAACTTGCATTACAAATAAAATCGCACATGCTCTTTTACAGACAATATATATTTGTAAACTTGTTCATGCAAAATTAGTGTGCACAACAGGGAATATTGGTTTTCTAATCCCCACATCTGTAAAAATGACATTTATGTCTGCTCTTTCTGAACTGTGCCCAAACTCTTTTTAATATAATAAATCTTACACATAATTTGTCTGCCAGCCAAACCAATTTATGAAGCTGAAACAAAAAAGAACAAAAAGTTATACAAAAACCATGGTGTACCTGGACACTTGATTCCCACCTTCCCCCCTTTTTTGTTTACAAGTAGAAAGAATGAATAAAAGAAAAAAAACCATGGTCACAAAATTTTGACATTTTAATCCTAAACATTATAGGGCAAATGGATGTTGGAATTTATTTCCATACACCATGAGTCAACTTTTTAATTCCCAAATGTGGCCAAATCCACAAAAACAATAGTGGTTTAACTCTGGACTATGGAAATTTATTTCTGGAATAAATGCTAGAAAAGCAATTATGGGAAAAGCCAACTGTCTCCATAAAGGTAAATAAAGTGGAACAATGTGTAGATTAGATACTTTTGCTGTTTCTTACTCATAACCTGTCAATTCAGTGCATCATATGGTTCAACATAACGGTCCCCATTAGACAAACATCTAACTAGTGTCCATTGATTCCAAGTTATTGGATGAAGAATCTTTTTGGATACTTTCAAAGATGGCTGCCAGCTCAGGGTTAGAGCTTATCTGTGACTGAAATTCACTCATTAATGGACTCTTCTCTGCTTCTGGAATGGTTAGAAGTGCTGCTACAGCTCTCATTGCAGATCGTTTTAGTTCATCTTGCTTTTCAAACTCCTGTTTCACTGAGTTCGCCTTTACCTATGGAAAAATTGAAAATATGTTTGAAACTTTACTCAACCCTCCCTCTATACCAATCCTAAAAAAATGTACCTTAAAAAAACCCCATATTTCCTCTCAAAATGATCTAAGCTCTTAAAATAATCAACCCAACAAAAAATACCCTGGAATATCTTTTTGGCAGAATTTTTACCATCAGTTTACAAATAGACTGAAGCTTCAACACTGCAAGGTAAGCAGAAGAAAGTTGTAAGCTGCCAAGTCAATCACCAAATCAAAGCAACTATAGCAGCCAACCTTTAGCTAGTAAGGTCAGTAAATGACTTTAAACTGCTATTAACACTGTACTCCCAGCTTACAGAGAATAGAACTTTTTAAAGAAGTTGACCTTCATTAGAGTAACTGCTTAACCTTGTGTTGTTATTCTCAAAGGTATTTCAGCAATACAAACATATAATTAAAGGCAGTCAATTTTCCTGATGTGAAATACAGCAGTCTAGAGTAATGGAAAAGCAAGGTAAATCAGACAGTAAATGACTGTCACAGCATGCAGATGAATCAAGACCAAAGTAGGAATGGAAAGAGACTAACTACAAAGATCCAATACTCCTGTAATATAAATGAAGAGGTGGGATAAATGACAAAAAGTCTAACAAAACCAGGATTACTTTAGACTGCCTTCATCAGCCAAATGCTTGTCTGAAACAACATTCATAAGTCAGAAAAACTCTTTAGTATTCCAGTTTCACTACTTATAATGAACTGAGATTTACAAGTTGCCCAAGTGGCATCTAAATTTTCAAGGAACAAAAGAAAAGGCATCAAAGAAACAGAAGAATTTTTAAAAGAACCTTACAAATCTACCTCTCCACTGTAATTTAAATTAATTTAATAGTTGTTCAAAGATCCACTCATTTCTAATCTAATTATCCTGCCTACCACAGCTTATCAACTATAACTCAGGAAACACTGCAGCAGTACAGAGGTATTCTTTAAACATGAGTTCATTTATATTTCTATAAGAAAACGCAAAATAATGAACTTAAATAAACTGAAATACCTTAGTTGTACATGTAGCACGCAAAGGTTCAACGAGCCTGTCCAATCTCTGCAGCACCGCACTCGGACAAAGGGTAGACAGCCTCACCAACATTAAAAAGGTCAGCATCTAGGATGAGCAAAAAACCCAATTCAAAAGAGTTATGCCTGGCATATATATGGAGATGTATTTCCCACGATGCTGTGGGAACCTTTTGAACAGTCACACTTTAATGAAAATGGCAAATGTAGTGAAATACTTAAGCATATTAAGTAATGTTTTTCCTTAATACTTTACTTACACTTCAGTCTATTCACTATTTGAAATATTTTGACAAAGTCACTGCTTTCACAGAGAAAAATGACAGCTAACCTTAATATCATAGTGATCCTTCAGACCATCTTCAACATGGTTTAAGAATTCAAATATATCTAGTCTATCCAAACAGCTATCCAATAGAGTATACATGCACTCAAAAGCTGCTTTCCTGATGTCCAACCCATCATCAACTGTATGCTTAAATGGTCCCATTTCCACCTGCCATGAACAAAAAAAAAAGTTAAGTAATACACTTCTTTTAAAAAATAATCTACTTACATATTTAGCATTGTTTATCTCAGTTAACTTACCTCTCTGATTAATTCCTTTCTGACTTTTGTTTCATGGTAAAGATGAGGAAGCACAGTATCTAAGAGGTCCCTTATCAAAGATGGTTTATTGTGGGCAGCTGAATTAAATGTCACTAGGGCTACTCTCCTGACATTGAGATCTGGGTCCTCCAGAGTTTTCAGAAAATCACCTGCAATCATATATAGAAAGAAAGTAACCTATGAGGATATTTTTAATTTGCAACTTCAAGAATATCTTTGCTTAGTCTTAAACTTTCAAAAATATATACTTAGTGCAGGAGTTATTTTTATGTAACAGCCACCTGCTATTTCAGCATGATTACACAAATAAAGGATTAATTATAATCATATGAAAAGTTTAAATATAATTGATATATAGTATTTCATATAATGAAACAGTAGTAGAAGGAACACCATCAAAATAAATGGCCACCATAATGACATATAAACACTTTTTCTGAAGATATAACATGTAAACTAATGAAAATTACATTTAACCTTTCCTTTTCTCCATTTATTAAAATTCTCTCAAAATATATATTAGAAAACCAATTTCAATTTCTGCAGTTCAGGAATTTGAGAACACCTCTTAAGGAAACTATCGACATACTGATTTTTAACCCTCAAATTAGCATATACTGAAAATACCTAAATTACTATAAAATAGGCCTACTCAATATATATTAATGTAGCATCACCTCTCCCATCCCACCCTGCCTTTGGGCATTTTTAAATTAGATTTTTCTATACTTCTATAACATAACCTTGTTAAAGTATATGACTGTATGAATATATCCTCAAGGTTTCTGAAGTTCTACTAGTGACTTCCATGAGGAATGAACATCTTCAGAGGAGAAAACCATCAAGGTGTAAAAACAAAGTGACTCTTTCACCCATCAAAAAGCTGGGTAACAAAACTCAAAATGACTGAGACTTCTAAAGTACTATATACTGATAGCTTTTTGATTGAATAATCAATAAATATTTCCAGAAATCAAAGGGGCAAGGTAGCTTCAGTGAGAGGGGAGAAAAACCTACAAGCATAATTCTTGAATATATTACTTAAAAAAAAGCTTAGTGATGAAAATAACACACAGTAAAATGACTTCATTTCCCTATAATTAAAAATTTCGCTCTTCACAAAATTTTATGCTTTAAAGCATAAATCTTTTTCCTCCTATTAGGTTAAGAAGCATAGATGATTCTTTTACATATCTTTAGACCTATAATTCATCAAGCATAAAATATTACATCTACACATTTTGCTATACAAATTAGAAAAGAAAAAAAGCCACAGCATTGCAAGTCTTTGTCATACTGATGTTATACTAAAAGCTCTGATTACCTTATCCATGTATAAAAATACACACAATTCCAAATGCTTTCAGACCACAAGCATTATAGAATCATAACAACCTATATTTACATTCAAAACCTGGTAATACTCAGAATAATTCACACAAGCAGACATGTTTTAAGCGACTGAATGTCAAATATTTCCAAGACCACACTTCTTGGTAAATACAGTACATCTTACTACATCAAACTGATATAATTTGGCAAAAACACAGGAAAGGAAATCAGCTTTTCGGTCCCATCCTACTAAAAACACTAGCTTCTTTTATTGCCCATCACAAAGTCAATACATAGAATTTTTAATGACATAATTTTTACTGCTCAGAATTCAAATAAATTAGTGTTAAAAGAAATAATTGGCTACTATGGAAATATCTTGTAACTCTTCCAACAGTTATCATTAGCAGCTAATTCTAGTATCTTCAAAATATTTATTTTTGGTAACACAAAAACCAAATTTTAAATGTAATTCTTTTGCCTGAAAACACAGAAGCTGTCAGATAAGTAGAGTACTTACCTATGCAGTTCTTCAGGAGTGGGTCTATGGGTTGTGGATGATCAGAAATAGTGAACTTAACAGCAGTAACCACTGAACTTCGAGCATATGAGGACCCTAATATGAAACAAAAGTATGAACATGCAAGATTAAACAGAACAAAAGAATCTAGATCAGGCTCAATGCCACTCATTCCTCTTAGACTTCTAATACTCTTAAGAACAGCAACCAAGAAATGCTATTTGCTACTAGCAATGCAAGATGTAACTCAAATAAACCTATGAATAGGACATTTTAAACTGGAAAAAAATACCATAACATTGTAATAAGCATGTAATGTCATCTCCTATAGAAAATTTGAGCAATAAGCCTATTAAAACAGATTATTTATGATCACACATAGGCCTACAAAAAAATTTCCCTTTTACAGCAGAAGCACATGAAGAAAACACGTGAATACAGTTCTTGATATGAGACTGATTCATGAATTATGCACAAAGATCCTTCCTAATTCTTAAAACCTTCAGAATCCTTATCTGAAAATTAGGAACACAGTAATTTACACCAAAAGGTCAAAATGTTGCAATTGGTTTGTTAATTTATTCCTTAGTTGCCCATGTCCCCTCCCCTTCAAGTTTATAGGTCTTTCTTAAACATAACATTGTTAACAGAAATAAAAAGTCTGAAGGCAGAAAACAAGTAATTCTTGTTGTGCATGACTAACAACTTCTAGTAAAAGCAGAAAACCTTAACCTTCCATTGTTGGGGGAGGGGAGCAAAACTTCAAGACACATCATTTAAGCAAGTAATTTGAAAAACCAGATCCATTTATTAACAGGTATCATAAAGCCATCTGCTCCAATACATACATGCATTACTACCCCTCACCTGATGCCAAGTATCCCTTGAGTCGTGGAAGCAGAGTCTCTGGGTCTATCAACGTAAGCTTGCCCAAGCATTCAGCAACAACATTTCTTGTACCCTCTTCTGCACATTCACAGTGTTTCAGGAGTAAGGCCCAGATGTTCTCAACATATGGTTTGAGACCAATCACTGACGCAGAGCTAATTATTTCTTTCAAGGAATGCAGAAGAAGGTATTGTCTCTTAGGTTGACTGGTTATTTCTTGTAGGACAAATGGCAGATACTCAGGAAGATTGCCAACACTAATACTCCCTAAGGCATATGATGCTGCTGACTTGACTTCTTCACTGGGAGAAGAGAACGCTTCCAGTATTACAGACTTCAGCTCGATTTGTCCACTTAAGTCAATGTGATGCCCAACCTCCCCAAGAGAAAGCAAAGCCAAAAGACGAATGGAATCTGTGGACCTTGAGTTCTTAACGTCTTGAATGAACTGACCTACAACAGCTGGTCCTTCCTTAGGGCAAGCTCGAGTAAGGGCAGCAACACATTTGGCAATGGAATAGTAAGACTGCTTATGAGTAAGTGCTGTGCTCTGTGAGTACACTGGACCGGTTAACATGCGCAGTAAATCCATATAGCCTAAATTATTTGTACCAGTCACAACCAAAGCTTGGAAAAATTCTAGCATGGCACTAAGTGCTCCACCCTGCAGTAAGGGTGATCTTACCAGCCCAATAAGTTCATTGAGAATGGAGCCACTAATCTTTGACAGAGAGGAAGGATATACTTTAGCCAGTGTTGTCAGAAAACTGATGGCCATTTGTGATACGTGCATATCACTTTCGCTAATCAGAGGTGGAAGCTCATCCAGGACTGCATCAATCATGGCAGCTGTCAAGCTGTCACAGTAATTCTTAATTAAAATATCTAGTGCAGAAAGAGTGCCCAGCTTCAAAGCTCGCTGGTTCTTTCTCAAAAAAGAAGCAAGAATAGGAACTCCTTCCCCAAGGACTGGTCTCAAATCTATCTTCAAAGGAGAACCAGCAATCAACGTCATTGCCTTCACTGTAGTTAAACGAGTGATCTCATTCTTCAGTCTCTCTAGAAAGATCTGAAGTGTACTAGGCAGGTCTGTGCCTAGACTGTCACCAAGGCTACAAATTATTTGACCCATGCAAGATATTGCCCTTTCTTTCACCTCCTGATCAATGTCAGCAGCCTTTAATCTCTTGATTGTACAAGTAAACAAATCTTTGATGTAAGGAGTAGCATCAAAGGAAGTAGGCTGGTCTAAAGGACGAATAACCTTCACAAGTTGTTGGGTAACCAAAAGTGCCTCTGATGTTATCTTGTAAAATGGGTCACCAACACAAGCTACAACTGGAGGTATCAATGCTTGAACATGAGGATGAAAGACTTGGGGAGAATGATTGCAGAGGATCACATACAAACAGGACAAAGCATCTATCTTCAGATTAGAAGAACTTGATTTGTCATTCAGTGAAAAAATTATTCCTGGAAGAAATCAAAAAATGTATTTTTAGGGCAGGCATTTATAGCCTGCTAGAACACTTCAAAATCTCGAAAGGAAGGCAGCTATACTGAATTCATGCCTTCTGGCTCCCCATCTTTCTGAATGCTTCCAAACTCCTTTCATCACTTTATTCAACCAATTAACTTTTAAGCCTCCTCTATCAAAACAGATGGGCCATTTAATGGTTTACTACGTATTTTTCTTAATTATAAAGAAATTCTGAACCTTTAACATTTCCAACCTTACTTTTCACCATAACTTCAAATTTTAACATTTTAAGTTTTAAAAGCTAAACTATAGAAAATATATTTCTATGTTTGGAAAAGAAGGCAGTTTGATTTTGTAATTAAGAATCGAATTAACTTTTTTTTTAATAAAGAAGAAAAAACCTTCAATCTTCTTTTCAAGATTAATGGAAATATATGACTAAAATATTTATGTGGATACACATAATAGCTGATTATTTTGCCATTTTCTTTCAAGAGAAGCCACGCTTCAAAGCTTTTGCAAAAACCATAATTGGGACTTCAATATTTTGATATTTCAGAACTTCCCATACCATTTATAAGTATTTAAGTTAATGCTGTATTTCTCATACCTGGTACAAGTACAGGAACATGTTGTGTTAGAGCTCCAGGTAACACATTTACTAGCTCAGTCAGCATGTTAAAGCAGCACTGACGAGTCTTCACACTCTTCTCCTTCATCTGTTTGTGCAAGGCTTTAACTATGTTGGGAACCTGTAATCATCACACATCTGTTAATTGATTTAATAGCTGGCATTTCTTGCATTATTGATCACTGGGGGCATATAAAGAAATATGTGTATCCTAACCACCTGATTTCTCTACAGAACTAGAGACCTTGTAGAAACACTGGGAAATAAAGATTCAAAATAACTGCTTTAAAAAAATAAAACAGTAATTTAGCTTTGAAAGGTGATTTGCATTAAAAAACCAGTAGAGAGTAACAAGTGAAAAGTCACCCAAATAATTAGAAGTTTTTCAGCATTATCTTTTTTATTCTGCAAATAAAATACATTGCAGCAGATCAAGTTTTATCTTGACCATTAGTGCGTATGCCTGGAGAATGCTTGGCAATTTGGCTAAATTACATAGGACATGCAACTTTTACACCTGAGTAAACAACTGAAATTGAATAAGTGCATTTGTACAAGTCAATTTCAGTTTCTAAGACTGCTGCATTTTTTGAGCCAATTTACCCTGCTTGCTCTCTATGTTAGTGCTACAGAAATAAACTCTAACCTGCGTATGAAGAAAGCATGATAAAGCACGTTGAAATGAACTATCCTTATGAATAGGGTGCAATTTCAACATGTCTTCTCAAAGAGAACAAAAATCTTAACAAATAACCTGACTCTGAAGCATTGTCAAAGGTGTCTCTCCTTGTTCCATTGCATCAGGATCACAAAGCCAACTTTGCACAGGTCGAGTTTGTTTTAAAAGAGAAAGATATGCATGAAAAACATCTGCTTTAACATTCTCTTCACGTTCTTTGAATCTGGCTATTAAAGCAGGAGATACAGTTTTGTAGAATTCTGGAAGCATTTCATGTCGTGTGCTAACCACAGCATCGAGACATTTAGCAGCTGCACGTCTCACTTTCCAGCTCATGTCATCATCATCACTATATTCATCATCGCTCCCTTGAAAAAATAAATTATGCATATGTTCGAGTCTAGACAAGCAAAGCATCAAGTTTTATTTTAAACAATTAAGAAGAACATGCTTTTTAAACAATTAAAAAGTAGAGATCTTTGCATAAAACACACAAAGAAATAGCTTCAAAATTATGTTAAAACCATACATATAAAAAAAACCTTCTAAACAGTCTAACTTGTAATTCTCAGCCAATTTTTTCATGCTAGTCTTCCACACATTTAGGAATGCTAAATTAACTGAATTAATTTAAATGGCAAATAGGAAAAGGAGCTCCCCATCACATTTCCAACCTGACTACTGATTTAAAGCATATTCTTCTCTATTCATGACATAAACAACAAAGCAATAGTGAATACTAGCTGATCAAGATTCAACCAATTATTTTGTTTCCTTTCTAGGAGTAAATCAACCTATACAGTGTCACCAAAAACAACAAAGAAGTATAAAATAAGCAATTTAGATTTTTCAGGTCTTAAAGCAACAACTATGCAGCTCACTCCTTCCTTAAGTAATGAGAATTTTATGGCCTCAGTGCAGATTACTTGTGTGTCCAAGTTTTCACAAAGCTTACATCTAGCAACGCCTGCCACCATATTAACAATAAAATACCTTATGCCTTTCAGTCTGAAACCCTTTTATCCTACTGAAAAATACTGAGTCATTTTCAATCTATTCTGATTTTATGTATTAGGTACCAATATATCATAGTGGAAAGCAGTGAGAAGCCTTTTCCATGCTGTATATATATTTTCAGTTCATTAACTGATGCTTTCACTTAAGTTATATAATGCCACATGCTTCTGCCTTTTTCCACCTTTCAAGTATTTTAAAATATTTATCTTGTATTTTATGTTCACTCTCAGAATTACTGATCTCCAGCAACAATATCCTATACTTTTACTCCAAGAAGTGAGGTCATTAGCTATGTTTAAAAGAGGTACAAAACTGGAATGAAAGTACACAACTCATTCAAATGCTGGTACTTAGGAGTATTACTACCCATACCAATTTTCTCAGATGGGTGCAGGATCAAAAGCTCATCCTCTCCCCCAGACCAAAAAGAGAATATACCTTGATCATCATCATCACCACCATCAGCATCCATAGCATTTTCATCTTCATCTTCATCATCATAATTGTAATTAGGATCATAAGTAAGATATTTAAGACAAATGTTTATAATAGTAGATACATGAGGATAAACTTCTTTAGGACACCTGTATAACATAAAAATACAATCAATGTCAAATTACTTTGAAGCACTAAAATATTCCTAAAAGATTTCATGTTGTATACTGTACTTTGCAGAGAGTAACTAAGATAACATCAGTGCATCCATATGAACTACAGAAATTTGAAGAGAAGGTCAGAAAGGGCAATGCCACTTTGTAACAGAATCTGCTAGATTGGGAGGTTGCAAAGGACTCAGATATGCCTTCGGATACCAATTTTTTATCACCAATATCAGACACAAATATTATTAGAATACTTCCCACCTCTTGTTTGTACAAGTAGCAATGGCACAGTAGAAAGTTTGTAGAGTACAGACGTAACATATTACTTAAGAGTTAAGTTACAAGATAGTTACAGGAACTGTTCCAGCTCAAAGCTTGCAAGAGTATTTTGTATGAAGGAGGCTGTCTCTTGACAGCTTACAACCAAATGACACACTATTATATCTAAGAAAGCTGAAATAGGTATCCATGAATGACTTACCTCCTAACAAAAGATTCAAAGGCTTGAATGCAGTACTCTCGTAGTTCATCATCATCTACATTACAAAACTTTACAACCAAAGGAATTATTTTTTCAAGATATTCGCCTGGTAAGAGAAAAAAATTAGCTAAGTAATTACTCTCACTGAAAAACTTCAGTAAAAGATAATTTATATATTTTTCTTACCTATTCTGTGACCTGCTTGCCTACTGATAGCAGCAATACACTGTATATAGGTCCTAGTTGTTGACATGGAATCATTTTTAGACAGCTCTGTCAACAGATGTTCAATGAGGTCAACAAAAACCATATTGCCACAACTCATAACCAGGTGACCAAGAGCAATGATGGTTCTTTTCCTCACAGCAAGTCTTGGGCTGGTCAGCTGGGGGAGCAGACAGGTCAGAATTGAAGGATGGAAGTTAACAAGCAGTCCTCCTTGCCTTAAAACAGACAAAACACAAACTCAAAACCAATTGAATCTAAGTAACTTTGTTCATATACTGTAAAACAATCCTTCAAATATTTCCCCAATATCACAAAGATTCCCATCAAATCTTTAAATTTCAGATTTTGGAACTTTTTAAAAGAAGAAATGAGTTTAAAATATACCCTCAAAGCAATAAACAGTAAAATAAGCATAAAACTACAATTCTCAGAAGATGAAATAATAATTGATCCATCAACCAATTATCTTCAATACATTCACTTATTTTTTGCTAAATTAAGTTTCATCTATACTTAATATTAACATATTATTTCATATGACTTTGTATAATTTAACATTTGGAAAATTGATGTTCAAGCTTTAAGGAGTATTTATGAACATTCACCAGCATATCAAAAGAGGCATGTTTACCTGCTCAGCATATCAGCCATGATATCCAGTGCCTCCAGTTGAACAGACACATCTTCCTGCTTGGCTATAGCACTAGTGAGACGCCCTGTGATCTTTTTGCAAACGTTAGCTGCTAATGCAGAACCTGAAAGTGCAACAAAACCTCAACATTTCCACAATATAAAAAAAATACAGCTTTTAATACCAGATATGATGTTTGTGACTATGGAAAGCAACTCAATATACGTAAAGAAGCTTTTTCCACCCAACAAAACAAAGCTTAAACAGCCACCCTGTTTGCTAATGCCATGTATGCTCTGCATTTGAGCTGAAAAGACTATCTATGTACAAACATAATAAACAGGAAGAGCTTCTTGTCCCAGAAGGTATATGCAACAGAAGAACACTGCTTTTGGAAGGGCAAGCAATGGAAAGTGAAAGCCACAACAAGGAAAAGCATAGACGTAGATAGAGCTACTTCTAACAGCAAAAAAAAAAGCAAAATAAAATTATTTTGCACAAAAAGCTACATAAAAAGTAAGTACCCGAAATAGTACTGAAACATTTGATAAAGGGGGGGAAAATTTATATCCAAAGTATTTTAAAATACAAGTAAAAATGTCTTTATAACAACTTCATAATTCTCCCTTCCTCCAATTGTCTAATACTGCTTTCAAGCAATTATGAGAAGGAACTCATGCCATGGTAACTACTGCCCAGTGGTTAACAGTCCTCTTCATCTGCATGAAACTCTACTACTCATGTTCCGTGAATTTCAATGTGAAATTAATACCATTCCAACCCATGGTAAATCTAGTTTATATATATTATGGCTCATTCTTAACTAGAACTAAAATTAAAATATAACAAGTGGACAGTCTAATATGTTACCATGGAGGCAAAGAAAAGGAGGTAACAATCTGTGTTTGAGTTGAGAGCAAGAAATAACATGTTGTTTATTTTTGTATTAGGAATATTAATGATATTGAAAGACTTTGCTACATTTTTGTTTGAGCTTCACCTCCACCCAAAAATCTCCTTCTGTTTTGTGTAGGCAAACAAAAGAGTACAAATTAAAACAACTTACTTAAAATTAGTTATTTACAGAAAGCTTATGCATCTCACTGCTGCTTGATAGAAACAAGATTTACATGTAAATTTTCAAAAAGGATATTAAAATCAGAGCTTTTTTTAATTCAAGAGACCTCAGTCTCTAAAAATATAATTTCCAAAACCTTTTTAATCACTCTCTATTCTCATTCATATCCTACACTATAATATCTGAAAAGCACTTGAATAAAAACATAATGCTATTAACTGATGAGCTGTTCAACATCAGTGTCTCTTTTAGAGGAAAGACTGCCTTCATTTAAATCTACAGGTAAGACTCTCACTAATTTAACAGGCAACTGTCAGAAACACAAGGTACTTCCTAGGAAGTGAGACAAGAAATCAGATGGTTAAAGAAAAATACAGGAGTAAACAATTTAAAGTGCATTATCAACCAAAGATGAATATGAGATTTAGCTACTACTACAGCCGAGATTTGCTCCACCAGGCAATTATTAAAATAGAAGCTTTTACAACTTGTTATACTGAAGCTCATACTCTCTGAGTTTGTTTTCCACATTAACGCAATCCTTCAGTAAAAAAAAAAGTTCTTAAACTATAAAATTTGGCAAAATAGTCAGAGAAGGAGAAACTGAAAGAGTATTTGTGTCATGTTTTTACCCTAAGTGAAACTAGCTCCAGTGCTAAATTAACTGAATCCTCTTCCCTAAAACCTCCGACTTTTAAATTGTTTCGACTTAGTAAATGATACAACTACACAAAATCTTTAGTACAAAATGCCTTACCACTGGAAGCTGGGGGAAGTTCTCCAATCACAGTTTTAAGACCAATGCTTGAAATGTCACGTAACTGTTCTTTATCTGAAAGCATGTTTGTACAGAGGGTATCTACAATGGTCTCCACTTGATACTCCTTCACTTTACTCACCAGAGGTCCCAGGCTGTATAAATAAGAGAAGAGTATTAAATTGGCAACAATATTATTTCAGTATTTTGCATTAGAGTCATAAACTTAAGGTTGGTTTTGGTAGCAACACAAAGCAGAATTTCAAAAACTGAAAACCTTCATCTGGTTGGACTGGTAACTTGCTTCCATAAATCTAGTAACAAAATACTTATTTAGTATGTTTTTTATTTGGAGTTGGAAATTCGTTTTGTATTGCTGCTCTGCTTCAGTCTCAAAACCAGACTCCCTCCTACTTCTCAGTTCACAACAAGATTTATAACAAAAATTAACCTAGCCAGAGCCATCAGTTTACATGCTTGACCACCAGTGCCTGCATAATTCACAGACAAGTGAACAATATTCTTAATTACAGCACCTTCATTCTATAGAACTTTTGGATTCAGTCATGGCTCTATGCAGCAAGACAAACCCACAATACATCTTCCATCCCCAAACCTGTTGCATGTACCCTTTTGTCCCACATCCAAGAATTCATAGGAGCAAGAACTAATTACTATAAAAAATGCCCAGAAGAAGCAAAAGGCAGAAAGAAAGACATGCAAACAGGAGGAGGACATGGTCAAGCAAGCTCTTGCACTCAAGCACTGCGTGACTTACTGCACAACAGTAAGCAGAGTAAGATTCAAAGTTCTGGCATCACTGGTCTGTCACCATGTTAGGCAAACCTGAAGCTTCTCTTTCGATGGCCACACTCACAATGCCTTACCTCTCATGAACTCAGAACAGTGCTTGCACTTAGATTAACACCCAGGAATATGGCATTGCCAAGGCAATCACACCTAGCACTTTCCATGCCTTCCTTTTCAACCATAACTTGGCTTGGTTTCTTTCTCTCCTTACCCACTCTACTCATGTGGTAAGACCTGCTGGAAACACATGGGGGGTGGGAGGGGGGCAGGGGAAGGGTGGATGGAGAGACAGCAAAGGCTGAAGGCACTGAAGTATCACTTACAACTAACTCAGTTTTGTTAATGCACAGAACTTGGAACTGACTTGACGTTAGTCAAGCTAGGACACAGACATCTGAAACTGATGCTTTGTGATCATATCAATGCCACAAATTCAGAAAGATTGAGATTTATTCAACTTGCAGAGTATTTAATGGCAATTTACAGATAACCTTAAAATAGACACATGAGATCAACTTTGGGGTTACATTTTTAGAAGATACAGCAAACAGATGATCTCAAGAGAACTGTTAGTTGATATACTGACTGGTATCTGACCAAAGGTATAAAAAGAAGCCCTTTAAGTGCACAGAAATGGAGACGTAATGGACAGTTTCTCACCTGCTTCAGTAGATCCTGCAGAAATGAACAGCTCTGACAGAACCCCCTTCCTTAAAAACAGTCAGACCTCATGCCCTAACCTGACATTGCCCTTTAATTTAGGGAAAATGCACTGTACTGCATTCTTTAGATTCAATTAAACAATGTCTACAGCCACTAAACTCCTGAGGGTAGGGAGGGGTTTAGAGGACCATAACCACAATCTAATCTGGTCATTTTACTGCTACAATTAAGTTAAATTAATAATGTATTATTAAAATAATTTCTGAACACTAACTTTTTGCCTCTAACTGAAAAACTCCTGATAAATCTGTACACAGACATCTGCAAACACAGATTATTACCAATAATTATCTCTGAGACACAAATACATCAAGCCATCCCTGGCTGCAGTTGAAGCATTTTCTCCAGTTGCTGAAAAAGCTCACAGCTTTCTTCATAACTTGATTTGATTCGAGTCAAGCTTTCCCTTCGCCATGATGCATTGACACATCTATGTATAGAGCTTCCTTTCAAATACACACTACTGCCAGTCAGTGGCTACTCACAGCACTGTTGAACACATCTACTCTTGGTGCATAGTTTAGCAAGCAACACACGTGCAAATCAACTCAAACAGAAACCTACAGAATTCCAAGGTACAATGACTCCATAATTGTCCAGAGAAATTAAATTCTCTGTATGTTTCAGTCAACGGACTACAAGGTTAAAAACCCCTTGTTTTAAACCTGAACTGTTGAACAACTACTGAATTCTTCTGATTTAAATATGCTTATTTTTCAGTTGCAACCTATGAGTATGTGCTGGTTTCACCTGGGAAGAAGAAACTCAGAGAAAAGTTCTCTCTATGGAGGCTTCCTCTGTGGATTAACTGGGACCAATTGAGGGCTGGTTTAGTTATTAACAGCCTAAACAGCCCATTAGAGAAACTTAGCTCGCTCCGTGAACACAGATTTTGAAGGAAGTAACCTGGGAAAAAGTTCTCTTTTATTTCCAGTAGCTAAGCAGGTCACACCAACCCGAGCTCCCTCCCATGCAGGGGCGGGGCTCGGGAGACCACTTGGGCCCCGTTTGCAAACTAGGGGGCCTGATGGCCGAGGGGGGAGGAGAGGCTTTTGATAAAACCTTAGCCCTGCTTCCTCCCCTGCAGGCCCGCGGCTCTGGGGGGGCCTGGCTCTTGCTGCTGGCTGGGAGCAGCTTTGGAAAGGCCGGGCCTGCCCAGCCCCCACACGGCCTGGGGGAGGCAGCCAGGCCCCTGTCTGGGAAGCAGAGGTGACCATGGGCAGTGTGGGGCTGCAGCAAGCCCCAGAAAAGCTAATTAACATTGCAGCCGCCCCCGCCCCAACCCCAGTGCGGCCTGGGCCTGGCTCAACTCCTGCAGCTGTGTAAAACTTTAACGCATTAGTGCTCAGATAAGATTTGCAAAACCTCCAGCCTTCCTTTGAATATGAGAGGGGAAAAAAAAGATTCTCCAAAGTCAGTGAAGCAAGAGCTAAGTTTTTGAAATGGAAGGAGAATGAGAAAAAGCTGTGAAAGTTGGCTGAAAAACCCTTTTGCGAAGTTGTAGAGATGGACTGATATCACACTGAAAATTCCTATAAACCATGAGGAAAAAAAAACATGAGGGGTTGGAGATGTTCCATCTGATAGATCATTTAACCAAAAAACACCTGTGTTAAAAATCTTTTGCCCCAAAGAAAAAAGGAGATCTCGGTTTTCTGAGGATGAAACATGAACAGAGAAAAGACATGAAGAGAACTTTTGATTTAGAACAGTTCAGTCTTAAAAGTAATACCCCATGAGTTTAACACGGCCCATAGTCACAGCTTTGGGAAAGCTGCGAAGATGGGAGGAGCTTCACGACTTTGCAAGTTTTTTCCCAGGCAGATGCAAATCGTGAAAATGAAACCACGAGAGAACTGTTTTCTTCCTCCTTATGGAGAAATCCCTATAGCCTAACAAGAAGAAATTTCTCTCTCTGAAGTGAACTGAAAAAAAGGACTATTTAAGTTAGGAACTGACTAAAGTAGTTTTTTGTATGTTTGTTTTGTTGTTATGAACGTTGGGAGAAGGAAGGAAGGAGTAGTCTGAAAAAATCTTATTCTGAATTTGGTTTTTTCCCCCTCTTTTGTGTAGTTAATAAATTTGTTTTCATACCCTTTTAAGTTTTAAGCCTGCCTTGCTTCTGCCCTGGTTCTATCTCACAACAAAAAATGAGTATATTTAAATTAACAAATCAAAACCATGACAGAGTAATTAAAATAATCACAGCAGAAGCCAGTCAATCACATTCATCTCAGCTAAGCATCAGAAGCACTTTTTTGCTAATGTTTTAAAGGTGACCAAACCACTGGAATGATATTCACACACACTACAATCTAGTTTCTGGAAAGTATTAAGCCATATTTTACCTGAATCAGCATCTTCAGTCCTATTATTCAACCCATTAGTTCAGCAAAGCAGACATAAGAATTGTTAAGTAAATTTTACAAAAGATTACGTCAAGCTTTTCTGGCCTTCAAAATCAGTAAATATCACTTATAGACGTTATTATTAGTCCCAGATTACAAATCAATTTTACAAGAAATTGAAAATAAACTATAGCCTTCTTATATCAAATCAGTTCTGAGCAGAAAGCTTTTGCACTTAAGCATGTATTTTACACACTTGAAGGCCTTTTGGATAGTTTTAAGTGCTCTTCAATCTTTTCTCTTCACCAGCCAATAATTTGTTGCTAGGTTCTCTCAAAGTAAAAAGCTCATTCAGTTGCCTATGGAAATAAACAGGAACACACTGTCTCCTTTAAGTTACACATATTTGGAAAAAAGGTGTTCATAGCATAGCTCCGTATTAGGAAGCTGGACATCAACATATAATCAATTTTAATCTCCAACTGGCATATTTTAACAGCTATGGAATAAGCGTATTTATTTACAAGGAAGAATTAAAATTCACAAATTAAAAAAAAAAATTATTCAGATCACTAGTGTAGCATGATGTGCAGTCGTGTATTGCCAAAGCACACAAAACGTTTCAAAGCTGCTGAACCGTATCAGCCACACAGCAGCCAATACATGCATCATCCTGTTCACACTAATGACTCAGACTCACAGCATCAGGCAGAGCTCCCTGTACTGAACTACTGCCCAGAGAAGTCACTCTGATAAATGCAGAGAAACTACAGTACCACAAGAGAGGAATCATTGAAAGTGCGTACTTTAATCTCACCTTTTTTTTCACCATACATAGACTTGAGTACATTTGGCTTCTTATTGGTTTCAGGAAACATTTCGCAGTGTGAACCAAGAAAAATTTCTTTGTGTTGGTTTAAATGGCAGAATATCAAAGTGTTCAAAATGAGAAACAGTTAATCCTTAAACTGCAACACTGAACACATGAAACAATAAATGTGCAACTTGCGCCAACAGAGCATTAACAAGATTATCAGTAACGAGGAACAAGCAATACCTGTCACAGTACAAGCTGGCTTATACTGGGAAGTTAATCTGACTACTGATTGGATAATTAGCCTGGCTGAAAAGGCCAGCCCCCAATGAACAGAGATAGGACAAGATATAGGGACAGACAAGGATTTAATCCATTGAGTTCCAGCTCTGGCTGCAGAGAGCTACTGGTCAAAGGGCTGGGCAGCCTGACCTGGGAGCCAATCACAGACGCTTGCCCGGGAACATTGAAAGGGGTATAAAAACCGAGGTCAGAACTGAATAAAGGCTTTTGTCACATACATCACAGAGTGTGGGGTTTTCTGTCTCGGGTCCCACGCCGCTTGAACACAACATCTGGTGAGTCTCGACGTGATCCGGCATAGCCGTACCGCCACATGTGGGGGAGACAGACCGTCCTTGAGACGGGGGACACTGGCAGAGAGCCAGGGCCATCCTAGAGACGGGGGATACTGGCCCAGAGCCAGGGGAATTCTGGCCGAGAGCCAGGTTCTGCCCATAGAGGCAGGGGGAACATTGGCCAGAGTCAGGAATACGTCCAAGAGACGAGAAAGACACCCAAAAAGAGAGGCAACAGGAGCTGATCACAGCCAGAGCGTCCTAGAGACAGAGGAAAACTTCAGCTGAAAAGCTACAAGAAAATCATGGGAAGTTTCTTTTCTACAAACATGCATCCAGTTATAGAGATATGGACAGAGTTTTTGGAGGAGTGGGAAACTGAATATGAAAAAGAATTGCTTTTTGATCTAATACTATGGACAAAAGAAAAGGGGGTGGAACCGACTGTGGAAACTGCATTAAATATAGACTATTGGACTAGAACTGGGGAAGAAATACTAAATGCTGCCTTAAAAAATGATAAAAATGCAATTAGAGTTTTAAAGCCTTGGAAAACTATCTTAAAGCTGATAAAAGAGATAAAAGCGGATTTATCCAGTGAAAGCATGGAAGAAAAAATACTTACTCCATGCAGAGAGACTTTACTGGCCAGTAATTCCTCAGTTGCCAGCCCAGAGACTCTAAAAACACCCCAAACTGCCGTGGGAGACATCAGAGAACTATCCCAAAATGGTGGTGGCCGCGTGGCCGAGACAGTCGTCTGGGAACAATACCAAAATGGCAGCGGCCACATGGCTCGGGGAGAGAGAAAGGAAACACAGCCTCCCTCGTGGGATGTACTCTTGCCCCAAGCTCCACCCTGGTGGGTAGCGCCTCCTGTTCTGACCACACCTTGGTGGGCCGCACCTCCAGCTTCGGTCCAGCCTCTGGTGGGCGGGGCCCCGGCCCCAGCCCAGCCTCCAGAGGGCGTGGTGCCACCCCGGCAAGAGGGCGTGACGCCACCCCAAGTCGCCATGGAAACCCCCACTGACTCCTGAGCCGGAGCGCACCGCGATGATGTCACCCCAGGAGCAACACAAGAAAAACCCAGAAGAGCATCAGATCCAGCAAATACCAGTGCTGAAGCCCCGAAAACGACTCCAGAACTGAGAATCAGCCCCGATCCTGCTGGAGATACAGCACCCACAGTTTCTCCACACCAGGAGCCAAGCACAGAACAGCTCAAAGAGGTCTCTGCACAGAGACACAGCCAACACATCCCAGAAAAGAACACGAACTGCACCTCGACAGCCAACCCCCAAACAGCAGCTCCAGCCCCGTTAATGTATAAATCAGATGTTGTCTTCTCCAAGGACCCAGTAATCTTCTGGTCTAAGGTAAAACAAAAGGCGATAGAATGTGGGGATATAGAAACTGCTGTATTAATTTCTGTGCCAGTAAATTCAGGCAGCCAGCAATGGGGAGATGGGACAGTTGAAGCTTTCCCAGTTAGTAATGGAACAACACCTAATCAACATGTACCTTTCAATTGGCAAATCATTTTAGAGCTATGCCAATTAGCTACTAAGCATGGGTTGGGATCCCCTGCAGTAACAAATATGTTTAGATTCATGACTGCTAATGAGTTAACACCCTATGATATAAAGCAGATTGCGAAGTTAATCCGTGCTCCAGTGCAGTATATGATATTTCAATCGACCTGGAGAATATATGCAGAGGAGCAAGAGTTGCAAAACTCGAGATTATCACAGCAAGATCCGTGCTTTGGGGTGGGGGTTCCCCCATTGTAAGGAGTATGCCCCTGGAGGATCCTCAAACACAAGCATGCTTAAATTCTGTGATATTAAACCAAGCAAAGGAACTGGGGATGAGAGCCCTAAATAAAGTTACAAACATGTCTGAGCCAAACCCAGGTTATAGAAACATAAAACAAAGCCCAAGTGAACCATATACACAGTTCATAGAGCAATTGCAAAATACCATAGAAAAGGAAGTAGGTAATAATTTTGCAAAAAGTCTAGTATTGCTACAATTAGCATGAGATAATGCAAATGAGGACTGCAAAAAACTCATAAATGCAATACCCAAAGAAAATCCATCCTTGGAAGAAATAATTAATGCATGTGCTAAACTTAAGACAACATCAACTAACATACAGAGATTAGCTGATTCTATTGCAGCAGTAGTGAGGCTGAGAACAGAAAGCTTCAATCAGAGACAACAAAGGCAAGCTGTCCCAAGAGACCTGCCCTACAAAAGAAGGCTAGAAGACCAGGTAATCTCAAATCATACTGTAACAGAGGTGGGAAAACCAAAACAGTAAAAATGAAAATTTAAAAACTTACTTATACCAACCAGGGCAATGCAACCAGCAATGATCACCTTCAGCAAAGCCCAACAGCTGCTTCATCCACTTTCAACTTGATTTTAGGAAAGCCTGCATATCTTGCAAGTTTTACTAAGTTGATATTTGCTTTGTTAACCTGTTTTCTTACAGTTGCTAAAGGTATATTTTTTCAAAGTTGCAAATATAGTATACAAATTTTAGAGTGTGTGTTAAAGTTCACAGTTGAATGTTTGCTAACTTTATTCATATACATTGCAATAGCATCATACTCAATCAGCTATCTTAAGAATTAAATTCTTGCATACTCTAAGTTCTACAAAACAAATTTCTATGGATCAGTTTAGTAAAAAGTGTTTCATTGGCAAATCACAGGTGCAAAATTTCTGAAGTACATACCTCTTGTCACTTCAGTTTACAATGTTTGAAATTTATTAAAGGTTTGTTTTAAAATATAATAAAAAATTTTGCCTAGTCTAAAGTCTCAACTCTGGCCATGTTGGGGTTTTAACTCAGCAAAAGGAAATGTGTATCATCAAAGCCTTCTCAGTCTCTTTCAATTGTGGCCAAATTGGAATTTGACTGACAAGAAGAGAAAATTATAAAGTCCAGATATTTCTGATTTAAAGGTGTATGATTTGCTTCTTGTTTTAAATTCTAAAAACAAAAAGGAGGAGAAAGAATAGAAAATACATGTGTTCCTAATTAAAACAGTTTCAAGTTATCTAGTGTATTGTTGTTGGGGGGTTGAATTGCTCCCTTTTCTTTCTGTGGAATTTCTCCCATTGTTATGCTAAGTAATTGTGGCTACACCTTCAAACGATAGATAATGTTCTCTCGTAGGGGGGTGGGTGGAGGGGGAGAACCGGAAAAGGAAAGGTGGGACGGGGGGTCTGGAGTGGTCTCACTTTCTCGCTTGGCTCGTGGAGTGGGAGGACGGCCTGGGCTCCGATCTGGCATCTCCCCTGCCATCCCAGCGCTGAGATCCACGCTCCCTGCCATTGGACATCGCTCTGCTGCTCTCCCACCTCACCCTACTACCTCCGGACACTCTGCCGAGCACCACGACCAACACCGTGAGGGGGGAGTCACCTTCCCATCCCTCTCACCCCTGGGCTGCTGCCGCCATCACCCAGCCCTCTTCGACTGTGCGGGACCTGCCCTGCCCCCAGCACCGGTAACTGAGCGCAGGGAGACGGCCTGTGGCCAAAAGGGACTGGAATTGAGTTATACTGTTCTGTTCTGTTGTCAATTTTTATAGCTGTTGTTGTTTTCTGCCTTGTTAGATATCAGTAAAGAACTGTTATTCTTATCCCCACATCCCTGCCTAAAAGTGTCTGATTTAAAATTAAATAATTAAAAGGGAGGGGGTTGCACTCTGCATCTCAGGAAGGGGGATCTTGCCTTTCCTTAGCAAATACCTGTCTTTCAAACCAAGACAGATTTTGGCGCGCATAACGTGGAGCATTGCCTGAGGGCATTGAGAGAGGGGTAGGAAAGGGAATAACAGTTCTTGAATTACCCAAGCTTGTGGTAGGTGACACCATACTGTTCAGCTGATCCTGGATTGGCCTCCATGTGGTCACTGCTATATCTCTCCCATTTGCAAGCCCTTTTTTAAACATCAGTCTCATAACCAAGGTTACTGTGGCTATTATCTGGTTCATTTTGTGGGTTGATCAGTTGAGGAATTCATGGATTTTTAATTTTCTTTGAAAGATGGCCACATGGATTCAGAGCTATCGCACTCTAAGTGTGTGTTTCTGGGGCTACTTCAATAATGGTACTTACTGTGAGGAAGTGGCAGCAGCTGAAATCTTCTCCCAACCCATCACACGGTATTTGAAGTTCACCCCCCCAGTCTTCAAGGGGTTCAAATCCACTTTAAATGCTAATGACATTAAACTGCGGCTAGTGTTGCTGATATCCCTTTTAAACCTGTTCTATCTAACATTCAGAGATAAGGGGAGATTGACTTGGATAACAACCCTGATACCTACCCCAGGGATTAGTGATGTTACCCTAGAGCCTGATCCTGTCCAAGAGACTAGGAAGGTTACCCCAGAGCCTCACCCTGATCCAGAGACTAGGAAGTTTACCCCAGAGCCTCACCCTGTTCCAGAGACTAGGGATATTAACCCAGAGTTTGACCCTGCCCCACAGCCCACCTCGGAAAGGAACCACCCAGAATGGGTGGGGGTGCTAGCAAAGGAGATACGTGAGATGGGCCAGATGCTGAAGGAGTACCTTTACCCTGCTGGTAAGAAACCCTCCCCCTGCCTTAAAGAGGGAGAATCTGATGGTGCAGCAGCGGAACCCACAGACATTACATCTGTCCAGGTTCCAGCTGAACTACAAGGGCATTCAGCAGCAGCAGTTGCCCCTGTGAAAACTAGGAAGTCTAAGATGAAAACAAGGCACCTAGATAATAAGGGTCAGGAAGGGGGCCCCTCACAACCAGCAGGGGAGCCAGAAGTTGAGATCATCACCAAGTCCTTGTTATACGAGAGTCTCCATAACCTGTGAAAAGACATTGTACGACGGGGCAGTGAGCCTTTTACAACCTGGTTACTGCGGGTCTGGGACCTTATGGGTACAGGTGTGCAACTGGATGGTACTGAGGCAAGGAATTTGGGACCCTTGACCCAGGACTCAGGTGTGGACCAAGTATTTGTAAGGGAGACAGGTCTCCTTTCCCTCTGGGAGCGACTTTTAATGAGTGTGAGAGAGAGGTTTGTCCACAGACAGAGAATGCAGGAGTACCACCAGAGAATGTGTTGGAATACCCTTGAGGAAGGGATCCAACAGCTGAGAGAAGTGGCAGTACTGGAGATGCTCTTTGGGAAGGATGGACAGCATGACAATGACCCTGACAAGGTCAGGTGCACAGGACAGATGTTGTGGAATCTGGCAAACCTGGGCCCATCTCAACATACCTCCTTTATTGCAATGATTGATGCTGATACCAACCAAGTGACAGTGGGTTCTGTTGCCAACAGGCTCAGGAATTATCAGAGTAGGATGGCTGGCCCAGTGCAGGCTCATGTCTCTGCTCTGGTTAAGGAACTCAAAGAGGAGTTTAAGGAGGAGATGAAAGAGATAAGGGAAGAGGTGAGGAAGATCAGTGCAGCACCAGTGCGAGTCATGGACCTCAAAAGTAGAGCCCAACGCCCCCCAGCTAGGGAGAAAGGGAACACCCCACACGCTGACCTGTGGTTCTTTCTACGTGACCACGGGGAAGACATGAGAAGGTGGGATGGGAAACACACTTCTGTCCTGGCAGCACGGGTGCATCAACTCAGGGAGGGGAACGCTAACAGAGGGAACTCCACTAAAGTGAAGGTAGCCTCAGCCTCCCATGACCAAGCTGCAGGGTATTACAGAAGGGAAGATGATCTGTCAGATCCCCTTGAAGGAACCTCCAGTATGTATGCCCAGGAGAGAAATAATAACCAGGGCTAGAGGGGCCCTGCCTCTAGCCAGGGAGAGGCACGGGAAAACCGGATCTTTTGGATGGTGTGGATACGATGGCCTGGCACATCAGAGCCACAGGAACACAGTGCATTGGTTGACACTGGTTCACAATGTACATTAATACCATTGGGACATGTCGGGAAGGAAACTGTTTCAATTGCCAGGGTTACGGGGGATCTCAGGAATTGACTTTGCTGGAGGCTGAGGTGAGCCTGACTGGGAAAGAGGGGCAGAAACATCCAATTGTGACTGGCCTAGAGGCACCATGTATTCTAGGCACAGACTTCCTTAGGAATGGCTATTACAAAGACCCAAAGGGACTCAGGTGGGCTTTTGGAATAGCTGCTGTGGCAGCAGAGGGTATTAAGCGGTTGAACACCCTACCTGGGCTATCAGAAAACCCATCTGCAGTGGGACTCCTCAGGGTGAAAGAGCAACAGGTACCAATTGCTACCTCAACAGTGCACCGCCGGCAGTACCGGACGAATCGAGATGCCGTGATCCCCATCCACAAGATGATCCGTGAGCTGGAGAGCCAAGGGGTGGTCAGCAAAACCCACTCACCCTTCAACAGCCCCATCTGGCCTGTGCATATATCTGAAGGAGAATGGAGACTCACAGTGGACTATTGTGCATTGAATGAGGTGACTCCACCACTGAGCGCTGCTGTGCCGGACATGCTGGAACTCCAGTATGAGCTGGAGTCCAAGGCAGCCAAGTGGTACGCCACCACTGACATTGCCAGTGCATTTTTCTCCATTCCTCTGGCAGTAGAGTGCAGGCCTCAGTTTGCTTTCACCTGGAGGAGTGTGCAGTACACATGGAAGCGACTGCCCCAGGGGTGGAAACACAGCCCCACCATCTGTCATAGATTGATCGAGGCTACACTGGAGAAGGGTGGAGCTCCAGAACATCTACAGTACATTGATGACATCATTGGGTGGGGGGACACAGCAATGGAGGTATTTCAGAAAGGAGAAAAGATCATTGAGATTCTTCTGGGAGCCAGCTTCGCCATTAAAAAGAGCAAAGTCAAAGGGCCTGCCCAAGAGATCCAGTTCCTGGAGTAAAGTGGCGAGATGGATGGTGCCAGATTCTCAGTGAGGTCATCAATAAGATCACTGCAATGTCTCCACCAACCAGCAAGAATGAAACACAAGCCTTCCTAGGTGCCATAGGCTTTTGGAGAATGCACATTCCTGAGTACAGCCAGATTGTGAGCCCTCTTTACCTCATCACCCACAAGTAGAACGATTTCCACTGGGGCCCTGAGCAGCAGCAAGCCTTTGCCCAGATCAAGCAGGAGATTGCTCATGCGGTAGCCCTTGGCCCAGTCAGGACGGGACCAGATGTGAAGAACGTGCTCTACTCTGCAGCCGGGAACCATGGTCTGTCCTGGAGCCTTTGGCAGAAGGTGCCTGGTGAGATGCGAGGCCGACCACTGGGATTCTGGAGACGAAGCTACAGAGGGTCCGAGGCAAACTACACTCCAACGGAGAGGGTGATCTTGGCCGCCTATGAAGGGGTTCAAGCTGCCTCAGAGGTAATTGTCACGGAAACACAACTCCTCCTGGCACCCTGACTACCAGTGCTGGGGTGGATGTTTAAAGGAAAGGTTCCCTCAACCCACAATACCACTGATGCCACATGGAGCAAATGGATTGCCCTCAGCACACAACACGCCCGTATTGGAAACCCGAATTGCCCTGGGATTTTGGAGATAATTACAAACTGGCTGGAAGGGGAAGACTTTGGTCTTGCTGACAAAGACGAACAGGAACAAGTGACCCGGGCCAAAGAATCCCTACCGTATAACCAACTGCCAGCAGATGAAACATGCTATGCTCTTTTCACTGATGGTTCTTTCTGCATCATGGGGATGAACCGGAAGTGGAAAGCAGCCGTATGGAGCCCCACAAGACAGGTTGCACAAGCTACCGAAGGAGAAGGTGGATTGAGTCAACTTGCTGAACTCAAAGCTGTTCAGCTGGCCCTGGACATTGCTGAAAGAGAGAAGTGGCCAAAACTCTACCTTTACACTGATTCATGGATGGTAGCCAATGCTCTGTGGGGTTGGCTGGAAAGGTGGAAAAAGGCTGACTGGCAACGTAGGGGAAAACCAATCTGGGCTGCCGATGAGTGGAAAGACATTTCCACCCGGGTAGAGAAGCTGCCTGTGAAAGTCCGTCACGTAGATGCCCATGTCCCCAAGAGTCGGGCTAATGAGGAACACCGATACAATGAGCAGGTAGATCAGGCTGCACAGATAGAGGTGTCAAAGATAGATTTAGACTGGCAGCAGAAGGGAGAGTTGTTCCTGGCTTGATGGGCCCATGATGCCTCAGGTCATTAGGGCAGAGATGCCACATATAAGTGGGCACGAGACTGAGGGGTGGATCTAACCATGGACAGTATTTCTCAAGTTATCCATGACTGTGAGACATGTGCTGCCATCAAGCAAGCCAAGCAGGTGAAGCCTCTCTGGTATGGGGGGCGATGGTCCAAATATAAGTATGGAGAGGCCTGGCAGATTGACTACATCACACTGCCTCAAACTCGCCAGGGCAAGCGCTATGTACGGACCATGGTGGAAGCCACCACTGGATGGTTGGAGACCTACCCTGTGCCTCATGCCACTGCTCAGAACACCATCTTGAACCTTGAAAAACAAGTTCTTTGGAGGCATTGTACCCCTGAGAGAATTGAGTCAGACAATTGGACTCATTTCAAGAACAGCCTTATAAACACCTGGGCTAGAGAACATGGCATTGAGTGGGTGTACCATATCCCCTACCATGCACCAGCTGCAGGGAAAGTTGAACGGTGCAATGGCCTGCTTAAAACCACCTTAAAGGCACTGCGTGGGGGAACTTTCAAGAACTGGGAGATTAATCTACCAAAGGCCACATGGTTAGTGAACACCCGAGGTTCCACTAACCGAGCAGGCCCTGCCCAATCTGAGCCCTTGGGAATATCAGATGGAGATAAGGTTCCAGTGGTACACATGAGAGGTATGCTAGGAAAAACTGTTTGGGTGAATCCTGCCTCCAGCAAAGACAATCCCATCCATGGAGTTGTATTCGCTCAAGGACCGGGCTGCACCTGGTGGGTGATGCAAAAGGATGGAGAGACCCGATGCATACCCCAAGGAGACCTTGTTTTAGGGTGAAATACCTATAGTACTGTGCCTATATCACTAACTGCATGTATGTATATATATGTAACAGATTAATTTGATATAGCATATTAGTATGGGAGAAATTCAGGGGTGGATAATGTTCGGGGGTTGAATTGTTCCCTTTTCTTTCTGTGGAATTTCTCCCATTGTTATGCTAAGTAGTTGTGGCTACACCTTCAAACTATAGATAATGTTTTCTCGTAGGGGGGTGGGTGGAGGGGGAGAACCGGAAAAGGAAAGGTGGGACGGGGGGTCTGGAGTGGTCTCACTTTCTCGCTTGGCTCGTGGAGTGGGAGGACGGCCTGGGCTCCGATCTGGCATCTCCCCTGCCATCCCAGCGCTGAGATCCACGCTCCCTGCCGTTGGACATCGCTCTGCTGCTCTCCCACCTCACCCTACTACCTCCGGGCACTCTGCCGAGCACCACGACCGACACCATGAGGGGGAGTCACCTCCCCATTCCTCTCACCCCTGGGCCGCTGCCGCCATCACCCAGCCCTCTTCGACTGTGCGGGACCTGCCCTGCCCCCAGCACCGGTAACTGAGCGCAGGGAGATGGCCTGTGGCCAAAAGGGACTGGAACTGAGTTGTACTGTTCTGTTCTGTTGTCAATTTTTATAGCTGTTGTTGTTTTCTGCCTTGTTAGATATCAGTAAAGAACTGTTATTCTTATCCCCACATCTCCTGCCTGAAGGCCTCTGATTTAAAACTAAAATAATTAAAAGGGAGGGGGTTGCATTCTACATCTCAGGAAGGGGGCTCTTGCCTTTCCTTAGCAAATACCTGTCTTTCAAACCAAGACAATTGTTTTTTAAATAACACAAAGAAAGGGGAGTAAGGAATAAAGGAAGTACATATGTTTTTCTTTGAAATGTTTTTAGTTAAATGGTTTCTTTTTTTTAAAAAAAATGTTAATGATTTAGAGCTAAGTGGTTCTTGTTTAATCTTGAATTATAACACTATAGTTATTAAGCATTGAGCCTGTAACATGTCAAGCTGAAAATCATATTAACAGTTTTCTAAATAAAAACAACACAACTCCAATGATACATCAAGCACATCAATAATTTGGAATACTAAGCTTATAAAATTCAACAACAAAATTTAAATTTATAGGATTCATGGCAATAAATATTGCAATTTTCCTAAAAGATACAAGTTAAAACCCAGCCAGCCTGTTAAGCAGGTGCCTGAGTGAGAATCCCAGTTAATCTATTAGACCTTAAAAGCTCATGTATCATTGGTGGAGAAAGTAAATGACAGAAATTGCACCTACGTCACAGACTTAAGGGACACTAAAACAACAGAGTTGTTTGTTTACAAAATGTTTTAATGTTTACAAATTGTTTTATCAACTTGGAGTTTTGCACAGTTCTAAAACTGAATGTTATATTAAGTTATAATTTCAAAAGAAAAGTTTAAAGTTTTATGGTTATAGAGTTAAGTTATATTTCTATGTTAAACAGTTAAATTGTTATATGTGAAACCAAAAGTGTTTAATTCACCTGACTGCCCCTGAACAAAAGCCCTACACTTCTCATCACTATCTAAAAGCCAAATTTATTAAGCTGGGAAAAACCCCATTCCAATCAAATAGATGCTGTTAATGTAATTTTGCATGCAAAAGGGCCCTTGCATGCAAGATTACAGAGAACAAGCTGCACATTTGTGTTTCAAAATTTTTCTTCAAATTAATAAAAGAGAAACGGGGAATTGTCACAGTACAAGCTGGCTTATACTGGGCAGTTAATCTGACTAGTGATTGGATAATTAGCCTGGCTGAAAAGGCCAGCCCCCAATGAACAGAGATAGGACAAGATATAGGGACAGACAAGGATTTAATGCAACAAGTTCCAGCTCTGGCTGCAGAGAGCTACTGGTCAGAGGGCTGGGCAGCCTGACCTGGGAGCCAATCACAGACGCTTGCCTGGGAACATTGAAAGGGGTATAAAAACCGAGGTCAGAACTGAATAAAGGCTTTTGTCACATACATCACAGAGTGTGGGGTTTTCTATCTCGGGTCCCACGCTGCTCGAAATCAGCAAATACCAACACAATACCTAAGGTCAAATCACACTGCTTGACTACGCTGGATGCACGTAAGTTGAATAAAGCTACTAGCAGTGTAACTACTGCTGCCATAAGGCACTCATGATACCAGGCTGGACTACACCTACAGCTATAAACTAAGGATATGCTGTAAGAATAGCATTTTCCACACTGGCTGATGGTAAAACAACCTATGACTATCAGGTAAAACAAATATTCCTTAAAAAAAATGGAGAGAACAAAACTAAATTTAATATTTTATATGCAATTAACAAAAACAAGATAAACAACTTGCCGTTACTGATACAGTTTTCATCTACTGCCTGCAGTAAGAAGCTTAACAAATGAAACTCAAGTTTCCTTCTGTAGGGTCAAAGACTAGAGCAGGCCAACTTTCACTTCAGGAGTACTAATGCTGCTCATTAATATTCATTTTTATTCAGAAATGAACTGGACAATCATTTTGCAAGGTAGCTACCCAAATACCCATGAACTCAAAAGCTGACTTCTGCTTTGCTTTTACATGGCTTATCCTGTCCCAAACCAGCATAATGTCATTGAAAGGAGCAAGAACAAAATCACCAGTGTGCTTTGTAGAGATAATAAGAAAAACGTTCATCAGCATTTTAACCAATAGAGCTCTTCTTACTCAAGTGTGAAAGCAAGCAGCAGATAAGGCAAAACCAGGAACACTGCTCACTTGTTGCTACACTTACCTAAAAATAATTACTGCTTTATGGTTGCTCCAAATTGTTTCAAATCTGCTGTGTTCAGTGACTCTGAGAATCAAATCTTCAAAGAGAGACTCTTATGCAAGGGTTTTATTCAGAGCGTTTCCACCGATCTACCTGTAGAGAAAGTTTCCCTAACAAGCTGCAACACTTTACTCCCTTCCTCAAGGAAAAATCTATCTCAAGCGCAGATTGAAAAGTGCATTAGGCTGTCTTAAATCCTCTTTCTATGAGAGAGGGAATTGATACTTTAATGGGTCATCAAGGGTCTGATGAAAGTTACTGCTGGTAGTCTCTAAAGCTCATCACAGCATTTAAATTAAGAGAGATCTAAACACAGTTTATACTTTCCTCAGCTGGAAGTGTCAAGGAATCCTTAAGAGAAATACACAAGAGCACAAAATATTTAAAATAAAAAAAGCCAAGAAAAATATGCTGGCTGAAATTAACTTCCCAATGAACCAGGCTTACACCCAGTGTTGTAGTAGATGAAAGACTTCAGACCAGCTTGAACTGTCTTAAAAAACCTACAGCTTAATAGTGTTTAGCCTCTCCTATCCTTCACCCCACCAATGTTTCTATCAACAGCTAAACTGCAAGAGGAAAGCACTAAGCCGGAAGAAAACTAAGTCCTTAAACCAGTCTGGAACAAAACCAGGTAAGAAGCAGTGTGAGAGAAGGAACAAGTAGTACAAGAACAGCAAACAGGAAGTAGCAGCAACATTAGGCTTAAAACTGTCATGAACTGTATTGTCAGTACAAGCTACTTTAAGAAGAGAATACTCTAAAAGAGTGGTGGGGGTTTCTTTGTATTCAAAGCATAGCTGCAAGTGATTGGGACACAAGGAAAAACAAAAACTGAAAAAACACAACTTTATGCGTTTCAGAATGTACACATGTCCACCTTCTGCACAGATGCTCACAATTCATTTGGAAACTTTTCCATGATGCTTCTTGTCCCATTAAAGTAAATTTAACACTGTTCCTTAACATTATTTTGATTTCTCAAAAACACTCCTAACTTGAAAGAGATTCAGGCACATTAGTTAAATCCAAGAGTTTTAGCAATGCAAAAATCAAAACTAAACTTTAAAAATTGAAGAACTGTTAATAAGAACAGGATGTACACACACAGAGGAAGTCATATATTTTCTCATTCTCTTCCCTTTGCAATCTTCCTTTAATATTTTAGTAAGCATTACTTGTACTTTAGATCCTAAATTCTAACACCGCCATTAAAGATTGTGATATATGTGTCTATGTGCATTAATCTAAACTTCAGGGCAACTACAGGATGTACATTAGATATGAGTATTGCATGTATGGTAAAATGTAACTTTTCCACAAAATACTATTGCACACAAAGACAATTCTAAGTCTCAGCCAAGTTTCACAGCAATATGCTCTTCTGACTGAGTACAAGTAATCTGTTTTAAAGTCATGAAACTATAAGAAACTCAGACACTCCAGAAGTTTGAATTAAAAAGAAACGTGGTATTTTGTATTGTTATGAAAAGGAGATGAGACACATTTTAACAACACTGCATCTCTGGTGACAGTAGCAAAAAAGTAGTGACAATTATAGTACTAATATACCTAATATCACTAATATCTGAAACTTGACATTCCTACACCAGTTTGTCTGTGCAAGGTTTTGGTTACCATCACCTACAACTTTTCAGAAGCTGAAGCAAACACTACTTCTAAGTACATAAGCAGAGGTACACACAGCTTTTTTCTGCTTTGCTAATCTGACAGGGCAAACTACAAAGAATAACAAGCTGAAACAAACTTGGCTAGTCACAATGTGAAGCTTCACAAGCTCTTGTGTACCAAGTTTACTTCAATTCATGGAGTATAAGTAGTGCATATGGACTATTAAAAAAATCCCTGAGCTCACAAACAAGAAACACTCTCATTAACACTACATGCCTCTTAAGACAGGCCCTCTTTAAAGCACACAGAAAGTCAGAATGGCCAAGAACAAAAAGTAGTAAGAAATGTAGCACCTCTTCAAAGGGTGCTCTGGAAAAGTCACACCATATGTAAAGATAATAAAGTGAGGAAAAGAGGGCAGTGAAGCAACACAAGTCTCTGAAATGCAAGTAAATGCACCCTGATCCCATAATACATTTACAGTTCCTCTAAAACCATTAATGCAGTATTCTGAATGCTAGTGAAGAGTTAAGTTCCACATTTGATAACTGAGGTATCTTTACCATTGCATGTTTTCATATCTGCTTGAAAACAACTCCAATACAATTCTTCCCCTGCACATCATCTAAGGTCTCACCATCAAGGATCAATGTGGCAACTACCACTGAATTATAAGCTTTTTGTACCTATTTAGGAATCAAGAATTATCACCAAAGAACAGGTATGTCAGTCAAATACTTTCAGCAAGGACTGCATGTGCTATTTGGTGCCTGAAACCCCAAATATTAATTCCCAGTGTCAACAAAACATAGTTTTTTACATTACAACAATTAAGGCAGGTAGTCTACAAGAACAAGGACATCAATTTCTGGACATCAATTTCAAAAATAATTTTGTGTAGCAGTGGTCATTTGAGTTTTCAAAACAGCTATATTGTTCAGTCATTATACAATTCTTTACATCATAGGAAAACAATACCTACCATTTGACAGCTAAGTTTTGCACCTCACCATTTTTATCTTCCAGTAACTTCAAAATCATCTTCACCACCTTTCTTTCACTGTCATCATCCAGCTTGATAGAATCTTTCTGTAGTTCTGTCATCAAGTCATTAGTAGCCATAAACCTGATAATTATTGCAAAAGGGATATGGGTTATTCACAGCGCTCAGGATTCAAGATTCTCAGATTCCATAATTTGTTATCAAACAAATCACATTTAACACAGAATTATTGTTGTCCGTTTTGTGATGCAAGTAGCATTTCTAAAACAGAAAGGAAGAAAAACTGTATTTGAAAACGACAATAACTTTGAGTTAGATCATTTTTCTCTTATGAGAACAGCTACATATTTTACTTCCAACATCTACCTTATATTCCACATGATCTCCACAAACAAAAACTGACACTATCACAGATTTTAAATAGTCCTTTCATACGCTATGTTGATGTTGCAAAAACAAGGGTTTTTTTAATTTTGTTTTAAAAAACTGATCTCTGCTCTGCGTTAATTTTAAAACCAGTTTTAAGCAAAAAGAAAAATAGTTTCTCAAACATTCTCCAATAAAATTCACAAAAGCCAAACTTTAATTAATGAAGGGAGAAATAAAAGTTAAGCTTATGTTCCATGTGGTTTTCATTTTCTTGCCTTGTACAAACTAGCTTGTTTACAGTCCAGAAAACAGCTGATCACATTTATCCAGCTCACAATATAGGGTGCCACAGTAAAGAACAAAATTAATTCTTGAGGGATCAAGCAAATAAAATCATCTTTCATATCAATTAATTTACTATTTAATAAGTCATATCCACCAAGAGAAGAACATAATGAAAAATTAGTTTCCAAAATACTGCCTTTTTCTTTGCCTTCTGAAGTCTGTTTCACAATCCAATTTTCTTTTGTAAGTGCCCTCTCTTCTCAGAAGCAGCAATACAGATGTATTACTCAATTACAAATCCCATGGGCTTCAGTAACAGACACCAACCCCTATTCAAAACTCCAAACAAGGGTTTGCAGTTAAACAGTTAAGGGTGACATTTGGACTTCAGGCACATCAGCCTCAAGCAGAGAATACTTTAGCTCAGGTCATGTTTGGAAGGTTATCTCTGCAGCTTGACATGCCAGATACTACTTCTTACTGAAAACCAAAGCCAAGACTCTGCATAATCTTAATCTGCATCACAAGTGCCAGATGCCTAACCTCACATAACAGACCTCAATTTGTCCCGTCTTTTAATAATTCCAGTCTAATGGTCTCAAGGTGTTTCTAAGATAAGACCTCACCCCTTTTTCACTCACTCCAACAGTCCCACTGAAGCAAGCCTGCAGTCTGACACGAATCAGATGTGCACAAAAACAGGCTGTGGATGCAACGCATCAGCTTTTAAGCACAGTACTGAAAAAGACTACATGGTAAGTAAAGGTAACAGATAGGACGTAATTTAAGGATATACATGAAATCACACAGTACAAGAACACTCAAGAACTGTCTCCAAGTTACTGCTGTATTTAACTTCTTTTCTTAAAAACTGAATAGCATCTTCTCACTTCCTTGGTCAATAGCTGCTATTTCCTAGCCTTAGAAGTTCATGTCCACTCATCATCTACTTGTTAGTTCCTAAACTAAGCAGAGTATGCATATCCTCAGTGCACCAGCAGCCTCTACACTCAGCTACAAGAGTTCTGGTAGACTCCTCCACTGAAAAATGCAAACCAACTGAAACACCACCACCTGTACTCAGAGCAGTCATTCTCCTGCTGCAATGAGGACACTCCTTCTCCCACAGCCAGATTGTAAACTGCCACCTTACCTGACTGCTCATTTTAGAACTTAAGCCCAAGTTTCCATGTGGACAATACAACTGCAAGTACGTACATGTTCTATGAAGTACATGTTCCAGCTCTGCAGCAGACAGGTCAGTTTATCCAATAAAAGGAGGATTACATTTTACATTAGATTGCTTACTTGAACAGTTGTTTTACACTCTTGCTGCCTGATATCAGCAAGGTAACTACACTGTCCCTATTCAAACAGACATGATCTAACAATAAATAACACTTACAATTACTAGAACTAAACACTATTTGCACTATATGCAAATACACAATACACATAAAGTTTCATAAAATGTTACTTCATAACAGCTCGTTGGTAAAGGTCTATCATCACTTTTTTTATGGTTTGTAAAGTTAAATTTTAATCTATGTTAAGAAATTTCTTTTAATATTTGAGAATTTCAAAGTTGTTCAAAGCTACTAGAACAGATAATTTCTGAAGTGTGCTCTACTACAGAACTACACAAGAAGTTTTAATTACACACAGCTGTGAGGAAAAAAGTGTTTGCTACAATTGCACTGGACAGGTATAACCTACCCCTTATATACAGAAAGTTTTTAACCCATAAAAAAATCAGTATTTATCACAAATCTACTGGAACTTACTGTAAGTCATCTTCCCCATAAGTACAAAATGGAAATTTCACTTAATCATAGAAACAAATTAGCATGAAAATATAGTAAAAGATTTTGTAACATTTAGAGGGAAAAATGTTTCAGTCTAGTTTCAGAATGATTTAAAAGAAATCGGGCAATTTTAGTTTGTCTCTTTTTAGGCTAATCGGTATTATTTATTGCCAAAATTTCTAGTCTGAACTCTACAGGTAATATAATGCTATTAAAATTTGAAAGAAATTGACACAAAAAGTCCCATATCAAATTTGTGTCCAGTACTAAAACGCTTTGTCAAAACCTAATAAGATTATTCAAAACCCAGCTCTATATAATCACTACCTCTGTTTTCATTTAGATTTTACTATATTAAGAAGAGACTTGTTTGGATGTCATCTACATTAATCATAAACCAAGCGCTGTGATGCTGCAGCAAAGCAACAAAACACAAGCGCACTTTA
Organism: Acridotheres tristis; assembly: GCA_037013685.1. Taxonomy (NCBI): domain Eukaryota; kingdom Metazoa; phylum Chordata; class Aves; order Passeriformes; family Sturnidae; genus Acridotheres; species Acridotheres tristis. The sequence continues at coordinate 26,881,922 of CM072885.1, read as the reverse complement.
TGCCTTTTCCCTGTCTGTATTGATACACTGTCATTGACAAACCTTCAAACTTGAATTTCTGGTTGCATTCAACACCAAAACAATGTAATTCTGTTTAGCCTAATGCTTTGCCAGAAGTACTGTGTAAATGTATTATCTCTGCCGTTTTTTAACAGTTTACTTGTATTATTTCATTTTCTGGTATTTTGCATTTTATCTGCTATTAATTTTTTTACAAAGCAAGCAAATGATCCAATGAAAAGTAGTGCTCCTGTGACAGATCCTGAAGTCAAAATTAAATTCCAGTCTTGTCTCCATAAGATTTAACTGGATTTCTCTCTCTGGATGCACAGGGACAGTACCAAACAACATGAGGAGCACAATACCCCACTGTCTAAAAGATGCAGCATCCAGAAGGATGTGAGCTTAGGATCACAGAATCACTGAATGGTCTGGGTTGGAAGGGAGCTCTGCAGATCATCCAGTACAACCCCTCTGCAAAGATGGAGTCACCTAGAGCACGTGACACAGAAACATGTCCAGGTGGGGTCTGAAAGTCTCCAGAGACAGAGACCCCCATGACCTCCCTGGGCAGGCTGTTCAGAACTCTGCCACCCTCAGTGTAAGAAAGTTCTTCCTCATGTTGAGGTGAAACTTATTGTGGTTTAGTTTATAGCCGTTCCTCTGAGTCCTGTCATTGGGCACCACAGAAAAGAATCTGGTACCATCCTCTTGGCACACACCTTTGAAATAACTATATGCATTAATGAGGTTCTCTCATTAATCTCTCCCTCTGTTCTCTAGACTAAATACACCCAGCTCCCTCAGTCTCTCCTTATAAGGGGGATGCTTCAGTCCATCATCGTGGCCCTACACTGCACCCTCTTGAATGTGCCGTGCCGGCTGTCCCTTCCTGCTTCTATTCGTAGAATCATAGGATCCGTGTTTTTTGAAGCTGGGAAGAGACAAGGGAGGTGACCTCACCCGACCTCTGCTGCTCAAGGCAGGGTCAGCGACAGCTGGCTGCTCAGGGCTTCGTCCCTTCCGCTTCTGAGCATCTGCGAGGTCAGGAATTCAGACCTCCACCCTCGCCTGTCCCCACGAAAGTCAGCAAACCTAGTGGCCGCTCGCCTTCTCCCGGCTGCCGGAGATCTCTGCCCACGATGCGTGGAGGACGCGGCGGTGCCCTCACCACCGCGCCCCGTCCTTCACGGGCAGCGAGGAGAAGGGCTCCTCTCAAGGGTACTTCCTTCCCAAGGTAGCACCAGCAGATTCGCACCCAGCCCCGCAGCCGCAGAGCGGACGGACCGGGCCGGCGGCACCGGCCCCGCCGCCGGGCACCTGACCCCGCCCGGGCCGCCGCGACACCAGGCCCGGGGTCGGCACGCAGGCGGCCGCAGGGGCAGCGCGGGCGCGGGGCCGGCGGAGGGCGCGCAGCGGCAGATCCCACCTGAAGTCCTTGTCGCTGGATGTCATTTTCTCCAGCAGGTTGGAGATGTGGTATGAGGCGCTCGCCATGTTGACGGACCCGGCCGGGGTGCGGGGGGGAGGGAAAGGAGGAGAGCAGAAGGCGGCGGCGGCGGCGGCGGCGGCGTCTTCCCGGCCTCGCCTGCTCCACTTCGCCCGCGGCTGCAGGGGCCGGGCCGGGCCGGGCCGGGGGCGGCAGCTGCGGCGGACGCGGCGGGAGGGGCGGAGAGGCGCGCGCGGCCTCTCGCGCTCAGCGCCGGGTCGAAGGCCGGCGCTGTTGATTGGGTCCGCGGGCGGCCGGGAGGTGCGTGCACCCCTGTGACACCATGTGACGTCAGAGTGTACGTGGCGCAGAGCGTGCGCGGGCCGTTCAGGCGCCGCGGAAGAGTGGCGGGAAGAGGGGAGCGGGCTGTCGGTGAGGCCGGCCAGGACTGCGTGTCCCAGCGTGCACCGCGCTTACGTCCAGCCGGAGCCATTGCCGGTGCACGCCGGGACGTGTAGTTTGGAATGTGGCGGGTGTCCCGCGCCGCGGTAGGTGCTGGGATGCGGAGCGTCGTTGTGGCGCGGAGGAGGCAGCGGCGACGCAGATGTTCGTGAAGGCGAGTGAGATGAGGTGGGGCTGGGAACGAAGTCTAGCAGCCTGGGTGCTGTCCGCATCGAAAGCGTTCAGCAGGGCTGGGGCTGCTGCTGCCTGCGCAGTGCTCTGCGTGGCCATTACAAGCCCGCGACGTACCCTGATGTTACAGGGGCCACAGCTGTTCCAGGCTCTCTCAGAGGTGTGCAGTGGCTCCCGTCGTAGCTGAGCACGCTGAGAAAAATGCCAGATGAGAGCTGAAAATACTGTGAAAAATAATGTGCTGTGAAAAGTAATTTTCTTGGTAAATAAATGCATCCATCCATTGATCATGTTTTGCTGAAAACAATTTGAAAATGTGAGTGCTTTCAGAGGCCTCAGAAGCCAAAGGACGTTTCCGAGAATGAGGCTCTTTTATGGTACACCATTACTGTTCATGTCAGTCTCATTACTTTTCTGGGCCTAATTTATGATTTGTCTATGCATACATAGATGATACATGGAGAATTAGGAGAACTGGGGAAATAGTTGCACATTACGTTTTCCTCAAGGTTCATATTAAAGTTCAAGAACATAAATAAATAGTCTTAATCCTTAGTTACACGTGTGTGCAGCAAAACTGAAGAAGTGGCTTTTGATCCGGTTACAAAAAATAAAGACTTGAACCATAAAGAAAATTTATTTAGGTGTTTATTACTGCAGTTTGCAGGCAGCCTTGCACAGTGGCTAATAGAAAATGTGCTCTTTACTCAGTTGGTAAACTGTGTCACCACCATGGCCTGTCACCCAGCCCTGGTGCAAACAGCTGCCTTGGAATATGCTCATGCTATTAATTTTCTGGTGGCTGTGCTGGACAGAGAGCTTAATATGTGCTGGTGTCCTTCCCAGAGCTGCTTGGTGGAAGGTTAGTAATGCACAGCAGGATGAGGTACAGCGAAAGGAAGAGGTGGGCAGTGTAGTGTTGTATTAGTGGCACTGTAGTCAGGGTGGTGTAGGGATGGTAGAGTATTCAGGAGTGAAAGTGTCCTGAGGAGAAACGGGAAATCAGTGCGCAGGCAGAGGAACTGCAGTGAGGGGAAGTGCTCAAAAATAGAGCTGGCCTAGTGCTGACTGATTTTCAAATAGACCATTCACTCCTTTGAATTTGCAATACTTAATTTAGTAGTTACCTTTTAGAGAGGGAAATTCTTTAATTCCTTTTGCTTGAATGCTTGTATTGGATATTTAATGAAGCCAGCTGGAGCAATAAAGATGAAGATAGACTCAATCTTGACTTCGTTGTGACAGCTGAAAACGTTTTGTGATGATATTTTACACACACAGGAAAACTGCGTAGCTCCTCTTTGAAGTACAGTGGCATAAAAAGTTGAAGTTCAAATATCTGACATATGCCACATTGATTCATATCTGCCATGGCAAGGTTAGCACTGTTCTGAAACGTTTTGGTGACTGACTTCTGAGCATCTTACAACTTACTTCTTCGACATTCGACATTCGTGTCCCACAGTTGTCACATAATGCAGGAAAACAATGTTCTAACCTTGTCTTTATTTACATTCATGACTTTGGTAAATGGCGATTGGGTGGTAACGGGGTGGTGAAAGATAGTCTGTTCCAAAAACATTCTGCCCACATGGTTACCATGATGCATTAAACTGCATACTAAAACCAGCCAGACAAAAGAAAATTCTTCATGGCAGTTAGGGTTGTTTTGTTGATTGCTCTTGTAGAGTAAAGCGTTGCCAGTTGTCCCTGTGAACCACTGTTGGGATTTACCTTTTTAAATCCTTACCATTTTCAGTTAGACACTAAAGCAAGTTATATCCCTCTTTGGGAATCCTACATGCATCTACTTATAATAAGAGAGTGTTGGTTATTTCTCCAGTGCTTTGGGCACCATTTGTCAGGTTGTGGTTATCTTCTCTGAAGAGCCAAGCAGCTAATAGTTGCTATAAAGTTGTTTATTGCAAAGGCACATCAGTCTCTAAAGGAAAAGAGTCACAAGCGTTAGTCCATGCCAAAGCTTTGGTATAGAGTCCCAAATAAAAGCAGAAGCTGCTCCGGATGGTCCCAGCAGGGCTGATGTTGCTGCGGCAGCTCCTATCTTCTTTGGGTGATGATGACGGCGGTGAGGAGAGCAAAAGCAAAAAGGCAAAAAGCCCGCGCAGCACTCCCCAATGCATAGATTCTTATATACAAACTTCCCAACAAGGTAAATACACAAACTCGGACCACTACTTCTTAACCTATTATAGTTCTAGTTTCTTAGCATACCAGGTTACATATAAACTACGCATGTGGTCTATTTTGTTTCATCTGAAAAATGTAAGCAATATTCTTACTATAGTTTTATTATGTCTAAAACTATGTTCCTGGAGCCTCCACGGAAACACTAGTATCTAGGATTATGTTTTTCAACCTTCACTAGAACTTGTGCTTCTACCCTGGAATCTGAGACCTTTACTCTCTAAAAGCACTTAAAACTTATTCTTTCTTACTTACTTACTTGCTTACTTATTCTAAAACTTAAACTTACACCTCTACTTTATGTGTGAGTGGCTTAACATACTTTAATCCATCCAAAGGTTTTAATTCAATTCCTGCATTCTGATTTCTTTCTGAAGGATTCAGAGAGCCTCTTGACTTACAGACTCCAACAGTGAAAGGAAAAAAAAAGTCAGAACAATTCTGCTCTGGTCTGCTAGACAACCTTGAGCACTTTAAAATTTTTCTTCAATCCTCTGACATCACCATTCACTTGCTAGTTCCCATACCACAGTCGCCTTATCCTGACGCTGCTCAATTACTGCCAGAAACACAGGCCATTGCAGAGGAAGAAAGTATTTTTTGTTTAAGTACATTTATTACAATTGGAATTCAGCTGTAAGAGATATAACGTTCCAAAGGAAGTTAAACACAGAGAGAGGCTAATTGAGTTGAGATTTTTTCCAGCTGATAGCAAACAACTTCACAGAAGGAGTGGTACTCCTGCCCTGTTCCCTGTAGACATGCATATTATATGTTCTTCAGTTCATTCACAAAGATAGCTAAAAGCTTAATTAAATGCTGGAACCTGAAAGGATTTACCTTGCTTTACACTTGCAAATACATTCCCCGAATGTTGAAGAAGAGGGAGTTAGAGATGTATTCGAAGCCCTAGAATTTGAACCCTCCCCATTTTGCAGTTTTGCTTTACATGGGAGCTGTGAGGCCACTGATGGACTGAGGATATCAGGAATGTGCTGCATCTCAGTCTCAATCCCAGTGTGGAAAGAGTTATACCACACAGCTGTATTTAGCTTAAAGGGAATCCTTTTAGAAGACAAGTAAAAAGCTGGTTATCATTTTTTACAGCTGGTTTTGGGGGAATAAAAGGAAAATTGCTGCTCTAATTCAAAAGCTGCTCACTTCTGCAAGCAGATATTTGAGCCAGAGAACCTTACAGTTCTGGTTTATCACTTAGATACATAGCTGACTTTGAACATATGATCTCTGAATTTTCACAAAGATGCCTGGAAAGAGAATTTTACAAATTTATTGACTGATTTTATATAAAAAAACGCAGATGGTTTCAAAGAAGTCATCTAGATTTAAATATGAGATAAAAAAGAATGGTATGGTAGTGTTTAACTTAAGGCAAACAGTTTTAACAAGTAGCATAACCTACACTGGAATGGTCTTGTAGGTAAACGTATGTTCTAAGTCATTAAGGTTATTATTGTATTTCATTGTATAAACTCTCATGTTCCAAGACATGAAGGTGAGTTAACTATAGAACTTTAATCTTGGCTTTGGAATCTGAATCCTGACTATACTCTGCCACAGATGGGACATTTTTTTCCCCCTTATTTTCTGTTTTCCTTATTTTTCAAGTTAGATGGCATATCATAGCAAATAATAGCAATTTCCAAAGTAGGATACATTTAGAACTAAAGAAATCATTGGCTGCCTTTAACCTCATAAGCCAAAGTTTTAGTTAAGGTTTTCTTTCTTCCTAAAACAGAAAATTTGGTGTTGTGCAAGTAAGAGTCCCAAAGCATCTTTCCAAATGGGGCTGCTCTGCTGATTTACACTTAAGATTGTTTCATTTCTGAACAATTGAAGGTACTGTTGGATTCTTTTAGGAGATATTTCTACACACTTACCAAGAAGAATAAACAATATCTACAGCCGTGAACTGCCTTTCTTACCCAGATAATCCACTTCTGAAAAGGAAAGCAAAGCAAAACAAAGTGTTTGAGTATCTGATTCCACCAGCTTTAAAAGAGAAAGATAGGAAAACAGTGCTGAAAATAATGTATTCATCTGGGTAAGTAATGGACTGAAACAACTGTCACATGAGCTCAAATTGTCTCTGTAAAAGAACAGAGTTCCAATAGCACCTTCATCATAAGATTAAGTTTCAGGAAACATAATATCTTAAAGGAAAAAATATAACATATATTTTAATTAAAATATTTTATATTCATTCATATTAATATATAAAAATATATATTATTTATATTTATATATTTTATAATATTTTAATTAAAAGGCTAAAAAAAATTTAAAACCTCTACAAGAATGTTGAAAGAAATTTCTCTTCTTATTGCTTAACACTGCACAGCTTTTTGCAGCATCTGTGGTAATTTTCAAATACATACCACAACCACCCAAAAATAAAAAAGATCAGTCTTTCAAATGAAATATTTGATTTGAAATATGACCCAGAAATTTAGATTTAAAGATTTTTATCGTTGTATTATTTTCATGTCAATTGAACTTGGTTTACAGAGCAAAAGAGTTTTCCTCCCTCAGTAACTCTCCTGAAAATCAGTCCAGGTTGTTTTTCTTTTTGCTTGACCATTTGCATTTTTGTGCCTTATCACAACTTGAAATTTATAATTCCTTCAGAGCCAATTATGTTTACCTTTATGTCAGCATACCCAGATTTCTTCATATAATGATCTCAGCAATGCTTGTACTTGAGACACTTGTCTTCAATAAACTTAAAAGCACTTGTTTAATTGGAACTTCTGTTACTGAACAATATTCTCTGTATTTCCGAAGTTGTAGAAATACCAATTAAATGTTTGCACTATTTAGGCTTATTAGAAGCAGAGGTAGCTGTACTATGGATTTTTTTTATTCTGGATCCCACATTTCAGGAAATCCTTGACCATACCAGTAATTTAGAGATTTCAGTGTTACTACATTGGCTAATTACAATATGAGTCAATGTTTGTCAAAGTGGACACAGGGGCTAATCTGTTGTGTTTCCTGACACAACTGAATTCTGTTGATTCTTGCTTTAGAAATGCTTCACTTCAGGCCACAGAATGTGCAATCTCCTGCATTTATGAGACTCAGTAACTGCAAAGTTGAAAAAATACAAATACAATTATTCTGCCATGCATCAATGTGAACAGAGAGGACTAAAACTAAATTGGAATGAATGAATTGATGGAATGGAGTGTAACTTTGCAGAATGATTTCTTGGAGCAGAATTGACTCATTCGCAGTATCATCCGAAGTAAAGCGACTCAGTGAGTACTCTTGGAGCAGGTGATGCCTGTTGTCAGCTTACCTTCACTTGAACAAGACACACAGCCTGTCAAGATGTGTCCCTGTTGGCTGCCACAAACTGACTCATGTTTTGATCTTTTCCATACTCTATGAATGTTCTGCTGAACAGCTTTATTAATCTTTAACTTACATGTTGAAGCTGAATGACTCTTAATATATGATTTATGTGTCCTGGTTTAGGGCAAATTTGAGAGATAACTTCCAAAGGGCCCCCGCTCCCCCGTCCCCCCCAGGAAGCAAACCTGAGCGGCCCCTCCCTCAGCTGGTTCGGGAAAGAAATTTCCTCAGAGAGAAGTTGAAAAAAACCTGTTTATTCAACAGGCACAGCACTGCCCACGCAAAAAAACCCAAAAAACAATACCAATCAACAAAACCTCTCACTGCTCTGAAGAGGTGACAAATTCAGAAAGTCTCTCTCCTGTGGGTGGTAGCTCGGCTCAGTTTGTTCTCAGTCCCTCTGGCACTGGAAAATGCCACTGCCCAGGCCAGGCCCCGGTGAGCCGCAGGTGCGAGCTCCTGGTTCTCCCCCGGATCCCCAGTCCGGAGCAGGTTCAGATTAATTCCAGGAAAAAAAACTTTCCGGGGAACTTCTCTGCTTCAGTTAGTCAGAAACTAACAAAAAGCAAAGTAGAGCTCTCTCTGCTGTCCACCACGGTGATACAGTGCAGGAGGACGAGAGGATGGAACTCCTATCTCTGTGTTTTGAGAACAACCGTCTCAGACATTCCACCGCTTCTCCTCCTCCCTCCTTCACTCTCAAATCCAGCCTTAAAGGTACAAAACTTATTTCTGGGCTAAACAGACAAATGGGGATACAATTAAACATGACAAAGTCACCCTAGGACAGTATGCTTTTCTTTTAAATTTGCTATTTGAGAAATAATTTCATGGTAATTACTCAATATACACTGTCATCCACATTCTCAGAGCAGAACCTAAAAATGTGCCCTGGTTTCCATAGGCTCTGCAGGAGACACTTCTCCAGGCCTCCCTATCTAATTGACTGCAGTTTTTAGACCTGACATGCAATACCTGTAGTGCTCAGATCCTCCTGAGCAGGAGCACACTTGCTGATCTTTATTAGTGACTCTTCTGGGACTGAGAACTCTACATTCAATCAGTTCTAAAGTTCTTTGATTTTTTTTTATGTTTTTCTTTTAGTGAAGTATTTTTGACACACAGTAAGCGTTTATTATGCACAAAATCTTGTCAGAGGAGTATTACATTCAAGTCCTGATTAGAGCCTATTTTCCTCTTCTTATACTTAGTTTTGCAAAGAGAACAAGGGCACATACCATGCACAAGAGCAGACTAGAAAACTACAGATTGAAAGCTAAGATTGCTTTTGCTCTTCGCACTGACAGAACTGCCATTTCTCCTTTCAAATTCTCTAAGTGCTTTGAATTGAAACCTTCCAAAGGTCAGAAGTCAAGATCTAACCCCCAGACCTTATAAATCTGCTAATATGAGAGAAAGCTCCGTAACTCCTTGTCCACATTTAAGTTTTACCTAAACTTAGTTAACTCATTGCTCATTTATGCCAAGACTTTTTTTCCACTCTTTCCAGGAGGCAAGACTGCTGAAGGGGCTGGGTTCTCTGGGGTCTTTCCATTTTCTGGCTGTCTTGCATGGAGGTGGTGGTACCAAATTAGGGATGACCAACTAGTCTCTTCAGCTCAGCACTGAAGGTCTTTGTGAGTGTCAACTACCATTTGAACAGAAACAAGAATGAATTTATATTGCAGAAAAGTCACACCATAACCTGTTGAACTGTGAGGCTTAGAGTCTTTCAACATGATTTTGTTCATTCATATAAATAATTAACCACGTGTTTGTTTGCTAAAATTAGTTAACACGGAGTCATAAGTGTGAAAGTTGTTTAAATGCATATATTATTAGCCTATTCATATAATTCTAGGATTAGTAACCAGATATTATGATAGCAAGGTATAATCTAAGTTTAGGAGATCTATGCTATGGCATATGTTTGAACATGTCAGAGCCAAAAATTAGAATTTTTAAACCCTCTGGGTTTGTAAAATTTCTCTTCAAAATAAATATGTGTTAAATTGAGGACTGCCAAGTATTGGTGGCTTATTTGTGAATTTATGTATCTGAGGGGCAAATATGAAACAAAGTATCAAAAGAAGAAAGAATGCAAGTCAAGAATCTCATATATCTCATGGGCATTATTGAGCAAGAGCAGGCTCCCAAAGAAAGAGATCTACAATTAGTTATAATACTTTTGAAATCATTACATGCCAGGAAGAAAACCATATCTCAATTTTTAACAATCAAATTAAAATAACATGTTTAAATTTCAAAACAGTCTTAAGAAATGCCTTCCAATATTTTGTTATCTCATGGGGGGTTAATGATGCCAGTAGCTCTCACTGAGAGATCTGGTATTTTTTAATAACTTCTGTCACAAAAGTCAACCCACATGCTACAGTCTGATGCAGAGGAATGTAATTTCCAAAACAAAAATAGTTCTCCAAAATTTCTTAGTCTTTTCATTCATTGGAAATTGAGTCATATTACTTATGTTAAAAACATCTCCAGCCTGGCACAGTCAAGGTGACTTATATGATTTTTAATTTTTTTAACACTTTTGTGGTACTGGCTCTGTAAGGATGTCGTTTTATCTCTGTATTCATCTATAACAGTACTAGATCTGGGCTTTGTTCTGTTATCACCTTGTAGAGGCCAAAATTAGTAATTTTTCCAAGATTTTTACATTACTAGCCAGTGTTTCAGAGAGACTGGAACAAATATATTGTAGAAGCAATGTCATTTGGAAGGATGAGATACAGAGAGACAATTGTCTGCTCACATATTGCAAGATGAAGATGATTTTGTCTTCCAGTGATTTATAAGAATGTCCTTGAAGTCCATTCCTACAGTGTTTCCGGAAGCAATGCTTTTTGTAATAATAGAAATAAATAAAATAAATAAGCTTCTTTCTTTTTTTTTCCCTTACCTGATATCATCATTTACACCAGCACGCAGTCAGTGTGAAAAAGCTGCTCTGATGGCATTTTGCAGTTACTTTGCTCTGCTGTGAATAGTGACACCATCTGCAGCTGCGATGGGCATGGATGGAAGGAAGATGCACTTTTGCAGCCTTATCTTCTGTCGGGAGGTCATCAAAGAGTGCTGCCCAGATAGAACTACTGTCAGACCAGTGGATCTAGTGTCCCTCAACTCTCTCTTGAAACTTATGCTGCCAAGGACAAAAGAACCAGATGGAAAAGCACCTACTGTGTTCTGCCAATCTTGTGTATGGCCAAGTTTTTTTTCTTTTGAGATACAGGTTTATTTCACAAACAAGCCACCTAAGTTAATTGTTCTCATGTCCTTGACATGTGTTACTTTCTTTCTGGTTCACTCTGCTTTTCTGTGGATACATAGTAGCCTGGGAAAGCTGTGTGAGAACAGAAAGCCTTCCCAAGGGCTGTTCTGGGGGCAGAGGTTTTCCCAGGAACAAACAAAGGCACCCGCTACTGTTTACAGAGTGTGTATTTTGAGTACTCTGTTGTTTGTGATGAAAACGTCTGTGCAAGAGGTGTTGCTTGCTCTGACTAATGAGCTGTATTCTGTTCTTGGTTTAGCGATCTAGTGCTTATAAGGAGTGTGTGTTACAATAAACTCATTCCTTTCCTGTCTTGAAAGGAGACCATATTGCTGTGTGTTTTATTACGGCCATTCCAACAGTTAATCTGATATAAATAGCAGCACTTTTCTACGTGGTGTTAACAGGGTCATTCTGAGAACCTGTCAAAGGCTGAGAGCAGTGTGAGATTTGTATTATGTTAAATTTACACAGCCAGGGCTGAAAGAGAATTTTCATTACCCCTCAGCAGTGTATAGTCTGAAGCATCTAGCTGAGAAGCTGTGATACCATCTTGAGGGAAAAGTTTGTACATGCTTCAAGGTTGGCTTTTAAACACAGATATTTCAGTTGAAAGATCCCATTTTAGTCAATGTTAGTGAGCAAGACATTACTAGAAGTAATTTTACTTCTAGCAAAAAAAAAAAATTACTAGGAGTGTGGAGGGAACAGAAACCATTTCTGAGCAGAAACCCTCTCTAAGTCCCTGGAAGAGGCCCCATGGAAGACGATACCTTAAAGATAAAAAATTGCTTGGTTACAGTGACTAATTGTTAGGGGTTGGATTGTTCCCCTTTTCTTTCTGTGGAATTCCTCCCATTGTTATGCTAAGTAGTTGTGGCTACACCTTAAAACACAGATAATGCTCTCTCGTAGGGGGGTGGGTGGAGGGGGAGGGGGTGGGAAACCGGAAAAGGAAAGGTGGGAGGGGGGTCTGGAATGGGGACTGGCTCTCGTTTGGCTCGTGGAGGGAGAGGACGCCCCGTGCTTCGCTCTGGCATCTCCCCCTGACATCTCAGCACTGAGATCCACGCTCCCTGCCTTGGATATTGCTCTGCTGCTCTACCATCTCACCCTACTATCTCCAGACAGCCTGCTGAGCACCACGACTGACACCGTGGTGGGGGGGGGAGTCACCTTCCCATCCCTCTCACCCCTGGGCCTCCACCGCCATCACTCCAGCCCTCTTCAACTGCACAGGACCTGCCCTGGCCCCACAGCACCGGTAACCGAGCACAGGGAGACGGCCTGAGGCCAAAAGGGACTGGAGCGGAGCTAGACTGTTCTGTTCTGTTGCCAATTTTCTTATAGCTGTTGTTGTTTTCTGCCTTGTTAAATACCAGTAAAGAACTGTTATTCACATTCCCATATCTCCTGCCTAAAAGCGTCTGATTTGGACCTAAAATAATTAAAAGGGAGGGGGGTTGCACTCTGCATCACAGAAAAGGGGCTCTTGCCTTTCCTTAAACCATACCTGTCTTTTCAAACCAAGACAGATTTTGGCGCCCAACGTGGGGCATTACCTGAGGGCATTGAGAGAGGGGTAGGAAAGGGAATAACAGTTCTTGAATTACCCAAGCTTGTGGTAGGTGACACCATGCTGTCCAGCTTACCCTGGATTGGCCTCCATGTGGTCACTGCTATATCTCTCCCATTTGCAAGCCCTTTTTTAAACATGAGTTTCATAACCAAGGTTACTGTGGCTATTATCCGGCTTATTATGTGGGTTGATAGTTGAGGAATTCATGGATTTTTCATTTTCTCTGGAAGATGGCCACATGGATTCAGAGCTATCGCACTCTAAGTGTGTGTTTCTGGGGCTACTTCAATAATGGTACTTACTGTGAGGAAGTGGCAGCAGATGAAATTTTTTCTCAACCCATCACAGGGTTTTTGAAGTTCACCCCATCAGTCTTCAAGGGGTTCCAATCCGCTTTAAATGCTAATGACATTATATTGTGGCTAGTGTTGCTTATATCCCTGTTAAACCTGTTCTATCTAACATTCAGAGATAAGGGGAGATTGACTTGGATAACAACCCTGATACCTACCCCAGGGATTAGTGAGGTTACCCCAGAGCCTGATCCTGTCCAAGAGATGAGGGAGGTTACCCCATAGCCTGGTCCTGTCCCAGAGACTAAGGAGGTTATCCCAGAGCCTGATCCTGTCCCAGAGACTAGAGAGGTTACCCCAGAGCCTGATCCTGTCCCAGAGACTAGGAAGGTTACCCCAGAGCCTGATTATGTCCCAGAGACTAGGGATATTACCCCAGAGTTTGACCCTGACCCACAGCCCACCTCGGAAAGGAACCACCCAGAATGGGTGGGGGTGCTAGCAAAGGAGATACGTGAGATGGGCCAGATGCTGAGGGAGTACCTTTCCCCAGCTGGTGAGAAACCCTCCCCCTGCCTTAAAGAGAGAGAATCTGATAGTGCAGCAGTGGGACCCACAGATGTTACATCCGTCCAGGTTCCAGCTGAACTGCAAGGGCACTCACAGCCAGCAGCAGTTTCCCCTGTCTGAACTAGGAAGTCTAGGATTAAAACAAGGCACCTAGATAATAAGGGTCAGGAAGGGGGCCCCTCACAACCAGCAGGGGAGCCAGAAGTTGAGATCATCACCGAGTCCCTGTCATATGAGAGTCTCCATAACCTGCGAAAAGACATTGTACGACGGGGCCATGAGCCTTTTACAACCTGGTTACTGCAGGTCTGGGACCTTATGGGTGCAGGTGTGCAACTGGATGGTACTGAGGCAAGGAATTTGGGACCCTTGACCCAGGACTCAAGTGTGGACCAGGTATTTGTAAGGGAGACAGGTCTCCTTTCCCTCTGGGAGCGACTTTTAATGAGCGTGAGAGAGAGGTTTGTCCACAGGGAAAGAATGCAGGAGTACCACCAGAGAACACGTTGGAATACCCTTGAGGAAGGGATCCAAAAGCTGAGAGAAGCGGCAGTACTGGAGGTGCTCTTTGGGAGGGATGGACAGCAATAGCCCTGACAAGGTCAGGTGCACAGGACAGATGTTGTGGAATCTGGCAAACCTGGGCCCATCTCAATATACCCCCTTTATTGCAATGATTGATGCTGATACCGACCAAGTGACAGTGGGTTCTGTTGCCAACAGGCTCAGGAATTATCAGAGTAGGATGGCTGGCCCAATGCAGGCTTATGTCTCTGCTGTGGCTAAGGACCTCAGAGAGGAGTTTAAGGAGGAGATGAAGGAGATAAGGGAAGAGGTGAGGAAGATCAGTGCAGCACCAGTGCGAGTCATGGACCTCAAAAGTAGAGCCCAACGCCCCCCAGCTAGGGAGAGAGGGTATACCCCACGTGCTGACCTGTGTTTTTTTCTAGGTGACCACGGGGAAGATATGAGAAGGTGGGATGGGAAACACACTTCTGTCCTGGCAGCACGGGTGCGCCAACTCAGGGAGGGGAACACCAACAGAGGGAACTCCACTAAAGTGAAGGTAGCCTCAGCCTCCCATGACCAAGCTGCAGGGTATTACAGAAGGGAAGATGATCTGTCAGATCCCCTTGAAGGAACCTCCAGTATGTATGCCCAGGAGAGAAATAATAACCAGGGCTAGAGGGGCCCTGCCTCTAGCCAGGGAGAGGCACGGGAAAACCGGATCTTTTGGACAGTGTGGATCCGATGGCCTGGCACATCAGAGCCACAGGAGCACAGTGCATTGGTTGACACTGGTTCACAATGTATATTAATACCATTGGGACATGTCAGGAAGGAAACTGTTTCAATTACCGGGGTTACGGGGGGGTCTCAGGAATTGACTTTGCTGGAGGCTGAGGAGAGAGCCTGACTGGGAAAGAGGGGCAGAAACATCCAATTGTGACTAGCCCAGAGGCACCATCTATCCTAGGTGTAGACTTCCTCAGGAATGGCTATTACAAAGACCCAAAGGGACTCAGATGCTCTTTTGGAATAGCTGCTGTGGCAGCAGAGGGTATTAAGCAGTTGAACACCCTGCCTGGGCTATCAGAAAACCCATCTGCAGTGGGACTCCTCAGGGTGAAAGAGCAACAGGTGCCAATTGCTGCCTCAACAGTGCACAGCCGGCAGTACCGGACGAATCGAGATGCCGTGATCCCCATCCACAAGATGATCCGTGAGCTGGAGAGCCAAGGGGTGGTCAGCAAAACCCACTCACCCTTCAACAGCCCCATCTGGCCTGTGCATATATCTGAAGGAGAATGGAGACTCACAGTGGACTATTGTGCATTGAATGAGGTGACTCCACCACTGAGCGCTGCTGTGCCGGACATGCTGGAACTGCAGTATGAGCTGGAGTCCAAGGCAGCCAAGTGGTACGCCACCATTGACATCGCCAATGCATTCTTCTCCATTCCTCTGGCGGCAGAGTGCAGGCCTCAGTTTGCTTTCACCTGGAGGGGTGTGGAATACACGTGGAACTGACTGCCCCAGGGGTGGAAACACAGCCCCACCATCTGTCATGGATTGATCCAGGCTACACTGGAGAAGGGTGGAGCTCCAGAACATCTACAGTACATTGATGACATCATTGTGTGGGGGGACACAGCAATGGAGGTATTTCAGAAAGGAGAAAAGATCATTGAGATTCTGCTGGGAGCCGGCTTCACCATTAAAAAGAGCAAAGTCAAAGGGCCTGCTCAAGAGATCCAGTTTCTGGGAGTAAAGTGGCAAGATGGACGGCCAGATTCCCAGCGAGGTCATCAATAAGATCACTGCAATGTCTCCACCAACCAGCAAGAAGGAAACACAAGCTTTCCTAGGTGCCATAGGCTTTTGGAGAATGCACATTCCTGAGTACAGCCAGATTGTGAGCCCTCTTTACCTGGTCACCCGCAAGTAAAACGATTTCCACTGGGGCCCTGAGCAGCAGCAAGCCTTTGCCCAGATCAAGCAGGAGATTGCTCATGCAGTAGCCCTTGGCCCAGTCAGGACGGGACCAGATGTGAAGAACATGCTCTACTCTGCAGCTGGGAACCATGGTCTGTCCTGGAGCCTTTGGCAGAAGGTGCCTGGTGAGACGCGAAGCCGACCACTGGGATTCTGGAGTTGAAGCTACAGAGAGTCCGAGGCCAACTACACTCCAACGGAGAGGGAGATCTTGACCGCCTATGAAGGGGTTCAAGCTGCCTCAGAGGTGGTTGGCACGGAAACACAACTCCTCCTGGCACCCCGACTGCCAGTGCTGGGGTGGATGTTTAAAGGAAAGGTTCCCTCAACCCACCATGCCACTGACGCCACATGGAGTAAATGCATTGCCCTCATCACACAACATGCCCGTATTGGAAACCCGAATCGCCCAGGGATTTTGGAGATAATTATCAACTGGCCGGAAGGGGAAGACTTTGGTCTTGCTGACAAAGAGGAACAGGAACAAGTGACCCGGGCCAAAGAAGCCCCACCGTATAACCAACTGCCAGCAGATGAAACATGCTATGCTCTTTTCACTGATGGTTCCTGCCGCATCGTGGGGATGAACCGGAAGTGGAAAGCAGCCGCTGGAGCCCCACAAGACAGGTTGCACAAGCTACCAAAGGAGAATTTGGATCGAGTCAACTTGCTGAACTCACAGCTGTTCAGCTGGCCCATAGCTGACATTGCTGAAAGAGAGAAGTGGCCAAAACTCTACCTTTACACTGATTCATGGATGGTAGCCAGTGCTCTGTGGGGATGGCTGGAAAGGTGGAAAAAGGCTGACTGGCAACGTAGGGGAAAACCAATCTGGGCTGCCAATGAATGGAAAGACATTGCCACCCGGATAGAGAAGCTGCCTGTGAAAGTCCGTCACGTAGATGCCCATGACCCCAAGAGTTGGGCTAATGAGGAACACTGACACAATGAGCAGGTAGATCAGGCTGCACAGATAGAGGTGTCGAAGATAGATTTAGACTGGCAGCAGAAGGGAGAGTTGTTCCTGGCTCGATGTGCCCATCAGGGCAGAGATGCCACATATAAGTAGGCACGAGACCGAGGGGTGGATCTAACCATGGACAGTATTTCTCAAGTTATCCATGACTGTGAGACGTGCGCTGCCATCAAGCAAGCCAAGCGGGTGAAGCCCCTCTGGTATGGGGGGCGATGGGCCAAATATAAGTATGGAGAGGCCTGGCAGATTGACTACATCACACTGCCTCAAACTCGCCAGGGCAAGCACTATGTACTGACCATGGTGGAAGCCACCACTGGGTGGTTAGAGACCTACCCTGTGCCTCATGCCACTGCTCAGAACACCATCTTGGGCCTGGAAAAACAAGTTCTTTGGAGGCATGGTACCCCTGAGAGAATTGAGTCAGACAACGGGACTCATTTCAAGAACAGCCTTATAAACACCTGGGCTAGAGAACATGGCATTGAGTGGGTGTACCATATCCCCTACCACGCTCCAGCTGCAGGGAAAGTTGAACGGTGCAATGGCCTGCTTAAAACCACCTTGAAGGTACTGGATGGGGGAACTTTCAAGAACTGGGAGATTAATCTACCAAAGGCCACATGGTTAGTGAACACCCGAGGTTCCACTAACCGAGCAGGCCCTGCCCAATCTGAGCCCTTGGGAATATCAGATGGAGATAAGGTTCCAGTGGTACACATGAGAGGTATGCTAGGAAAAACTGTTTGGGTGAATCCTGCCTCCAGCAAAGACAATCCCATCCATGGAGTTGTATTCGCTCAAGGACCGGGCTGCACCTGGTGGGTGATGCAAAAGGATGGAGAGACCCGATGCATACCCCAAGGAGACCTTGTTTTAGGGTGAAATACCAATAGTACTGTGCCTATGTCTCTAACTGCATGTATGTATATATAATGTAACAGTTTAATTTGATATAGCATATTAGTATGGGAGAAATTCAGGGGTGGATAATGTTAGGGGTTGGATTGTTCCCTTTTTCTTTCTGTGGATTTCCTTCCATTGTTATGCTAAGTAGTTGTGGCTACACCTTAAAACACAGATAATGCTCTCTCGTAGGGGGGTGGGTGGAGGGGGAGGGGGGGGGGAAACCGGAAAAGGAAAGGTGGGAGGTGGGTCTGGAGTGGGGACTGGCTCTCGTTTGGCTCCCATCTCACCCTACTATCTCCGGACACCCTGCTGAGCACCACAACCGACACCGTGAGGGGGGGGAGTCACCTTCCTATCTCGCTCACCCCTGAGCCTCTGCTGCCGTCACTCCAGCCCTCTTCAACTGCGCGGGACCTGCCCTGCCCCCACAGCACCGGTAACCGAGCACAGGGAGACGGCCTGTGGCCAAAAGGGACTGGAGCGGAGCTAGACTGTTCTGTTCTGTTGCCAATTTTCTTATAGCTGTTGTTGTTTTCTGCCTTGTTAGATATCAGTAAAGAACTGTTATTCACATCCCCATATCTTCTGCCTGAAAGCGTCTGATTTGGACCTAAAATAATTAAAAGGGAGGGGGGGTTGCACTCTGCATTGCAGAAAAGAGGCTCCTGCCTTTCCTTAAACCATACCTGTCTTTTCAAACTAAGACACTAATACCAAGATGTATTTTGTCCCCCCCTTGTAGACCCCTGTGTTATCTTTCTGTAATATTAGTGGTTCATTTTCCTCCTATATTATTGGTTAATCTCTTACCTAAAGTCCTTTGTAGATTGGTTGGTTTTTGATTTCCCTTGGTAATTGGTGCAAAATGTAAAACCCTTAAACCCTATAAAGACCTCTTAGAAACCCTACCCATTTGGATTTGCTAGACTGGACTCCCTTCATAGAAGAAATAAACTCTATGGAACTTTCCTGTCGGCACTTCTGGATCTCTTATCTCTGCTGGCTCAAAAGGCACTTTGCGAGCCCGAAATCTCTCTGGGCAAGGCTTGCAAACATGCCTTGTTGCAGAGAACTGCCTGGGCAGTTTCAGGGCCTCATGGAGGCTCTCGTTACTGGCAACATAGGAGTAATTTTTTTTTCTCTTCAGAACTATTTGTCCACATCTGATGCAGGGTTGTTTTGTTTCAAGAAGGCAACTCCAAAATTATACCTCCTTGAGATGATTCATCTGGTGGTACAGTAGTTCCCCTGCTAGGCAGTCAGAGGAGATTGGCAGTGGTCCATAGAATTTCACGCTTCAGTGAATCGTGGAACATGGATGGCTTGTGTGAGCCATCTTGGTTGATTCAAGGCTGGTTTAAATACAACAAAGCACCTAAGCACATTGCTGAATTTTAAACCAGAGTGGCATCTTACAGCTTCACATCTGCTTATGCAGTGTTGGGAAAAAGATGTTACTGTACACTGCAGGTGTATCAAGCAGGGAGAAAATCTTCATTACTATATACGGTCTAAGGCTCAAGTCCTTCTTTAGTTCCTGTATTTAATTCATGTGTTTCAGATGTCAGGAAAAAAAATAGATTTTGTAATTTCCTTAATGAGTCCCCAGCTTGTCAAAATTCTTATCTCAAGTTAGCACTTTACAACATGAATCCCATTTTCAGCATCAAGCAGGATAAAACCCTGACACATTTGCAAAACCAGGTGAAGTCTGAGATAGCAAAAACATTTCCAGAACTGTGAGAAGTAATTGAAGGCAGCATTAAATCTACTTGATTCTCTTTCATTAGCAACCACCTGGGTGTCCAGATATGTAATTCAAAACAACTGTGTTCCTTTGAGTGATTAGAAACAACTGGAATGAAAATCCATTTTCACATCAATTTCTAAACACTGACCAAAGGAGCTAATATGATGCTGAACCATGTTCTAATCTGTGGGGGGTGTAAATCTATTTATCTATTTATCTATCTATCTATCTATCTATCTATCTATCTATCTATCTATTTCTTTCAAGATAAAGCACTGGGTCATGTATGATCCACTGTTGGAAGACAGAAGGAAAAAGAGCTACATCTCACAATTATTTCTGCATTTCCCACCAACTAAAACATCTCCTGTAAAATTGTCCTGTTTGAGGTTTCTGTCTCAAGATAACTTTTGCACCTGCTGTTCAAAGATTAAATTGAAAAGAAATTGCCATTTGGGGTCAAATATGTTATCAAATTACATTTTTCATTTATTTTTGCAGTTAGGGCTACTGAATTAAGAAATCTTGCTTTCCATTTTGAGCTTTACTCTGGATCTTCATCATAAAATGTTTTCTGAGACAGTGAAAACACTAAGGCTCTAAGTTTTATAGCAGGAAATAAAAGAAAAAAGGATCCAATTTCTTCCTGGATTTCTCTGCAGTAATATATTTATTATTAATACTTCAGTTGCGTAAGTAGTTCTATACTCATCCAAAAACCACTCTGGTATCCCAAAAAGTTATAGATTTTCATTATTAAATACTTGATTCTTTTGCTGTCATCTCTGCTAAGTACTTTCCTCCATGCCATCCTCACACCTTTGAATAACGCTGTTGTTGAAATAATCTTTATGCCAAGCACAATTCAGCTTCCTTCTTGATGTGTGCAAAATATGGCATAAGAGCAATAAGAAAATAAGAGCAGTCTGTAGTTTTTTAAAAAAATAAGCTTTATGTATGGGAATGTTCCCAACATGAAGTCTTTTAGAATTTTTGCAGAAAGCTTATAATGTGGTTTCTTACTCCTAGTGTAAAATAATATTGCTCCAGAAAAGTTATTTGATGACAGCTATAGTTTTTTATCTTTTACAGGACTTTGTACAGTTATTCTAAAATAACTTCTTTATGTACTTTACTCTTTATGTACAAGCTCAACATTAAGTAACAATCAACATTAGTAAACTAAAGTTATCTACATTCACTGTTTTTTATACAAAAAGCTGAATAGTCAGAGCAGTTGACAAAGAAGCAGAGGAGTAATGGCTGAAAATACATCACTGTTTTTAACAAACTGGTATGAATTGCTCACTCCCTCTGTGTTTCCCCCTAAATGTTGCTTTCTCTTCTGACAAGATCATTTATTCAAGTTGCCTCTTTCGGCACATACAAGTAAACCCCAGGTTTTCATCCTTTCTTCCATCAGGGATTAAAATTTCTATGTAAACAGAATCAGGTGATGATACAAAATGGAAGCTAGTAATTCAATTTTATATGCTTTTAGATCTTGTAGTGTTGGTATACATTCATAGTTAATTCCAGCTGAAATCTATCTCATGCCTCTTTGTTTTGTTTACCAACAAGTCCCAGGACAAACTAGTGTAAATTTATTTACCATTGTCCATGTCTCATCTTAAGAGTTATCATAATTTATGCTCAATATAAATGCCTAAAGACTGTAGGAATTGGAGCAAAATAGGGCTTCAGCAAAAAGAGTATTATCTAGCTGGGTTATCAAGTAGCATAAGATTGTTCAGGGTATTAGCAGTGATTGAGGAATGCAAATGAAGTGCAAAAGAAATGCATGTTGTCCTAAGTGCTGAATGATATCCAGAAGTGATGGAGTAATCAGCCCCTTTTATCCAAAGAGTCATGTTACAGTAGAGGAAGGAAAATGTGGTAATCACAACCTATAATGTGATGATGGAAGATGCAGTGAGAGTGATATTCCAGTAAAGTTCATATTACATTTTTCACTAAAGATCAACAAGTTCAACAATAGTTGAAGTCAGATTTCTATAGGTAGCTATTGTTTCAGCTGTCATTACCTCTTCATTACTTGCCATCAATTAAAGTTTTCAAGCAGCAGATCCAGTCTTTGGCTTAGCTGTGCTCAACTGATGCACCAAAACACACTCAGAAAGGAAATACTGCAAGATTATTTGCTACACAGTGACTTAAACATGAGGAAGAATGAAAGGAAATAATAAAAACAGTGTGTGCTGAATCACAAAAAGGAAATAGTTTCTTTTTGCTCATGGGGCTACATAAAAGTAAAAACAAATCAGTGGATGTGCTTCAGGTCCAATTGATGCTGGCAGAATTAAGGTTCCTAATATTTAAGATTGAGTCACACTGTGTGGCAGTTGTGGTAGATTTTCTCCTGGCAGTTGTGGTAGATTTTCTCCTAGCTATAAAAATCCCTTGTGGTTCCAATAGTAAAAACAGTTTCACTCAAATGCTGCAGCTTAATTCTTTTCCCTTCAAACCAAACCCAAGAAGCTAATGGCACAGAAGATACGGGAATTATATATCACATAAGTGCAGAATGATCTAATTTGCTCTGATGCAAGAGTCCAAAAGAAATATGCTGCTGAGGCAATCCAATCAGGCAGGATTTCTTCTTTTCCTTTTCTAGTTTAGAAAGAAAAAAAATGATCTGAAAACTAAAGCTATGCCCTCCAGAGAGTTACCTTATCACAAAATCAGTCACACATGAAATGCATAAATCTTTCAGGGAAAATAGACATCAAATCCAAGCTGGTGGTGTTATCTTCATTTTAGAGCTTCAGTCATGATATTCCAGAGAAATTTATAATGAACCCACAAAAAGAAAAAAGTCTGGAAAATTCCCATTCATTTCATACATGAATTAAAACAACGGCTCCCAGAATGAGATTGTTCTCTCTAATCATAGTAAGCAAACCTGTGCCTAAAGAACTGTCAAAAAAATCTTGCTAACATGAGTTAACCAGAATGTCTTCAGAGTTTATTTAGCCAAATGCAAAGGTACTGAAGTGTGATGTCTTTTTCTGCTACTAATAATACAACCAAGTATGAAGATCTAGAAGGCTCAGTGTGCTCACAATTCTCTTTTGTATCTAGGGTGGCAATTCAAATCCTGAAATAAGTGAAGACAGTGTATTCTGTTGCTACATCTGCTCTAAGGAAATTGGTCAGAGTTCCTGCAAACTGGTATAAATCACATACAACATGTCTCATGATAAATTGTTTCCCTCTTAATCCTCAGAGAAAGAAATAATTTAGACTGAAGCAGGCAGGAAGAACAAAATTCCCTCTAGTTCTGTAGGTTGTTCCCCTTTGGGCAATAAATTTACATTGAGGAATTGAGCCAGGAATAGCAAAAGAAATCTTGTAATGCTTCCCACCTACATCTTCTAGTACCAGCCTTATGCTCAGCCAAACTTGATCAATTCTGTTTCAAAATTCTTCATGAAAGGCATTTTCAGATCTACATGGAACCACTAAATGACAGCTAGCAAAATAACCAACAGCAACTAAGGAAGTTAAAGCAAGAAATCTTTCTTCTTTTCACTGAGGCAAATACATTTCAGATTTGCATTCTACTCATTCTCTCTTAGTAGTAATTTATTCTTTAGTCTTGTTCAACAAGTCATTAACCTACTTAACAACCCTAAATCTAGATGTTTTCCATTTAGAGAAATGTATGAAAATACCAAATCTTTCTTCCACTACATTTTCTTTGATAGTTTACAGGAATGCATGAACTGGGATTTTTCTTTCACAGTGGAAAATAGTAGTTTAGCTGTTAACTACGTGGGATCTAGATTTGGGACTCTACATCTGTGTATAGTCTTTTTATCTGCTGAGATTGATTATATTCAGATCAATATAATCTAATGACTGTTATCACTGGTAGGATATTTCAAGGATATTTCAACTTCCACCACCATTTGACAGTAGGCAGAAGGTATCAATGCAAAGTTGTTTAGTAATCTTGACCTTTTCTTTTCCTAATCAGAAACAAGATGAAAATCCTTGAAAGTATAATTTAAATTTTTCATCCACATCTCCAATATTTTACCTGCACCAAAAGCTGCATGGCTGTTTAAAACACAAATCATGTGAAGAAAGCAGAAGCTAGAGCTACTCCTGAAAGCCTAGTGACAGTTCAAACCCCCTCCTGGGTTTTGCCTCTCTCTCATTGGAATTGGTGGACAGAAGTTGCTATTGTAAAGTTTTATTTAGATTTCTTGTTTCCTTTGATGTGTTCAGTCTTTCTCACCCATATCGATGTTGTTTTCCAATGCATTACCTGAAGGCAAAGGCCAAAACCTCTCTAGCTTCGAAGCAAATGTATTACTTGTTTTTCTTGAAGGATTATAAAACCCCATCATATCTCTGCAGAGATATTCACTGAGAGGGATGCCAGCCAATACGTTGTTCCAGGATTAATTAAAGAGTTTGTCTGCCAGACATTTTTTAAGTCTGCTGTTTCTCATTTTATTTTTACTTTTTGGCATGTAATAGTATTTCCATACTTATTAAATCCTGACTGATAATTGCATGCAAAAGAGCAATTAGCAGCAGACAATTTAGTGGCAAAGAATTTATAATTTGAACTGTTTACCACTCGGAGATGACTGATAGCAACTGCATCAAATGAAACTTAATCAGTGATATTGTTCCAGTGGAGGTTCCACCTGGTGTACTCTCTATTTTTTCAGTCTATCTTTGCATTAAGCATAAAATCAAATCTGTAAGTAGACGGTTACTGAAATATCCTGCAGTATATCAGGTGTTTCCTAAAATCAAAATCTCATTTCATTGTTCAGCACTGTGTGTATTGAGGGACCTGTCCATGTGTTGCCTCCTGTTATTATTAGAAAGCCCAAGTATCATGAGTTAGCATAAATGAAATTTCTTAGTCAAAAAACCCCTGACTGAGTGATTGAGATCTACAGAGGTTTTCTCTAATTGTTTTCTATACTTATTTTAATAGAAGCTTTACCTTTCTGTCTGCGAAAACATAGATTCTGTGTTCCGAAACCAACAATGCCATTTCAAGCACAATCACTAGGCCAGCAAATGCAGAAGCCTTATCAATCAGTTCATATCTGAAAAAAGAAAAAGATTTGATGATTAATAAAAAAGCTCATTCTGAATGAGATGTTGATGGCAAAGATTTGAACACCTCTCTGATCATGAGCTAAGCAGGAACCTAAATGTCTCGCCATTTTGAAAGCCCTTTGAGTTTGAAATATTTCAGTCCATTTATGTATGGGCAAGAATATGCACAGGCATTACCAGTTTTATAGGAATAACTATCAACTTTCTCTGGTTCTTTTGACACATCAGAGAAAAGATTTGAAAATAGTGCTGGATAACCAAAAAGAAGGAGAATATCTGGAAAATAGAAGATACCCCCTCCCCTCAGACTTCAAGGCTTAATTTCTTTCTAGTATTTGCATGCTTTAGTCTATTGCTCTTTTTCCTGAAGTTACACTGCACTCCAATTTATACTGCAATTATCCAAGATTGCTTCTCCTGTGTATCAACTGTCACTTTTCATGGTCAGCCATCCCATTAGAAACTGCATAGAAAACTCAGTAGGTTTATGATTCAATGATTCATCATCTCAAAGAAATTTGGTAACAGTTTATTAAGTAATACTGAGAAAGAAAAAGCTGAGATAAGGACTCAAGTTCATAGACCTCTTCAAGATGGGCAGGTAGTAGAGTATAGTCATGTCAGTTTTAATGCCCTTGCACCTCTAAAAAGGCATTGCGATGGGTTGTACCTGGCTGGATGCTAGATGCCCACCAAAGCCACTCTATCACGCCCCTTCTCAGCTGGGCAGGGGGGAGAAAATGTTAGGAAAGTCTGTCTGGTTGAGATAAGAACAGGGAGAGATCACTCACCAGTTACTGTGACAGGCAATACAGACTAAACTTGAAGGCATCAGTCTAATTTGTTACCAATCAAATTCAAGTACGATAATAAATAAAACCTAATGTTAAAATACCTTCCACCCCTGCCCCTCCCTTTTTCCCAGGCTCAAGTTTACTCATGCATTTTCTATTCCTCCCCTGAAGCCACACAGCAGGAAGGGGAACGAGGGCTGTGGTCAGTTCACCACACATTGTTGCTGCTTCCTTCTCAAGGTGGGAGGAACACCTTACACTCTTCCCCTGCTCCACTGTGGGTCCTTCCCATGTGAGACAGTCTTCCAAAAGCTTCTCCAATGTGATCCTTCCCACAGGCTGCAGTTCTTCACAAACGGCTCGAGCATGGGTCCCTTCCATGGGGTGCTGTCTTTCACAAACAGACTGCTCCAGCACTGGTATCTCATAGGATTACAAGACCTGCCAGCAAGCCTCTCTGCAAGGGGCCACAGGTCCTGCTGGGACCCTGCTCCAGTATGGGTTTCCAACAAGGTCACAGCCTCCTTCCAGCATCCCCCTGCTCTGGCATGGAGTCCTCCATGGGCTGCAGGTTGGATCTCTGCATCCCTGTGGACCTCCATGGGCTGCAAGAGGACAGCATGTAGCTCATAGCCTCATCATAGTCTGTACTATGGGTTGCAGAGGAATCTCTGCTCCAGCAGCTGGAGCACCTCCTGCCCCTACTGCACTAACCTTGGTTTCTCCAGAGCTGTTGCTATCACATATTCTCACTCCTCTCTTCCAGGTGCATCTGTGCAGGTTTTTTCTTCCTTCCTAAATCTGTTATCCCAGAGGCACTTGCCACTGTCACTGATGGGCTCAGCCTTGACCAGTGGAGGGTCCATCCTGGAGCAGTCTGGCATTGTCTGTCAGACATGGTGGCAGCTTCTCACAGAAGTCACCCCTGTAGCCCCTCAGCTACCAAAACCTTGACACACTAACCCAATACAGTCACATACATCTCTCTATGTTGACCTGGAGTCTTGCAATGGCACAGCACCCTTTCAATTACTAGTTTAAGGATCACACAAAAGGGAGTCTGCTATCTACTAGTAAATATTTCCTTCCTGATTCATCTACTGTGTGTTTTCACTCAAGTATTGACCTAATCAAAACTCATTTAGCCTATAAGATCTGATGTGACTGCAGCCTGGCAGATATGATTTGGAATATTTCAGAACTCAGCAGAAGAAAATGTATCCACTTCGTACTTCAAATATCCAATCCTGAGCATGCATTTTGATTCATTATGAAAAAGCACACTGATGCTCGTAGTAGGAAAGCAGAGAGGATCAGTTTTGAAGCTGTGTTAGTTTTTAGATTTATTTGCATGTACTTCTTCGATCTAACTGACATAACAGGAAACTCTTGCTTGCTTTACAGTTGAAGTGTAAGTGTAATGAAAAGCATCCTTCAGCATCTATCATGAATATACACAACTGTGGCCCTATAATGACCTTTCAAGCCAAAATCAGGGAGCCTGGGAAAGCTTTGGTATGGATATACTTCTTGCATCAAAGTCCTTGAGGTCATTGCCTACATTGTATTTACCAGAAATTCCAAAGCATCACAAGAGTTTGTAGCATCCACATCTATGATCTATTGCAGAATGATAACTGCACTTAGTTTAATTCCTCTGAAAGTAATGTTCACTTTTACTTTGATAACCCTAAGTCAAAACAGATAAATCCAGCAAAATATTAAGACAATATTGTTTTTAAGACAAAGGGTGTGTTTCTTTAATAAAACAAGAGACAACCATGCAATAAGACATTAAAACATTTACACCTACAAAGAGGCAAGTAAGCATAGTTAGCCAGGCAATATTACTTAATTATATCGTAATAGAATATCCTGCTCTACTGGATGGAGGGCTCTTTATGGAGGAGATCCTCACCCATTAAAAACAATTCCATCTGCATATACAAAAAAGGCACAAAACTTTTCAAAATAACAAAGGATAATTCAGGCATTGAGTTGTTACAACTTCTCAGTCCTAGTCTGGGAAAAAAAAACAGTCTTGATGGTAGATTGTAGTAGTTCATCTGGTCGGAAGGGGTGTGGTGTGTGCACCAGTCCTTTCCCCCTTCAGTGGGGAGATGTCTGTCTTTCCACAGAGCCCATTCTTCCCTGCCTGGCTGCCTGCGCATTAATAACAGGGAACAGAATCCATTCAGTGATTGACACCAGCTTATGCTAAACAATTTCCTGTCCTGTTTCCAATAAACATGGCTGTTCAAATAGATTATAGTGTCTCAGAGCATTCACATCCCTTCCAATCTCCCTCCCCGCTTCCCCACTCCCACCTTGCTTCCCCCTCCTGCCTTAGATGCCCTTTAACTGCTCTTTTTTGATGGTAATGAAGCTAAACAGCATTTCAAAGAAGGCTTTGATTAGCATGATAACCATGTAGTGGCTTGATGGGCTGCATGGAATGGTTGTCTAGCCTTCCAGCACCAACAGCTTCTAAGAAAAGTTATACAACTTGTTAAAATGCATGCATGGATGTAGATAAGGATGTATGTGTGTTTGCATTCACATAAATGAGGTATCAGTAAAACCTGACAAGGTCCATTCATCGATACTCCCTGTTGGAACAGCGTTTTCTTGATGCACAGATTAATTGCAGCAGTTTGCCAAAACTTGCCTGGGTAATCCATATGCATTTAAAGAGGTGACAGGAGGTGGAACTGCAGTAGAGCTCAGTAATTACTTATCATGTACAGCACCACTACACTACTGCTACTCAAGTCACTGGGCATTGCCAGAGATTGGACTTCTGGAAATGGCATACAGCAGAAAGACTGCAGAAAACTCCATGTCTCAAGACCTATGTAACAGCATCAACAAGGCTGAAACTAAAATTCCATGGCACCACTAATACAGTCTCCCAAATCAGATAATATAGGTTAAGAGTTCATTAGTTAAGAGTTATGCTGAGCAAATTCCCTTTCTCCCTTGTGGCATTTATTCCTTTTTCTGAAAATTAAGTTCAAGACTAGAGTTTATTCCTGGACTGTTGTTATCTGACATGCATTGTGGTTCTAAAGGGTTAAGTCACACAATGGGATGAGGCAAGCAAAAGCCCAATGGCTGTTTCACAGTAGTTTAGACTTTATGGGATATGACTGACTCCTCTGATTTAATTTGTTTTTAAGTTTCAGCTTTCAGCTTCCCCATTGTAATTATTTGAAGCACTACAATGAAAAGCTGCCTTAATTTAAATAATGTTTCCTTTGGATTTCTTTTTTACAATATTTGTACATATTTTGGCAGCCCTTCGGGATGCTATTTGTTAAGCACGTTGATGACAAGTGACATCTTGCTAGTCTGCAAATACATAAATTCCAGAACATGAAGGAGCTTCATGTCATTTATACTAGCAACATCTATCTGCAATCCAAACAGAAAGTAAGAGAAGGTACATTGCAGAGGCAACAGATGAATTCAGCAGCATCATGAAGCTGATCACTATGACAAAAAGCAGAGTGTCACCTCTGTAAATGTATTCAGAACTGGCAGCTATGGTTACTAAAGAATATCAAAAAGCCTTACAAAGAGATTGATCTGCTTTAACTCTAGAAATACAAATAGCATGAAGCTAATACACATTTTGCTATAATATATATGGGTTTAGCAAATATAAACAAAGTAACTCAAATCAAGACAATAAAAATCAAGGAGTTCTTTGGAACGGAGAAGAAAACAGTGAGTAGCCTGATGCTGCTGTGTAAATATTGGATATGGAGGGCCCTGTGTCAACATCTGGATGATCATGGGTGATTGAGTGCCCGAGGAACAGCTCTGTGGGAAAGGGCTGGGGGTCGTGGTTGACAGCAGGATTAAACATGAGTCAACATCATGCCATGTATAGTGGGGATGGCAGGAGCATGCCCAATTGTGTCAGCAGGAGCAAAATGGCCAAGAGATTATCTCCCTTCTCTCAGCACTCATTAGAGCACAGCTGCAATTCTGCATCCAGTTTTGAGTCCTACAGTACAAGAAGGACATCAATAAACTGGAGTGAATTCAGTGAAGGGCTACCTTGATGGTCAAATCTGGGGCACTTGCTCTTAAAGGAGATACTGAGGCACAGAGAATCTTCAGTCTGGGAAAGGGATGGCTCTAGGGGAACCTGACAGCAGTACCTACTAACCAGTACTAACTAGTACCTGTCAAACAGTACCACTGCCTTACTGAGAAGCTGGAACCAGGGTCTTCCTGGCAGTGCATGGCAGCAAGACAAAGGGCGTTGTCCATGAAGAGCTGAATAGCAGATATGACTGGGTATACAGGAAAATACTTTCCCGATGAGACTAAAACAAGAATTGGAACAAGGAGATTGTGCAGTTTCTACTCATGGAGGTTTTCAATGCCTACCTGAATGAAGCCCTGAACAACTTAATCTGACCTTGTAGCTGAGTCTGTTTTGAGGAGGAGGCTGGATTACAGCCATTTTGAGGTCCCTTCCAGCCTGAATTACCCAGGGATCGTGTGTTTCACACAACTCACAGCAAAGCTGTACAGCTTTGCTGCAGGATGCTGCAGACACTGTGGGTGTTAATGTAGGTTTCAGACACTGGCCAGTGTCACCAAAGGGAAATGCACTGACGTTTTGGATCTGAACCCCAAACATATGGAGAACAGGAAATATTCAGAGGAAATACTACTCTAGGCTTCCTATAATCTCATATTCTTCCTTGTGCAGCTGCTTATGGCGGTTGTCTGAGTTGGGGACTGACTGTCCATTTCCCAAACCAGTACAGCTCTTTTTGTCTTTTTATTTCTATAAAACACACCATCAGCATGATCTACTGTTTCAAACCTAAAATTTTGCAGAGCTTTTAATTACAGGGAAGAAGAGCTTTTAGAACGCCATCCCTACCCTTGGAAGGAATAGTAAAATAATGAGGCTTTTCAGACTACATTTTTTCCAGTCAGTTTTCATAATGACAGTATATGGGGGGAAATTGAAGATTGTAGTATATTACCAAAAAGTAAGAGAAGTGTTGCAGAGAGATCTAATTTTTTTTCACTTTTTCAGAAGTTCAACAAGTTCATTGCAATCTGCTTTTCAAGGTCATCCATCTGAATCAATGATCTTAGCTCCACCAGTTCTGATTTTTTGAACAAAATTGTAATTACCATCCTTTTAAACACCAGCTGTTCTATTGAAACATGATACTGGTTGTGTACTCACAGTAGAAAAATATCTGTGGGCTGCTCTTCACTGAAGCCTCAGAGCTGATTGCAAGAAGCATTTATAGTCACAGAATTAAAGGGGCCACAACCAGATCCTTTATGGCTACAATTCCTTCTCCTTTTGTGCATTACCCTGTTCAAACATGCATTTGAACTTTGTTCCTTATAAAATAAGCAGAAAAGGGAAAGTGCAATATCATGAAGTGGAATGTGCAAAGGAGTAATCTATGAGCTTGTCCACATGCTGAGCCCTATGAGAGCAATGCACAGAAACAGAAACACTTTGGGGAAATGTTTCTCTCCCATTCTTTAGCAGTATGTACCATCAACAGACAACCAAGGTTAACAATTTAAGAGGAAGGCTATAATCTAATTATAGTGGGACGCTTTACTAAAGAAGAAAACAGTGATGAAAAGCAAAGCAGAAGAAATGCTTTTCTAGCAGGATTTGCAGGAGAATTGAAAGACTGATTGGCATAGGAAGTGGCATAGGAAAATAAAAGCAAGAGGTAGAATTTGTCTTGGCAGGAAAGTGATGTTCTACTATTAGAAATGCCTGCAGGCCTAAAAGAAAAAAATCCTGTGCTGAGATTTAAAAAGGATTTTCCAACTGCTTTAAAGCTCAGCTGCTACACTAAATATTTTCCTAAAGCACGCAGAATTTGAGAAGTGCAGAAGCTTTTGGTCATGTTCAGAGAAGCCAGAGACCAATGAGTATTTATCCTCTCAGTCTGGGATAGTGACTATGCAGATAGGCAAAATGCAAGGAGCAGCCAGGCACTGGGGTGTACCTGCCAGCTGCTGCATCCCTATCTTCCCTCCTTTCCCCTGAAAGATTTTTTCTTTACTGTCCTGGGGTACAATGCAAAAATGTGTATTCTATCACCATCTGTTCAAATGTGGGAGGGGTGGTGATCCTTATCTCTGTGGGAGATATGCTCTGCTGATGTGCCATCTGATAAGATCGGGGGATGATCATCGTTATCTATTCACAACCCATCCTTCCTCCGGGAGATATATTCCGTTAATGGGCCATTAAGTCCTATTGTGTGACTGATAAGATTACATCATCGCATTGGGAGATGCCCCAGCCAGGGGCAGGAGCCAAGCCTTTCCTACCTAGATAAAAAACTGGGGTTTGGGACACGAGGGCAGACCTTTCTACTGGATCCCAGAGGAAAGTCGGATCATTTCCACATCATCGCTGGATCTTCGGAGGAAAACTGCACCTTCTACAGGAGCACTGCTTCAACTGAATCACATCTGTCATCCAGGAGGACTGCATCCACCATTTATACGGACTGCTACCAACACCCTGACTGACAGGGTGTCAGGTTGTATTTCTGACTGTGTTGGTGGTTGTTTCTTTTATATTATTGCATGTATTTTATTTTTTCTCTTTTCTCCTATTAAATTGTATTACTGACTTGGAGTCTCGCACTGGTTTTACTTTCAAACCAACACGTTTACCTATTATACTTTTTGTAGAGTATTTTCCTTTTTTCTTCTATTTTTATAAGAAATTAGGACATTGGTAGTTTAGCAACATGTCTGAACAGTAACTCCTGCCAGGTCAGGGTGCTACCAGAGAGCACTTAGGCCTGAGATGCAGGGGAGGGAACTTGCCTTCTCAGCTGCAAAATCTAAAGCATTGCAGTACTGCTGACTGATTAGGCGTTGCTATATTTTTCTCTATTAATTACATGGCCTTTTCTCTTTCCAAAGCCAGGAAAATGTCCACGCTGTCAGAAGTCTTTACCTATGAGGACATTCATCCCTCTGCAGTGTGCTGTCAGGAATCAAGAGTGCCTGGCAAGCCCCTGCTCTCTGTCTTTCCCTTACACAACAGACCTGAGCAGTATTCCTGTGCTCCTGGCCATTAACTCATAAGGCCTCAGTTCAAGAAGGCCTTAATGCACATAATCACATATCACTTTTCCTAAAGATTGCACATAGTGTGCAACCATTATCCCTAAACTTGGCCTAAAGAGTTATTTCTTTCTGAGTCAGAGATAAGTAATTATTTGGAATGAAAAGGCAGTACACAAGGAACAGTCAAGGATCACAATACTAAGTTTTTTCTCATTATTCAACAGAAATAAATACAGAAATGGAGAAGAGCAATACCAAGAGCTTATTGAAAATACTAGTACAATTGAATGGATATAAAAGGATTATTTCTTTTGACATCCCTGTCTATCCCTGATTGCAGATATTTGGAATGGGAATTATATTTTGCTGTTTTTGTGTACAGCAGCTTTTGCCAGAGGTGTTCTTGATCTCATGCTGGGTCTTTAGACAGTGCTGAAGAACAGGTGATAACAACTGTTAACAAGTATAGAGGGCTCTTGTACTCCTTAAGGTATTTCTGAAAAGCAATGAGGGGAAAATCGGAATGACCACATGTATTAATAAAGAAGACTTGCTGACTAGACAGCTCAAATAATTTCATTTAAGGTAATAAGAAAGATTGAGACTACAACTTTCTTTTAGAGATGCTAGTTTTGTCACTTCTTTGATATTTGGTCTTGCTTTAAACAGTATATTCTTTTGTCTTGATAACTGAGGTTGAATGGAGAGTCTTTTATTTTGAGCTATGTAACTTGTCACATCTCCAGATGGAGCCACTGCAAATAGTCTGAGCACTTCCTGTTTCTACTTCTCACTGTGCCTGGCTTCTGCTAGCCAACACGAGGTCATTTTGTCTTAATATTTCATTGAATTGGTGTATTAGTAATACATCAAAGATGATGCCTTAATGAAATGCAGCAGCTGGATATAGTCACAGCATTTGAAAGCAATGTCAGAAAAAAAGGCTGTTTATTCTGCATAGAAAGGGAAGGCTGATGATATTTGATCTCCCAGAAGCTGAAGGCTCCAGCTCTGCAACAGGTGAAATAGACAATATGCATTTGGTGTTATGTGAATTTTAGAGCTGTGATAGACATGTAATCTCAGTCAGTTGGCAGAGATTCACAGAGCAGGCAGAGACTACTGCAACCAAGTACACTTCCATATGCTGCCTTGTCTCAAAACTAATCTGGAAAGCAGGCAGAAAATACTTTGTCATATATAACAACTTCTTGGCTTCATAGCCAAAAGTCCTGCTGGGGTTTGTGACCAGCATCAAACACGTGGGACTTGTGTTTCTTGCCTGGGTGCTGGGCTGAGAGCACTCAATTCATCCTATACAGGTCAAGGGGTGGTCTTCAGGGGTTGGCAGCCCTTGGCCACTTGTGACTAGTGGCTGGTGTTGGAAGCAGAGTTCAAGGTGAAGGATCTCCATATACCAGTACCTGTGCTCTAGGCTATCTGTGTTTTCTCAGAACAAAAAAGTACTGAAAAATAAAGACTCCAAATTGACAATGGATGTTTCATTTACTTCTTCTATCAGTGTGATATTTTCTCTTTGTGAGGATATTGTTTGTGGGTGGTCACTGCTTTTCCTTTTCCTCTGTGAGATTATCATCTTAGAGAAACAAAAAAGGGGTCCCTGTCAGCTTTTACAACACATGGTGATTACAGGAGTACTGCACTTTGTTTCTCCTTGAACAGATTTCATGGCTTTTTTACACTTTGTTCCTCCTGGTCATTTGATATCTGAATGTGTTTATCTCTGAAATAACCTCACCCAGAGATCTTGAAAAACTCCTTTCCTCTAGAGTCCAGTGATATCATTTATATATTACTTATGGCTGCAGTAAACAAAGCCTCTTCTCAATTGCAATCTCTTAAGATTGCAGAATAACTGGTCAGGCTGGCTCAATATGATCATTTAGTTGATAAGGTGAATCCTGACTCAGTCAGATTTTCTATGGTAGATCAATGAAGTAATGGAAACTGAATATTGCATTTCCTCACCGTATGATAATCAGGAAAAGCATCAGCATCAGTAGACATCTATTTTGGCAGGTAGTTTAATCTCTAAATTGTGATTTTTATCAGGTACTAATATCCATTAAAAATAGTGGCATTTTGGAATGACAGCAATTATACTCACTCTGCTGTTGTGTGAATAGCTGTGTGAAATGGACAGGGCTCAGGGGTTGCCCCAGTGTGTTTCTTAGCAGTGACCCACTAGGTCAGTGCGTTTTACTGGTAAATAATTTTGCATGAGATTGCCAACGAATGACTAACAGGTGGAAAACTCAACTAATAACAGAAATGTGTATTAGAAGTGATATACCCTGGGATTTTTTTTTACTTTTTCCTTTAAAAAATAATTTTATTTCATCTGAACTAATTAATTCCTTATCAGTAAGATGCCAATAAGAAAATTACTTTTGGAGGAACATAATGGCAAACCAAAACAAAACAAAACCACCCAGAAAAAAACCCCTAAATATAACATATATCCTTATATGAGACAATAGCTGGTACAATAAGGACATGAGACAATATCAAAGTTCTCTTCAACTGATCAGAATTGAATGGTAATCAGATGGAAAATGTCTTCCATCTTAATAAACAAGTATTCTCCCTTAATATAGACTGTACTATCAATTACTGAAAATGCTACTCAAATTGTGCTTTAAATTCATTGTGTGCTACACGACTTGATTTTTGGAGAATATTTTTTAACACACTTGCCTAGTTTATACATTATTCTTTCTTTCTTTCAAAAAGTGTGCAAATGACCAAGAAGTCCCAACAACACCTACATTTTGCTTAAATTTTCACATTTTATTGCAAAATATCTTAAAGCTTATGGATTCCAGGCCCCTCTGAAATAAAAATATCGTCCTTCAAAAATATATTGAAACAAACCATACAATTTTCTGAAGCATTTTTATTAATTATAATAATTGAAAAATGAGTGGTTTCTTTTGTTTTTGTGAGCATAGAAAGAATTTTTATTGGCAAAATTAATAATAATTTATTTTAAAGATCTTCACTGAAAATGAAGTAATCCAAACAAATATAACATTCAATCCCTTGTCCATCTGCATCCTAATAAAGTTTAATTAGATGTAATTACCTGTAATTTTCACTTCTCCTGCCTTCTGAAAGTGTGGCATTATATAAAACCAGCTTGCCTTTTCATACAGGATTCAATTTCAGGAAATCAAAGATGTGTTTATACAGTCTGAATTTCTGGATAAAGGTTTTTGAACTACTGACTACTTAAGAAACCTCTTAACTTCTTCCTTAGTAGATATTGCATCCTTGTTCTCTATAAATTCTAATCTGCATGGTTGTTACCTGCTATTAAATTTATCCAAGATGGAATTGTTGCCTGTAGATTTTCCATGTTGCATCTCAAAGTTACCAAAGTTAATACACCTGACAAGTTCATACATATTATTTTTTCTTTTTTCTGCCTTACGATCAGTTTACTTATATGTGTTTTTATTAGAAAATTCCTATTCGTTTAAAGGCATGAAATGGTAGTATTTATTTAAAGGAGAAGTACTACTACTTAAAAATGAAAGTTATTATTCTGTATTTAGGCTGAATCCAAAAATTCCATTTTGTACATCCACTCTTCTGTTGTAGTTATGTTCCAGCAAAACCTCACCCAAATCTGAGAAGACTGGAAGTTCATTTAATGAACTTTAGTACTTAAAACGGAAAAAAAAGTCAACTCATCATTTTTAGGCCTTTGTAGAATTCTCTGTAGCACATGGAAATTAGCTCTTTTATTTGCTCAGAGACTGATATGAGAAAAAGCAATTTCACCTCTGAATATATTACCAGGATAAAATAGCTGCTTTCCAATAGAGGGAGAAAAGGATGATGGTGGCCATGATATCCACATGCCTGTAAAGCTCTGTGTTTCACTGATATCTTTATTTCCACACCAAACAGAAGGATGAATCTTCCAGTTTCTGGAAGAAGTGATGCTGTGAATTTGCTGAGAACTGAGTTTGGCACTATTTTTTCCCATAATTGTCTTAAATAAGTCCCAAAGTCTTATGCTTGCTTGCTAGGCTTATAAATACAGACTGCTTCCTTTTCCACTCTGGCTGCTTTCCTCAATATTGACTGGCTTCAAAGGATGGGGAAGAGGAAGAAATATGCTGACAATGCTCACACTTTGTGTGAATCTCTTTCATTTATTGTAGCCTTTAGCTCATATGAATTCCAGCTTTGCGGTGTTTGCTTGTACAGCCGTCTCATCACTGATAGTTTCTCCAGCCGCCCCAAATCCTTTCCAGCTCCACTCTATTTTAAGGACCTGACTGCACCACATCTTCTGGGTGAAGACAGAAACAAAAATAAGTGTTTATTTGCCAATGTCTTCTGGATTTAAAACAACTCAGCAGCTAACCCCTGCTGGGGAAATAGTTGCCACATTCGTTTAGTTCAGAAAGACCAAGTACCTTTCCTGTATCAGGTACTGCAAGTGTTTAATAAATAACTGCTTCAGTATTTTGTGTACTTAATCCTTTCTATGCAGAAGCTACTGGAGATATTATACATGTATTAATAAACCTAATTGTAGGTGTCTATACGTGGATGTTGACATGTGGATTTTAAGAGCTTGTTAGAGGCAATGGAGTTCTAGGCAATGCAGGAGCCTGCAGAACATTGCAGCTGGCCCATGCTGGGAGACTCAAATGAGATGCCCACACCGAACTATTTTGTGCTATCTGAGCTGTAACTGAAGCATTCACACCAGGATGGCAGCCATGAGGCAGCACCTCCAAGAGGTCCACATCTTCCCAGAGCAGCAGGGGAGGGTGAGGAGGGAGGTGCTGGTGTGTCACAGCACCAACTGCTTGCCTGTAGCAGCTCCCCAGTCCTCTGCTCTGAAAGGAGTTGAATTTCCCTCTCACAAGTGTCTGACTCCATTGATTTGCCATGTCAGCTTAACACATGGCTTGCCTTTGGAAAATCACAAATAGGCATCTGTCTTTAGGTTTCATAATCTGGAGCTGAATTTCTCCACAGGACTTATTGCTAGGCCTTCACTTTTACTGCTTTGTACCGTACCAGGATTACACCACCAGGTTCTGGAAAGCTCCTGGAGTAGGTGCCACAACAGGGCACTGCATCCTCCAAGAAGACTGGAAATATGCAGTCAAGGAGATTGTGAAACATGCAGATTTAGAGCACCCTGAGTGCATGCACTGGAATACAATCAGGCCTTAAGGCAGCTGAGCATACATAGGGCATGGGCAAATGTACACAGACAGGGCACTGGCTAATGCAAGTTAGAGCCATCCCTAAGGCGAGTTGGTCCTAAATATTTATTTGGACTGAAAAGCCACTTTTGACTGTTGGATTTTTTGCCATATGACTCCTCATATCCTGTACCAAGTACAGATTGAAGGATCCAAAGAATGGACTATTATTCTTCAGTGAATCTTATAATAGAAAGCACAACACTGCCTAACTTGTCTGATTGTTAGAAAAAATACAAATGTGATACTAAACTCTACTGCCCAATATATTTAAAAGACTGTATCCTAAATTAAAATGCATTGGAAAGTACAAATTGAATATCTTAAAAAGCACATTTTACAATATATTTACATTTCTCTTTCACACAACTCACTGTCAGAGAAATTGGTAAGAAATAGCAGCAAGGCATGTTGTAACAAAACTAAGATTTCTGGCTGTTTTGACACCAGACTGGCTTTCCTGAAGTTAATCTGTTGAGGAATACAAGAGTCTATTGTGCAGAAACACGCAGAAGCTGTTCAGATCTGGAAACGTGTAGCTGCATTGGCATGGCACTGCCTCGAGCATTTATGCTCTGCAAACACATCGGAACTTCTCTGAGACTTGAACTGCTGACTCTGTAAAGGGCCAGGCTATGGCATGGAGACCTGCTGGCTCTGGTTGTCTCTAATTCTGCTTCATTGTACACCAGAAACTCTAACTTTATTATACACCAGAAATTTGGCCTTCATGTCTAAGAATAAACAGGTAAAAAAATTTAAATATGAGCTATCCCTCTTTTCTTTAGCTCATCTTAGACGTACTCTAATAATATATATATTCAAGATAGACTTGATAGATTCAAGCAATCAAGATAGATTGCTCTAGTGCCAAACTGCAAACTTTCACATATACTCTGGTTGCTTAAGTCATTCTTAGCCACAGATGTTTGCTGCCATTCTAATATCTAGATACAAAAGACTGATTAAATCACATTCACATTAAACTATATGATGTATTTCATTAGTGTTTTAAATAAAATTTCTTTGCTACATCCAGATTTTATCTTCTGTTGTTAACTGATGTAGCACTTATTCCAGGAGGGCTTTATGTCTCAGCAAAGACACGTGTTTTTAAAAATTCTTTACATTGTGTAGCAGACTTAACTGATGTGGTCCATTTGTTCCCCCTTCAGCACATTATCTCCAGTATGTAAAATGAATTATTACCTCTTCTCCAGTGTAACACCACATTATGCTCCACAGAAAACCCAAAACTTGTAGTCTGCGTTCCCACAAAATGTTCTTCCATGATATCTGTGTGTCTCTAATGACACATTTCACTGACTGGTCATTTGTATTGTTCTAATAGTATTAAAAGTATATGTTAACTTCAAAACTTTATGGAACTGGTTCCCAAAGGACGTTAGAATCTGAGGGTGAAACTCATTCCCATGCAACTCATTTGCCAGCCAAAAGAATACAGATTTTACATGTGATTTATTGATGCATGGCCCAGCTGTTCAACGTCTGCTAAGGAGATTTTCATCCTTGATTGCATGAACTCTGGGTAAGACCTTGCTGCTCTCTCATAAGAGTCTTATAAATTTTAAATGGTACTACTTGTGTTAAGTGTATAAAGTTCATGGCATTTATGTGAGAATCACTTTGTCCAGCCCTGAAATAGAAACCACTTCTGACATAAAATACAACTGCTGTTTAGTACCTCTAAAATGCTGTAGAAATGTGAAGATATATTCCATATATCTATGAAACTACTACACTATGAAAGCAGTGTAGTAGACAAGAAGAAAACAAATATTCTTTCTAATTATTAATGCTATTATTCTAACTGGTAGTAAATATAAAGTTCCTTCTAAACCCTTCATATTCTCTGTTTTCCTAAGTGAATCAGAAGAGGGACTTAACAGCTGTTGAACCATCAGCTGTGTTTTCAATAGCATATGGGATTTCTCCCTTAAGTACCAATGCAGCCCAATCCTGCTTAGGTTGCAATAGCTGATTAGAGCGCAGCTTGAGGTATACACAGTAATTGCTATTAACTTAATTATTTTATCTTGTATTAAGCATGCTACTGCATTTCCACTATTCTCTCTCCCACTGTTCCATTCTTATCTTTCCAGTTAGATGACAAAATCAACCAACATCAAAAAAGAGGGCCACAAAATCCCACTCTTATTTATTCTTTCTTTTTTCTTTTTTCTTTTTTGAAGGAGGCAGAGAAGTGTTGGTTAATATATGGCTGCCCCCTAGGTTAATGCTTTTGTTTTGATGATGTTGCTAAAGGGGCTTAGAAAAACTTTTTCCAATGCTTCCACTTAGTGCAACTACTGTCTTGGGAATTGTATACCTTTATTTTTCAATAAGGGTTTAGATTTTATATTAGTCATATTGTTGCACCTATTCAGTAAGAAGATCAAAGTGTCTTTTGTAGAAGTGACTAAGAATTTAGGAAGAATGGATCTTGCCCGAGCTCTCCAACATACAGCTCTCCAACTACCTGTTTTCTCTGCCTATTCACCTACTGTGTAGTGTTTGCTGTCTCTGGGAGGTCTTTTACTGGCTTCTCTCTTTTGACCTAAGAAAAGCTCAAAGGAGAAAAGTTCAGAAGAACTTTCTGCTTTTGGACACGCGGTAAATTGGAAACCATTAACAGTGCAAGGCACATTAAGCTCAAATAATATGTTGAGATCCTAATTTGTGGTGGTAAGGTATGGGAACAGGTTGCCCAGAGAAATTGTGGTTGCATTTCATAGCAGAAACTGAGAATGATATAAGCTGAAAGCAATCATCTGTCCCTGCCATTAGCTTGCACTGTAGTGTGCCACTGGGATATCCTAATTATGGGGCTTCCTTTTGCAGAGGAGTCACCATCAGAGCCTGCATAGTGGTGTGAGTCCGTAAACTGCTGGAGCAATGATCTGCAATGATGAGCCATGTGTGGGAGCAGGCTTTCAGTTCTATATAGGTGTAAATTTGCAAGGAAGGTCCAGCTTTGTCCAGGGTAAGTCCATCCCCTTTTCCATTTGCATTTATCCTACAGTCTTGGGCCTCAATGGAAAAGGAATCTACATTAAGACTAAATTAT
Source organism: Acridotheres tristis (assembly GCA_037013685.1). Classification (NCBI taxonomy): domain Eukaryota; kingdom Metazoa; phylum Chordata; class Aves; order Passeriformes; family Sturnidae; genus Acridotheres; species Acridotheres tristis. The sequence continues at coordinate 26,841,071 of CM072885.1, read as the reverse complement.
TTATTGAGACTTTGTTTTGTGTGGTGAGACACTAGAACAGGTTGCCCAGAGAACCCGTGGATGCCCCTTTGTTGAAGGGGTGGCCATCATAGGGCAGGTAGGAGTACAGACAATTTTACTGAAGTTGAAGACTTTTGCCAGTTTTACATTACAAGAGAAATTCCTTTTACTACTCAAAGTTCATTAAAGGAATGGCTCTGGGCACATGTGCAATCTGTATCAACCAATTCTACACCTGGATAATTAATGGAGACTATCACACATTTTGTTTTTTTAAGGCTGAGAATCATGATGAGGTAGCCATTGTGAGTATTTGGGATTTTCAGACTTTTTTATCACTCTCCAATGAGTGCAGCCCCATACCCTGAGATTCTGATTACATATGAAAATGTCAAGAGTTCTTCTGAATACCTTTACTAGGAAAATTAGGCAAAAAGTCACTTTATCTTTTTGGCTGTGTTTTCACATGCACACGAGTGCACACACTGACAAACGTACTTCTGTGCCTCCTTATAAAATCTATTTTACTAAGTGTGATCTACCCTTTTAAATCCATGCAGATCCTCATGAGTCACTTTGTACTTGTCAACATTTTCTAGCTTGTAGCTGACCAGTGATACCAAATCTTCCTCCATATCAATGTCAGATATAAAAAAATAATCCTAATTTTTTCGGATATCTGCATATTTGTGAAGGATTTTATTAGCCTATTTTGAGCTCTCATTTTTACCTCTCTTTTAGGCTATTATTTTGAACAATCTTGTCTTTTTTATGCTTATTCCAGAGGAGAGATATAAATATTTTAACTTAAATGTATTCCAGCAGAAGCAGAGTGAACATTAGCTGTCTATAAGAGTTAACCCATTACTAAAAAGTATGCCTGATAAATTGAAAGTGTGGCTCTCAGCCAAGAGAGATTCAGTATATTCTGAGTATTCATTTTCTGCCTTAGGAGTAGTAAATCCTGTTGCTGGTATCAGATGTGATACAGCTTCTGAAAGAAGCAACCTCAGAGGCAAATTCATACTTTGCTATTCAGAGAACTATGCACTAACAATGTACATGAATTAAGGGCATGCCTTACTCACAAAGTTATCATTGTATCTAGAATTGCAAATTGTAACTGAGAAACAAAAAGAAGCCATAAACAACTTTAAAATAAGTCAAATCCCATTTTCAAAATATCATGTGGTGTGTCTAGTAATGTAAAAATTTTAAGAGGCATTTATAAAGTGTTCCTTGACATATTTTTACCCCAAATTTCAGCAATATTTTCTTCCAATTATGAGTATGAAAATCAGTAATTCAGTATTCAGATGCCATGATGGAGTTGTTAATCCAAAAGCATTCCCATAGTCTCAGTGTGGATCAGTAAAGAACTTCAGTCAAGCTGTCTGGAAATGAAGCTGTCATAGAACAATGTATGATTTAAGAATAACTAAACAGCAATTAACCGTCCTGTTTTAAAACAAAATAAATATTCCAGACTTTTTTTCCTTACAGACTCATTTTACTTCACAATCCCTATTGCATAATTCCCTATCTGCAAACTTTAATTCAGCAGCTTTGTACTTCATTTACGTTGTGTTTGATTTACACTGTGCTTAATTTGCATCTACACAAGAGCCAGGAACAGAAGTCAGGCTTTGACAAATCCAGGCCATATTGAACCTAGTCAAATTCTTTCCAAACGGAAAAATGCAGAGCCCCAGTGCTAATATGTCCTTGATGTACTGGAATTTATGGAAGATTATGTTGCTCATCTACTAGAGTCGCAGAGGTCTACAAGGAGGCTTTTGAGGGGCCTTCAGTTTCTTCTGGCAGACTCTGAAGAGAATGAAACACACCTCCTGGGCATGGTGAACACCTGTGTGCTTGCTGCCTGCTTCACCCAGTCACGCTGAATAAAGCCTTCACGGGTGCCTCCAGTGCAACAACGTTGTCTTGAGCATCAAGGCCAAGCCTATGGAGAAGGGAAGGTTTTGTGTAATAGGAGACAGCAGATTAAAGTAGCCTCTCCCAGGTTTCTCTGGCTCCTTCTGCTCCTCCTCCTCCCTTCTCAGCTCGTGAGGTGCCTTTACCAGCCCTGAGGCGGCTGAGGACTGTTAGCAACAAGAACACTGCTCCCTGCAGCAGGCAAGGCAGAACAGGACAGAGGTAGACAGGGCTGGGGAAGTGCATACTTGGAGAGAAGGATGGGAGAAGGGAGGACGAGAAAAAGTGGAAGGGTAGAATTACACTCCTAAAGACTCTTGAACTCTTTAGCACTCTACAATAGCCCCTTTTCTCTAACTTTTCAAGGTTAGTTACCATATTTATTGAAAGGCAACTCTTATTAATCCACATGCTTTTTGCCTTTATTGTTAAAAGACAAACAATTTGTTTTCCTTATAAAATCACCTCAATTTTCTCTATAAAAGTACTTTATATGTTCAACTATTGCAGGATAAGCTCACACATGAATATAGCAGGCTCTGAAACAACTAAACTCTGTACTCCTGACATGCAGTCAATTGCTCATTAAGGAGAAGGTAGATATATTTTAAAGAACTTATATTTAAAAGGAAGTGTTTGGGTTTTTTTAAGGAAAACTCAAGTGTGCATACTGACTGTTAGAGGGAATGTATTCATTTATCTATCTTACATATAATGAAATTATATTTGTAGAAGAGGCCTAATATGTAAAATATGCTTGTTTGGACATTTATGAAATACACTGACTAATAATTTTCAACATTTCCTAGTGGATGTTTCCGATTGTTCAAGAAATGTAGAAAGAATATCTTTCCTGCCATTTTGCAAAATGCAAAATAATTTCCCAGTGAATGTTCCACATTTACTCTGTCTCCCTAACATTTTCTGGCAGGAAGGAAAACGTGTCAATAGTTCATGTAGAGCATGTGAGAAAAATTTATTTTTCCCAGTGTGATTATATACTCTTCGTATTTCAGCAGTATGTGGAGAAGAATCCTGTATATTCATGCACTGACATAGACAAATTATCATTCTTACTGCCTTCAAGCTGTTCAATGATATTATGTACCTATCCACAAACAATTGTAATCACTTTGGGCTTATAATTCATCGTTCATTAGAACTTTAATACAACTTGTTTTTCTTTCTCAGAAACCAGACTTTTCAAATTTGACCTGGGGATGAAGTACTCTGAAAGAAACTTTACTACAGTATTGAAATCAAACCTTCAGAACTAAAATTCCAGCAACAACAGTTTTCCAAGATGCTTTGCATCTTATTTTCTAATTTATTTTATTTCGTTATGTATTTCAATAACTATACCACTTTTTACAGAATTTCTGGATACCTGAGTTTCCTTTGCAGTTTAATAGGACTCCAAAGTGATCAAAAGTTCAAGGTAGGTCTGTCTCCATTTTCTCTTGAAAGCAAACATCCAAATGCACAAAAATGGGCTTTGGCTTTTAAATGTAGTGTTTTGTTTGAAGCTGTAAACATTTTTTCAAATGTCAAGCTGTTGGCTGGCATAATGTTGATGCAGAGGTTTGTGAATAGTTTCCCTGCAAAATACCTTTTTGCAATGTGGGATTTTTTCTTCAGGCTTGCTTTTGGTCCAGCAAAGATATCCTGTGATGTAAGGAAATCTTTAAAATCTCCTCTGGACCCTGGAGGTTTTGGCTTTAGTAATCTCCGAAGCCTGGATCCCTTAGGGACCTGCCTCCCAAGCCCACAAAGTCCTGGTGGATCTGCAGACTTAGCCCTTGCTGGCTCCCCTTTGTGCTCTCTTGATGTGCTCTTGAAGCCTCCCCTCTAGCGAGTATTTCACTGCCTTTAGGAAGAGGGAAACTCATCTCCCTGTAAAGGGAGCAGAACACACTGAAACCAGTGCACTGCTGGCAGGATATGGTGAGCAGAAGCCTTCCTTGCCACCTTTTTCCACTACCCTAAAAGGAGAGGCCACTGGTGTGAGCAAAGTAAAAAAGTGTCATTCATCATATCTTGAAATAAGTCCAGTAGTATGGTCATTGTATGAGAACAATTGGAATTACACATTTACAAAATAGGCATTTGCTTTTTGCCAGTTGCCTTTTATTCAAAACCAAAATCCACAACTGGTATAGACAACCACAAAGAACAATAATGCATGTAGAAAAGAAGATGGAATAAAAGGGGTACTCCAAACCTTTACCATAATGAACTTCCTTTATGATGCTTGACTTGCTTACTTTTTTCTTTTACTTTTTTTCTTCCATGCAGTTACAGTTCCTGTGTGAACTAGCAGTTCATACATTCACTACTGCTTTTACAGCAGCACCATAAAGATTCACTGTTTCAGTTGGGGTAAAGCAAATGCAAGAACTTCAGCTTGGCAAAAGCTTCTGAAAATTTACAGTGAGCTTGTATGCTCTGTTTTTAAACATGGACAGCAATATCCTTTGGAACATTCTATATTTAAATTTCATCAAGGATTATTTACTCACAGACCACAAATGCTCCATAAATGTCTTTGTACAGTACCTGCTGTGCAAGAGTTAGACTGAGATGTTCAAACTTGAAAATTGATGTTCAAATATCACTGGCAGAGGTGTGATGGGGAGAAGCAGTGGGAGAACAGTAATTCCCTTATGTTTTGATCCTGTATGAAACAAATCTGTGCCAGTAATTACTGACATCTGGTCCTGGTGTTAGCTCCAGGGTGGCTCGCTTACCTTGCAGCCATGGGCTAGATTTGGTATCCTCAGCATGTGCCCAGTTCAGTGGAGGCTGACACAGCCAGCAATCACATGGAAGTGCTTGACCTGCTACAGTAGGAGCATTACTGTTAATAATAATTTCTACTTACTCAGGCTTTTTATTTTTACCTCAGAGGTGTGAGGGAGCTTCAAGTCTTCCCTGTTCAAACCCTGAAGAAGTATCTGAGAGTCTTGCTGGATTGGGAGGAACAAGAAGGTGACATGTAAGCAGACCAGGATCATGTACATGGTGGCTGCTTCTTGCTGCCCCTGTGAATTTTGTTTTATTGCAAAAAGCCTGGCAGCATCATGGCTTATGTGTGTTTACATGAACACAAGCACAGGTCTCACAGCACTCAGTGTAGTTTGAATTAAAAGGCTGCTGCCCAAGTAAATGGCATGTACTATCTATGAGCACTGGGAGGTGTCTTGGAAGATATTCCAGATCTTGTCAGGCCAGCTTTAGATAATGGTTGGGTGTGAAAGCAGTGACCTCGTCAGCTACAGGCTGCAGCAGCCCCAGGAGGTGAGTCAGGAGTGGCAGTGCTGTGCCCCAGTCTGGACCTCTGCCTGCTGGGACCTGCAGGACAGGGCTTAAGAAGTAAGACAGTGGTGGGTAAATGTGGATTGGAGCCTGGGAAAACAGTTTTCCCAGGCGTTTGAAAGAAAACAGAAAAGAAAGAATTAATAAACAAAAGTTGCACCTGACATTGTAGGTGTGTGAGAAAAGCATGTTTCGGTAAAAGCAAGAGGTGCTGCTTTCCTTGGACCAATAAGCTGATCCTATTCTTGGATCAGCAAAACAAGTCTATAAATGGTGTAGATGTGTGTATTTCTGGAATTAAGAGCTTCTTCTATCCCTGAGAGTAAGCTGTGTTGCTGCGTCTTTCTTTGCCGCTCCTACAGCAATAGCAACAGGTAAAAGGCTGGGAGAAATGATTCCTGTCTTGGTTTGAAAGACAGGTATGGTCTAAGGAAAGGCAAGAGCCCCTTTTCTGCGATGCAGAGTGCAACCCCCCTCCATTTTAATTATTTTAGGTCCAAATCAGACGCCTTCAGGCAGGAGATATGGGGATAAGAATAATAGTTCTTTATTGGTATCTAACAAGGCAGAAAACAACAACAGCTATAAAAATTGGCAACAGAACAGAACAGTCTAGCTCAGCTCCAGTCCCTTTTGGCCTCAGGCCGTCTCCCTGCGCTCAGTTACCGGTGCTGTGGGGGCAGGGCAGGTCCCGCGCAGTTGAAGAGGGGCTGGAGTGATGGCGGTGGAGGCCCAGGGGTGAGAGGGATGGGAAAGTGACTCCCCCTCACGGTGTCGGTTGTGGTGCTCGGCAGAGTGTCCGGAGATAGTAGGGTAAGGTGGGAGAGCAGCAGAGCAATGTCCAATGGCAGGGAGCGTGGATCTCAGTGCTGGGATGGCAGGGGAGATGCCAGAGCAGAGCCCAGGCGGTCTTCCCACTCCACGAGCCAAACGAGAGAGAGCCCACCGCTCCAGACCCCCGTCCACCTTTCCTTTTCCGGTTCCCCCCCCCTCCCCCTCCACCCACCCCCCTACAAGAGAACATTATCTGTCGTTTTAAGGTGTAGCCACAATTACTTAGCATAACAATGGGAGAAATTCCACAGAAAGAAAAGGGAACAATTCAACCTCCAACATTATCCACCCCTGAATTTCTCCCATACTAATATGCTATATCAAATTAAACTGTTACATTATATATACATACATGCAGTTAGAGACATAGGCACAGTACTATTGGTATTTCACCCTAAAACAAGGTCTCCTTGGGGTATGCATTGGGTCTCTCCATTCTTTTGCATCACCCACCAGGTGCAACCTGGTCCTTGAGCGAATACAACTCCATGGATGGGATTGTCTTTGCTGGAGGCAGGATTCACCCAAACAGTTTTTCCTAGCATACCTCTCGTGTACCACTGGAACCTTATCTCCATCTGATATTCCCAAGGGCTCAGATTGGGCAGGGCCTGCTCGGTTAGTGGAACCTCAGGTGTTCACTAACCATGTGGCCTTTGGTAGATTAATCTCCCAGTTCTTGAAAGTTCCCCCATCCAGTACCTTCAAGGTGGTTTTAAGCAGGCCATTGCACCGTTCAACTTTCCCTGCAGCTGGAGCGTGGTAGGGGATATGGTACACCCACTCAATGCCATGTTCTCTAGCCCAGGTGTTTATAAGGCTGTTCTTGAAATGAGTCCCTTTGTCTGACTCAATTCTCTCAGGGGTACCATGCCTCCAAAGAACTTGTTTTTCCAGGCCCAAGATGGTGTTCCGAGCAGTGGCATGAGGCACAAGGTAGGTCTCTAACCACCCAGTGGTGGCTTCCACCATGGTCAGTACATAGCGCTTGCCCTGGCGAGTTTGAGGCAGTGTGATGTAGTCAATCTGCCAGGCCTCTCCATACTTATATTTGGCCCATCGCCCCCCATACCAGAGGGGCTTCACCCACTTGGCTTGCTTGATGGCAGCGCACATCTCACAGTCATGGATAACTTGAGAAATACTGTCCATGGTTAGATCCACCCCTCGGTCTCGTGCCCACTTATAGGTGGCATCTCTGCCCTGATGACCTGAAGCATCATGGGCCCATCGAGCCAGGAACAACTCTCCCTTGTGCTGCCAGTCTAAATCTATCTTCGACACCTCTATCTGTGCCACCTGATCTACCTGCTCATTGTGTCGGTGTTCCTCATTAGCCTGACTCTTGGGGACATGGGCATCTACGTGACGGACTTTCACAGGCAGCTTCTCTATCCGGGTGGCAATGTCTTTCCATTCATTGGCAGCCCAGATGGGTTTTCCCCTACGTTGCCAGTCAGCCTTTTTCCACCTTTCCAGCCATCCCCACAGAGCATTGGCTACCATCCAAGAATCAGTGTAAAGGTAGAGTTTTGGCCACTTCTCTCTTTCAGCAATGTCAGCTATGGGCCAGCTGAACAGCTTTGAGTTCAGCAAGTTGACTCGATCCAAATTCTCCTTTGGTAGCTTGTGCAACCTGTCTTGTGGGGCTCCAGCGGCTGCTTTCCACTTCCAGTTCATCCCCACGATGCGGCAGGAATCATCAGTGAAAAGAGCATAGCATGTTTCATCTGCTGGCAGTTGGTTATACGGTGGGGCTTCTTCGGCCCGGGTCACTTGTTCCTGTTCGTCTTTGTCAGCAAGACCAAAGTCTTCCCCTTCCAGCCAGTTTGTAATTATCTCCAAAATCCCAGGGTGATTCGGGTTTCCAATACGGGTGCGTTGTGTGATGAGGGCAATCCATTTACTCCATGTGGCGTCAGTGGCATGGTGGGTTGAGGAAACCTTTCCTTTAAACATCCACCCCAGCACTGGTAGTCAGGGTGCCAGGAGGAGTTGTGTTTCCGTGCCAACCACCTCTGAGGCAGCTTGAACCCCTTCATAGGTGGCCAAGATCTCTCTCTCCGTTGGAGTGTAGTTGGCCTCGGACCCTCTGTAGCTTCGACTCCAGAACCCCAGTGGTCGGCCTGGCGTCTCACCAGGTACCTTCTGCCACAGGCTCCAGGACAGACCATGGTTCCCGGCTGCAGAGTAGAGCACGTTCTTCACATCTGGTCCCGTCCTGACTGGGCCAAGGGCTACCGCATGAGCAATCTCCTGCTTGATCTGGGCAAAGGCTTGCTGCTGCTCAGGGCCCCAGTGGAAATCGTTTTACTTGCGGGTGACCAGGTAAAGAGGGCTCACAATCTGGCTGTACTCAGGAATGTGCATTCTCCAAAAGCCTATGGCACCTAGGAAAGCTTGTGTTTCCTTCTTGCTGGTTGGTGGAGACATTGCAGTGATCTTATTGATGACCTCACTGAGAATCTGGCGCCGTCCATCTTGCCACTTTACTCCCAGGAACTGGATCTCTTGGGCAGGCCCTTTGCCTTTGCTCTTTTTAATGGCGAAGCCAGCTCCAAGCAGAATCTCAATGATCTTTTCTCCTTTCTGAAATACCTCCATTGCTGTGTCCCCACACAAAAATGTCAACAATGTACTGCAGATGTTCTGGAGCTCCACCCTTCTCCAGTGTAGCCTGGATCAATCCATGACAGATGGTGGGGCTGTGTTTCCACCCCTGGGGCAGTTGGTTTCATGTGTCTTTCACGCCCCTCCAGGTGAAAGCGAACTGAGGCCTGCACTCTACTGCCAGAGGAATGGAGAAAAATGCATTGGCAATATCGATAGTGGCGTACCACTTTGCTGCCTTGGACTCCAGCTCGTACTGCAGTTCCAGCATGTCCGGCACAGCAGCGCTCAGCGGTGGAGTCACCTCATTCAATGCACGATAGTCCACAGTCAATCTCCATTCTCCTTCAGATTTACGCACAGGCCGGATGGGGCTGTTGAAGGGTGAGTGGGTTTCCTGACCACCCCTTGGCTCTCCAGCTCACGGATCATCTTGTGGATGGGGATCACGGCATCTCGATTCGTCCGGTACTGCCGGCTGTGCACTGTTGAGGCAGCAATTGGCACCTGTTGCTCTTTCACCCTGAGGAGTCCCACTGCAGATGGGTTTTCTGATAGCCCAGGCAGGGTGTTCAACCGCTTAATACCCTCTGCTGCCACAGCAGCTATTCCAAAAGACCACCTGAGTCCCTTTGGGTCTTTGTAATAGCCATTCCTGAGGAAGTCTATGCCTAGGATAGATGGTGCCTCTGGGCTAGTCACAATTGGATGTTTCTGCCCCTCTTTCCCAGTCAGGCTCACCTCAGCCTCCAGCAAAGTCAATTCCTGAGATCCCCCCGTAACCCCGTCAATTAAAACAGTTTCCTTCCCGACATGTCCCAATGGTATTAATGTACACTGTGAACCAGTGTCAACCAATGCACTGTGTTCCTGTGGCTCTGATGTGCCAGGCCATCGGATCCACACTGTCCAAAAGATCCGGTTTTCCCGTGCCTCTCCCTGGCTAGAGGCAGGGCCCCTCTAGCCCTGGTTATTATTTCTCTCCTGGGCATACATACTGGAGGTTCCTTCAAGAGGATCAGACAGATCATCTTCCCTTCTGTAATACCCTGCAGCTTGGTCATGGGAGGCTGAGGCTACCTTCACTTTAGTGGAGTTCCCTCTGTTGGTGTTCCCCTCCCTGAGTTGGCGCACCCGTGCTGCCAGGACAGAAGTGTGTTTCCCATCCCACCTTCTCATGTCTTCCCCGTGGTCACGTAGAAAGAACCACAGGTCAGCGTGTGGGGTGTACCCTCTCTCCCTAGCTGGGGGGCGTTGGGCTCTACTTTTGAGGTCCATGCCTCACACTGGTGCTGCACTGATCTTCCTCACCTCTTCCCTTATCTCCTTCATCTCCTCCTTAAACTCCTCTCTGAGGTCCTTAGCCACAGCAGAGACATGAGCCTGCATTGGGCCAGCCATCCTACTCTGATAATTCCTGAGCCTGTTGGCAACAGAACCCACTGTCACTTGGTCGGTATCAGCATCAATCATTGCAATAAAGGGGGTATATTGAGATGGGCCCAGGTTTGCCAGATTCCACAACATCTGTCCTGTGCACCTGACCTTGTCAGGGTCATTGTCATGCTGTCCATCCCTCCCAAAGAGCACCTCCAGTACTGCCGCTTCTCTCAGCTTTTGGATCCCTTCCTCAAGGGTATTCCAATGTGTTCTCTGGTGGTACTCCTGCATTCTTTCCCTGTGGACAAACCTCTCTCTCACGCTCATTAAAAGTCGCTCCCAGAGGGAAAGGAGACCTGTCTCCCTTACAAATACCTGGTCCACACCTGAGTCCTGGGTCAAGGCTCCCAAATTCCTTGCCTCAGTACCATCCAGTTGCACACCTGTACCCATAAGGTCCCAGACCCACAGTAACCAGGTTGTAAAAGGCTCACGCCCCCATCGTACCGTGTCTTACGTAGACTCTCGTATGACAAGGACTCGGTGATGATCTCAACTTCTGGCTCCCCTGCTGGTTTTGAGGGGCCCCCTTCCTGACCCTTATTATCTAGGTGCTTTGTTTTCATCTTAGACTTCCTAGTTTCCACAGGGGCAACTGCTGCTGGCTGTGAGTGCCCTTGCAGTTCAGCTGGAACCTGGACAGATGTAATGTCTGTGGGTTCCACTGCTGCACCATCAGAGTCTCCCTCTTTAAGGCAGGGGGAGGGTTTCTCACCAGCTGGGGAGAGGTACTCCTTCAGCATTTGGCCCATCTCACGTATCTCCTTCGCTAGCACCCCCACCCATTCTGGGTGGTTCCTTTCCGAGGTGGGCTGTGGGGCAGGGTCAAACTCTGGCGTAATATCCCTAGTCTCTGGGATAGGATCAGGCTCTGGGGTAACATCACTAATCCCTGGGGTAGGTATCAGGGTTGTTATCCAAGTCAATCTCCCCTTATCTCTGAATGTTAGATAGAACAGGTTTAACAGGGATATAAGCAACACTAGCCACAATATAATGTCATTAGCATTTAAAGCGGATTGGAACCCCTTGAAGACTGGTGGGGTGAACTTCAAAAACCCTGTGATGGGTTGAGAAAAAATTTCATCTGCTGCCACTTCCTCACAGTAAGTACCATTATTGAAGTAGCCCCAGAAACACACACTTAGAGTGCGATAGCTCTGAATCCATGTGGCCATCTTCCAGAGAAAATGAAAAATCCATGAATTCCTCAACTATCAACCCACATAATAAGCCGGATAATAGCCACAGTAACCTTGGTTATGAAACTCATGTTTAAAAAAGGGCTTGCAAATGGGAGAGATATAGCAGTGACCACATGGAGGCCAATCCAGGGTAAGCTGGACAGCATGGTGTCACCTACCACAAGCTTGGGTAATTCAAGAACTGTTATTCCCTTTCCTACCCCTCTCTCAATGCCCTCAGGTAATGCCCCACGTTTCGGGCGCCAAAATCTGTCTTGGTTTGAAAGACAGGTATGGTCTAAGGAAAGGCAAGAGCCCCTTTTCTGCGATGCAGAGTGCAACCCCCCTCCGTTTTAATTATTTTAGGTCCAAATCAGACGCCTTCAGGCAGGAGATATGAGGATAAGAAGAACAGTTCTTTATTGGTATCTAACAAGGCAGAAAACAACAACAGCTATAAAAACTGGCAACAGAACAGAACAGTCTAGCTCCGCTCCAGTCCCTTTTGGCCTCAGGCCGTCTTCCTGCGTTCGGTTACCGGTGCTGTGGGGGCAGGGCAGGTCCCGCACAGTTGAAGAGGGGCTGGAGTGATGGCGGTGGAGGCCCAGGGGTGAGAGGAATGGGAAAGTGACCCCCCCCCATGGTGTCGGTCGTGGTGCTCAGCAGAGTGTCCGGAGATAGTAGGGTAAGGTGAGAGAGCAGCAGAGCAATGTCCAATGGCAGGGAGCGTGGATCTCAGTGCTGGGATGGCAGGGGAGATGCCAGAGCTGAGCCCAGGCTATCTTCCCACTCCACAAGCCAAACGAGAGAGAGCCCACCGCTCCAGACCCCTGTCCACCTTTCCTTTTCCGGTTCCCCCCCCCCCCTCCACCCACCCCCCCTGCAAGAGAACATTATCTGTCGTTTTAAGGTGTAGCCACAATTACTTAGCATAACAATGGGAGACATTCCACAGAAAGAAAAGGGAACAATTCAACCTCCAACACTTCCTTAGATCATTCCTTCCCTAGGAACCCTTGTATGGGGACGTGTAATAGTGGATTTCTTTTAGAGGTCTCAGAGGCTATGGTTTTGGTAAAGATAAACTGGGATATTATCCCCCAGGAAACATCACTGTAAATATCCATTTTAAGCCACTAGATAAGTTGAAACATTGCGTTTGAATTACTTGTAATAGCTAATTTGTTGATCCACTCAAAAGGTTAGCTGCAATTTCAAAGCTGATTCTATTAGATTTTTTATAATGAGACACTTCATTACATTATGGGACAGCAGATCCCGTTTTTTGTGTGTTGTTTCAAGTACTTTACTTTGTTCTTGAGACCTTGCCATTATACTGCCTTGCAGTCTGTAATCTGTTCTGTGGGTCAAAAACGGGCATCAAAGGACTTTTTTTCTTTAATCAGTCTTCATTGTTACAAAGACTTTGAGAAAGTTTCTGGTATTTTTGTACAGGAAACTTGTAGGAGACAAAGCAATAATAAGGTGAAAAATAAAAAGCTTTTTCCCAAGTAGAATAATATCACTCTAACCTCAGGCTGTATCACAGTGAAAATTACTAGCTCTAGGGTCTTTTATTAAAATATTTCCTATCAATCTGCTTATATTATACGCGAGAAGGTTAAAGGTGATGTGTTTGCACTGTCTGCAATAGAGGTTCCATTTTCTCTGACAAGTCATCTATTACTCGATTATCAATATCTCACATTTCTTAATTTTCCAGTCCAACTCTTAATAAGGTCTTGTCCTGAGGTACAATGCAAAAATGTGTATTTTATCACCATCTGTTGAAATGTGGGGGGGGTGGTAATCCTTATCTCTGTGGGAGATATCCTCTGCTGATGTGCCATCTGATAAAATCAGGGGGATGATCATGTTATCTTTTCACAACCCATCCTTCCTGCAGAAGATATATTCCGTTAATGGGCCATTAAGTCCTATTGTGTGATTGATAAGATTACATCATCCCATTGGGAGATGCCCCAGCCAGGGGCAGGAGCCAAGCCTTTCCTACCTAGATAAAAAATTGGGGTTTGGGACGCAAAAGCAGCCCTTTCCACTGGATCCCAGAGGAAAGTCGGACCTTTTCCACATCATCGCTGGACCTTCGGAGGAAAACTGCACCTTCTACAGGAGCACTGCTTCAACGGAACCACATCTGTCATCCAGGAGGACTGCATCCACCATTTATACGGACTGCTACCAACACCCTGACTGACAGGGTGTCAGGTTGTATTCTGACTCTGTCGGTGGTTTTTCTTTTGTATTATTGCATGTATTTTATTTTTTCTCTTTTTTCCTATTAAATTGTATTACTGACTTGGAGTCTCTCACTGATTTTGCTCTCAAAACAACACAGGTCTCCAGCACAGAAGGCTCTGTTCAGCAGCAGTCTGGGAAACATTCTCCTGCTCTTGTGCAGAGGGAACTTCCAGGACTTGGTCTCCATTAAAAGAAATTATTACGTTTGTGCCCCAACAGTTCACAATTCTCAAAAACATGCTGCTATTTTAATGTTCATGGTATTTCCCCCCTAAATATTTTGACTGTGTCGTGGCAACAGCTGCTTTTAGTTCTAAATTTGTTTTTTCATTCTTCATTTATGAAAATTGGCAGTTTCAATTTATTCCCCTTGAATGTAAAATTCAGTATTTTATACTTTTATTAACTATAAACAGCTGTACCAATGGTTTGTGATCTGCTTTAGATTCTCTACGCAAATGAAAATTACTATATTGCTAGCTATTAATTATGAAGAAGTACCTAAAATTATAAGATAAAAGCAAATATAAAGTACCTACAATATGTGTTGTAGGTGTTTTGGAAGGGAGATGACACGTAGAGGGTAAGTACCAAAATTAGTATTACCAGTACATATTTAAAAATCAGGAAGTAAGCTAAAAATAATCGTATCACAACAGGAGCAATCAGTGGTCCAAGTTTTTCCAGTCCAGTTAACTTTATTATGTTTGCATGACGGTAAAGTGGATTGAATAATTGAATGTACGAATTCTTGATATTAACAGCTAAACATTTTATTGCCCAAGACAGGCCTAAGGAAAAGGACATTTAAGATCCTTAAATGTAACTCTTAACAAATGTACCACAATTAATTGTTACTACTGTCATTATTTCTAGTATATTTGAAGAATGCTGGAAGTAAAATGTGGTGGATTCAACAATAGGTACTTCCCAAGTGCATTTGGATAATTGCTTACCTTGGTCAAAGTAAGAAGAGACTTCATTCTTATGCAGAAATCCTACATTCCTTTTTAGAGTAGTCTGATCAGCAAGTAAATCAGACAAAAAAAATTTAGTGAAAAAAGTGCATACAAGTCTTTTGCCTATATAAGCAATACACAAGACCTTAATGGGTATTTTATTAAAAAGAAACTGTTCTACTCAAATTCTGATTACCAACTGATTATTATTAATATTTATTCAACTTGCATATATTTAGAACAGGACAGTGTACAGATATAAAAAGGTGCAATGACTTAATATAAAAAAGGAATTTTTTTAAACCTTTTCTTAAACTTTCTGAGAAAACCCTACTACTCTAGTAGTGTTGAGAAAACCCTACCAGCTAGTAGTGTTGAGACTTCACAGTTAAGTTGAGACATGCTAGATTTAGCTCTGAAGTGCCAATGCTTTATGCAGGATGGTTAAGGAAAGATATATACTAATGGCTAATAGAGAACAAAAAGATTTATAATTGGATTGTGCTTATTATCAAGAAACTACACATTGCCACAGGAGGAACATACATAATAGACATACAGATATTTCATACCAATTTATTCTACACCACACCTTCCCCTGTTTGTTTTAAAGCGAGAGTATGAATCTATACGTGCACTGTGTGTATTGATTTGCACAGAACCTGCTGGATTGCTTGATCCAGGAAAGCTCCTTTCACTCCGTTAGTGGAAGTAACATATCATTAAAGTTACAGTTTGTCATACGTGCATCCTCCTCTGAATCAGGGCTGTTAGCAATGAATAGGACTAGGAATTGATACTAAACACTATGTCTTCTTTGTAGAAAATTCATTATAAAATACTTATTATACCTCTCTAATCTTAATGTTTTTTCGGTGTTTTAAACAATTTCTGTAACAGTTTTTTCCTGCTGGAAAGTATAATTGCAAGTTTTCTTCCTTTTCTGGTGCAAGACTTACAAAGACATTCTTTAAGATCATTACATTATCTCAAGTACCTTTAAAAAAGCTTCCCTCTGATCAGCTCAATGTTCTATGTATTGTAGGAGATACAAATAATAGAGTTATTCACATAAATTTGCATTAATGATACTGAATTTACTTAAAAGACTAAATTCAATCTACATTTCAAAAAATGAAATAATGTGACCAATATTTTTCTGATAGGCACGCTAGCTGAGCATCAGCTTTATGGCTGTTTGTCAAAGCAGATAGAAATACAAGTCTTTTCTTTAAGATCTAGGGTAAAACTTGGAAATTGTAAATGCATCTAGGCAGCTAAGGTCCCAGTTGGAGCGCATCTACATTGCTATATGCTTTCATGTTCCAGTTCATCTGCTTCTGGCACAACATCAAGTCTCTCACACCTGCAGTGTAGATTCTGCTCATTGCTTTTGGGGGCTACTCCTCCCTCACCCTACAGTGATGAAGATTTGGTGCTAAGGATGATGGGGCCTGTAGCATCTCAGAACTTTCTTAGGTTATCGAGTAACACTAAGTCCATCTTCTTTGTCCCTGTAAAATGTCAATGGTTTTAACTTAGCTCTTACTTAAGGCACTCTTAAGATTGCATACTGGTTGTTTTCCTTCCTTTCATCTTGCTGTTGTTCATTCCAGCTTCCCTTTATGCTTGCCAAGTGTTTGTACAACAGGCAGATGTTCTTTGAAATGCTGGATCCTGAACAGATTAACTCTTCAGTTATAAGGTGGATTCAGGAGTGCTAGGATCGTATGATGTGGAGCACAAGGAGGACAAGCAGTGTCTCCAGATCTTCCATCCCTGGAGGCAGATAGATTTCATGAGCTTTCCCTAGGCCACCAGAAATGGGACACTTCTGCCCTGAAGAGGAAAACAGTTGCACAATAGAGGTGGTTACCCCTCAAAGCTCCAAGTTCATGACTGGGTCAGCACTGGTCTGTCATTACTCCTGGGTAGTGAGGATTCACGAGGCAGTCAATCATATGACCTGTGTGTGGATAATGGATATAACTAATGTGCCTGAAATAGCAGCTGGCTTTCTAATAATGGACTTTCCAAAGTGTGCTGAGTGTCATTAATCGTATTAATGGCTGAAAGTTGCTTGCCAGAAAAAGTAAGTAAATGTATTCATAAGAATTCAACACAGACTAGCATCAAAATGAAATATGCAGGAAAGGCATATGAAGAAAGTGTAAGTACTTTGGGAATTTGAGGGGCCAAGTGGAGATTGTTTCGCATGGGCTGTTCTCTTGTACTGTGTCTTCTGGAGACACCAAGGTGAACCCTGACAGGCTGATGAACAAGGAGCATAGGAGAGCTGAAAGCAAAACTGGGACCCTGTGCCCTCACCCAGGTGGCATGCTGAGAACAGGCAGAACCAGAACTCCAGGAAAAATAGCTTTCTAAGTTTAGCACACAGGTTACCTGTCATCCTAACTTTTTAAGTTAAGTTACTTGTTTGGTCTCTCTCTCTGTCTCATTTTCCCTGTCCCTTCATGAAATCTGTCTTGGATCATGAAAGACTGAGGGAGGAAAAGGTAATGTGAACTGTTCTCAAATCTGAAGCAAAATCCCATTTCACTACAGGCAGTTTCCTTGACAATAACAATCTCATTAGTCACAATGAAATCAGAAATCTTTGTCCATAATGCCTGCAGTAGAAACACCATGAATGGCATTTAACAGGGCCTGGATTTGATTCCTCCAGGTCTTCTTCAGTCTTTTCCCTAAGCATTCCTCATCCAAGGATGCTTCCCGGCCCATTCTTTTCTGCAGGCTGATCCTGATCTTTTGACGCCCCGAGTTGTTCCCAAAACTACATTCCTTTTCTGTTGCAAGCTATATCTCTTTCCTGTAAAAGTCAGCTTGACCATGTTGAGAACCAAGCATTAAAAGGAAAGCCTTTCCCCTATGCTGACCACAGAAATTAAGCAGAATTCAGAGCCTTCCTCCAGGGAGGTGGCAGAGCCCTGAGTGATGGGTATCATGGAGCTTGGTGCTCCTGAGTAGGACTGTATACAGGGCTGTGATCAGTTAATGCTGTATTTTATTTATAATTCAATATCAGCACAAAAAGGCAGCAATAAGTCAAAGTACTAAATATTTGCATAATTTTCTTTTTTCACTACATTGGCAATTGTGTAGCCCTTTGCAGCTGATTTACAAAACTCATTTTTGTGCAAACAAAATAATTATAAGCACTAATTAGAGTATTTTATTTTAGCAGCACACAATCCCCAAAATTTTCATCTGGAGTACCTATATCTCTTCAGAGCTTAAAGCCTGAGAACACAGGGAAGTGTCATTTCTTTGTCTTAGAGCAGGTTACAGAAAGAGCAAAAGGCAAATAGGTGGTCTAAGGTGGTCCAAGAAGTCTGCTGTCTAGTGGAATTTGTGTGTGTTTGGCACAAGGATGCTGTCTTGACCAAGAATCTACATCTTCTGCTAATTCTGAGCTTGTTTGCTGTAGTTCAAGGATCTGAGATGAAACCTTAAAAACGTTTTCTTTTAAGGGAAATAGAGAAAATCTTCCTGTCCCCTTAAAACATCAGATGGCTAAATCCAAAGTCACATAGGTACTAACACGGACAGCAGGTGGACTGTTGGTCCCTGAACACAAAACACAGCCCACATTCCCCTTTCGCTTATTTGAAGGCTTTAGCCAAGTTACCTAAACTAATTGTGCTCATGCTTTGTCTGATTCCTAAATCTTTTTGGAACTGACAGACCACGTAACTTGAGTTTTAACTTCCTCATGGGCCCATTTCCACAGGCAGGCTCAGACATCCTCTTCTTCTGCTGAAATCCCCCACTTAGCCAATGTGAAAGATTTATGGGACCATAAACGGAACAAGCCAAAGGGACCATGTCTCCTGCACTGGCCTAAGGTGGTATTTCCCGTTGAGGCTGACAATGACTGGCTACCACTCTGTGGCAGGATGTCCAGCTACTTTTTTCTTAACGTTTGTTAGTCCAAAACTATGTCTGAAAAGAAAATAAATTGTTGGTATACTCATTATATCTCATCTGTGAACTTTCTGACCTGATGTTCAGCAATGTGACAATAGCTTTCAAGATAAGATGCTTTGTTAATAAAAGGAAAATACAGAATGAGAAAATAGAAGAGCAGTGGGCAGAGAAGATGCTATACAGAGTTCATCTCTGGTCTGCCTACTGCTCAGTTCTGGCAGGATTGGTATCAGTTTTTTTAATCACATCACATTTTAATGTGACTTGCACACATTTATGTAACACTTAGTAAGAGCACAATAATACAGCTTCAGGCTTGCATTGGTGACTAGTCCACTTAAAAGAATCAGAACCTACCCTTCTCCCCAGATGGCACAGCCAAATACTACAGAGCCACCAAGAACAATGTGGTGTGCTCAAGTATTTTTATTAGAATGATATGGAAGTTCTGATCCAGAAACCCATAGATGTTGCCAAAAAAACCTTCTTGTCCTGGCGTGCAAAGAAACTAGAATTCTAATAGGTTAAGAAGTAGTGATCCGAGTTTGTGTCTTAGCTTGCTTGGAAGTTTCTATAAAAGAACATGCATTAGGGAGAGCTGGTGCTCTATGCATGGTTTATGCCGTTGCATTTTGCCACTGCTTTTGCCATTGCTTTATGTCACTTGCTTTTTGCAATTGCTTTTGCTTTGCTTTTGTTGCTGCTCTCTCACCACCATCATCAACACCCAAGAAGAAGATGGGACCTGCCCAGCTTCTCCGGCCCTGCTGGGACCACGGGGAGCTTCTGCTTCTGTTTGGGACTCCAAGCCAGAATTTAACATGGACTTTGCTGTCTGTGACTTTTGTTTTTGAGACTGATGTGCTTCTACAATAAATAACTTTATAGCGACTATTAGCTGCTTTGCTTTTTGAAGAACATAACCTGACTGGGTGCCTCAGAGCCCCAGGAGGTTCCAAAACCTCACATGTATGCAAATGTCAGTTACTTAGTTTAAAAAAAAAAAAAAAAAAAAAAAAAAGCTAAAAGTTTAGAAGACCTAAAAGCTGAGGCATCTCTCCTAGCTTAGAGGTAATTTATGGTGCTAATCTCCAGTTACTGAGAAACATTGTAGTCCTCCAGCAACTGAACCCTCTGCCTGACCATCTTCATATTTCTCCTACCTAACCTTTAGGAAATGTGTATGAACATGAAATTAAAAAAAAATCTCTTCTTTAGAATGCTCACAGAATAAAACCTTTCCTTAGGAATATGATACTTCTTTTGCTTTTGATTAATTCTAAGGTTGTACATGCTTCTGATGACTTGCATGTTGCAGTATCAAGTAAGAAGAAAGGGTGCTTCCTTGAAAATCAAGATTTGATTAGTTTAAAATTCTCTGGGGATAAAACTAGACATAAAAGAACTGTCAGGAAGTTTAGAGCTACCTGTGTGATATGTTCACCATAAAATGCACTTCTAAATCAAGTAGCTGCTTTCTTCTATTAGTAGCATTGGGATATGCAGAGGCAGTTGTTCAGTGTAAAACAGCTCATGTGAGTCAGAGAAAGCAATTACATTAACTTGAGCCAGGCACCCATGCAAGCTTCTCCAGTGGCAAAGAAATGTGGACACCTAGATGGTCATTACCTTAAAGGATTTATTTGTAAAGTACTGCCTAAGACAGAGAGAAGCATATTCCATTTAATGATGCAAATATTGTCAACTATTTAATACATAGTGTATTTGTTTCTGAGAAGCCAGTGATATTCAGAAAAAGGAGGACTTATCCCTCATTTGAAACACATTTCTGGAGCAAATCCAAACCAGCAGCTGGGATTTTATGACTCCTGCAGGACCCTGAAAAAAAATCTCACATTCAGTCCTAAGGAATTCTTACATTCAAAATGATGACACTATAAAAAATAGCTAGAATGGCTTATTGTGGACTGAAGATTAGGACAATCTACTTCTTTATTCCTCTGACCTGCAATTTTGCAGAACTCCAATGCTGGCAAAAAAAAAATCAACTGGAGGATCAGAACTACAATGTTAAGGCTCAATGTTTATATTTTTTATCATTTGTATTGGAAGCAATAGAATTAAAAGGTGGACATCAGAGGTAGTATATAAGATTTAAGACATGGATGGCACAATCATCTGAAGTTTTATTTCATTCTATGGTACTTTAAAGTCTAGGTGCCTTTTAAGAAATGGCAGAAGTAACTGCCAAAGTAATTTTATTTTTAAAGTAGTTGTATTTCTATACACTTTATTGCCTTTAAACCTGTTCCTGGCTGTGTATTCTCCAGGAACTCTCAGGACAGTTTTCTGCACCTGCTCCTTGTGCTGATGCCTGCTGGGCTGAATAGCTGCAGTCTTTTCCCTCTCTTTTCTCTGCCTGAACATCCCAAGGGCATTGTGTGGAAGTTTTGCTCTGTGAGCAAATGCCGTATTGCACTAAGAAATTGTTTTATATTTGCATGGAATGGTTTATCCCATAGTCTCCCCCAAGCTGTGGTGTGGTAGAGTCTTTCCTTGGCCCCTCCCCCTTTGGCAGTGTCCCATTGGTCACAGGTCTGCTCCTCCCCTCCCCTTTCCCTGAGTTTAAAAATGCCCGCCATCTTCTCCTATCATCATGTTGATGCTACAATATACAGTGGACTGTTTTCTCCCTCCTTTAGTCTTTTACCTTTGTCCTTGTCAGTATCCTCATCCCATGTGGTCCAGAGCTAGCCTAGAGGACCCAGGGAAAAGAAGAAAACCAAGAACTGATGTCCAACACTGGGCCTTCCTGTGGAACTTTCCACGAGGTCAGAGACCCTGCACAGCAGCTAGGAATCCATGAGTGGATTATACGAGCCCTTGGTCTATCAGTTACCTTGCAGGCAATGGGCTACTTTCTGTGCAGCAGCTCCTACGAGGACGAGACCGGCAGCCTGTCTTCACCCCAAAGGCAGGTTGGCTTCGGACAAAGGACTCACCTTGCAGCAGTTCCAGCCAGCCGAAGAGTGGGGTGAGTACCCCTTGCAAGTGTTAGCAGGGACTCTGAAATAGCCCCCTGTTGGATCTCAGAAATATGGAGTTTTTTGAGTTTTCTGTGCTTCTTGGCACAGGCACCCTGGAAAACACTGCACTGGACTTGAAACCTTGGAGAAGATTTGTAAATATAAAAAATTAATTAGAGATCAGAAATGTGTAGTAAGTTAGATGTGTGTATTTTCACTGGGTGATGGGTTTCAAATTTGGGGGTTTTTATGTATAGTGGTAGTTAGGGGACAAGACGGAGAATTTTGGGTGGTGTCTTTCTTCTTGTTCATCTTCTCTTCCTGCTTCTTCACGGAAATTAGGTAGTTACCTTTAGATTGGTCAGCTGAAAGTCACTCTAAGGGTCATGGGAATATATTATTGGGTTAAAAGTATAGATAATATAAGTGTTAAACTCTTACTGGTCTGTTTAGCTTTAAAAGGCCTTGAAACAGGCTCAGCTTGGAGCCATTTTTCTTACTTCTAGCAGGGAGCTAGAAAGTGCTGTTATGCTTTCTGTTAATTTTGATAGGATATAATAAACATTGAAGTCCGAACACAAGAATCTGGCTCGACTGCCTTTCTAATAATCCTGGACCCGAACAGAAACAGAAAGAGATGAAATTGATGACAAACCACTAATTAGTGGTGCAGAAAAGCCTGGTAAAGCCTTAAAAACTCTTACACCCCTGGTCGTGACGAGAAGGGGGGTGCCTGTGGCATGGCACGCGCGGTGCCGAGCCACACGGCCCGGGTGGTAGTGCTGGGATGTGGGGTGCGGCCTGAGCGGTGAGCGACTGGTGCGGGGCAGCGGCGGTGCCTGAGTTGTGGAGCAGTGCGGGCGCGGAGCGGTGGTGTGTTGCAGCAGCGCGCAGGCTGCCGACCAGTGCAAGTTACCAGCAGCAGCGAGCTGCGGAGTGGCAATGTGGTGCCGCAAGCAGCAGCAAGCTGCGGTATAGCAGTGCGCTGCCCGTGGAGTGGCACGAGTCCCATGCGGAAGGGCGGCGCAGCAGCGTGGTTTTAGTGGCGGCGGCAACACACGTGGCTGGCTGCAGTTTAAAAGCTGCGCAGCTCACCTGTGCTTGCTCCTCCTACCCCAGCGTCATGCGGGGAGGAGAAGACGCCAGACCTGTCCCCAAGCTGATTATGGACAATTTTCACCGCTTTCAATTTCTGTTTGTGTTTGACTGCGAGGGAAGATAGATTTAATTGTGCAAATTGTTTTTAACATCAGAATGGGCTCTCAACTTTCTGCACAATATAGGAGTATGCATTCCCAAGTTCAGGATATCTTAAGTAGTGAGAATGTTGCAATTTATAGGAAGCAGTTAAAGTGGTTTGTATCTCTTCATTTCCCTCAGTATACCCTGCAAAACGTAGATTCTGTCTCCTCCTGGGACAAAATTGGCGATCTATTACCTCTCAGAGTGGAGTAGGGAGACAAAACAGTGCCTTTTTTTTTTCCTTTGTTCATTTTAATTTGAAAAGAATTAATAAATATTATAAATGAGAGACAAAAGTCTCGATATTCAGCAAAATTTTAGATTGCTTTATTTGATCTAGAAAGAGCAAGCAGCGCGCTGGGGAACGCGAGGGGTCACCGCCCACTCCACGCTCCACCAAACCTTGGTTTGCAGCTTCTTCTTATACTGTGGGTTCTCATTGTAATCAATAAGTTTTGGGGGTTTTTTTGTTGTCATAATTTTGCTAGGTAAGCAGTGGTGGTTGAATAAATATCCTTACACAAATTCACAAAGCCTCCAGGCGATAATCAGTCACAGATAGCCATCTGGTTCTTGTAGATAACCACTAGAGAAGTTCTGGAAGTCTGGTCCTTGAGATAAGCAGTATTGATTAGACAAAGGCAGGAAGGGCTTTTTGGGAAGTCCGATTTTGTAAGCTGGTAGCCGATACAACTTATTTGAAAAACATAACATAATGTAATGTAACAGAATATAATATAATATAACATAACAAGGTGATTTTAAATAGAATTATTTAATCATATAATTTCCTTTATCTATTGTCCATGCTTCACTTCAGAGCTTAGTATTCTGGTTTATCCAAACCCCAATGCTTTTGTGATTAACACGAATCTTTTATCAATTGTGACAATAAAGAGAGAAATAAAGAGACAGCCACAGCAAACAACCCCAGTTTCTCCTACCCCCTCTCCCAAATCCTCAGCCCCTGAGCTGGACGAGACACACGGGGCAGCCTGAGAAAGGCAGGGTACCCGGCACAGCTGCAGCCTCCCCGCCTCCCACCCAGCACCCTGGCTCTGGCAGTTGTGCGCATGCTGACAGAGAACCTTCCCTGCACCCCTCCATTTTCTGCACCTCGACTTCAGCATAAAAATAAGTCCCCCCATCCACATGTCAGCGGCCGTGTGGTGGGGGTCCAAAATGGCACCGGCCACATGGCCAATCCTCCATCTTACCCTTCTCCTTCCCACAATCTTTTTCACCCACATGTCCTCGCCTCCAACCCTTTCCGATCCCACAATCCCTTCCTTTCCTCAGACACCCCTTCCTCTGTGTTCCCACCCTGCATGACATCATCCTGTAACCCCGCCCCCATATGTTGCAATCCTAGTTCCCACGGTTGCTCCTCCTTCCTCGGCAACTTCACCCCCTCTCCTGTTACTGTTTCCCATGCTCCCCCTCCCAGTTCTGGTGGGGGGTGGGAGGCCTGCCTCCTGTCTCCCATGCAGGGGGAGGGTGGTCTCCCTCCCAGTCCTGGTGCTGGGTGGGGTGTGCCCCCTCTGGGTCCTGGACCAGAGGGGAGTTGGTCCCCTCCAATTCCTGGTGGGGGAGCAGAGGGCCTGCCTCCCGGCTCTCACTACTGGGGGTTGGGCTGCCTCCAACTTGCCACGGGGGCAGGGGTTGCAGTGCCCCGCCTCCTGGTTCCCACGAGGGGTGGGGGGGCAGGGTGCCCACCGGTTCCTATGGGGGGTGGAGGAGCAGGCCGCCTCTGCTTTCCCACGGGGTGGGGGCAGGGCCACCTCCCTTTTTCTGCGGGGGGGGTGGTGGGGGGTGGTAGGCCCCTTCCTGGTCCTCTCGGTGATGGGGGTGGGGGGGATGGACCCCAGGGAGGGCGATCCTGGAGATCAGGATCAGGTAGAGGAAGCCATACCCTCAGCTGCCCCTGTTATATATTCTGGTAAGAGAAATGCAACTAGAAAACCTATCAGCCTTTCTCCTACCAAAACAAAAAAGAGCTTTGTAAAACCCAAAAGGAATTTGGCCAAGGTCGTGGGATCTTTAAGGGAATGCTGAAAGCTACCCTAACATCCAATGAATTAGTCCCAGCCGACCTCCGAGATCTCTTCTGGTGTCTCCTAACCCCCTCAGAGTTCAACCTGTGGGAAAGCACTTGGAAGAGATCTCTGAAGGGACTCCTGGGGGAGCTTAAGCAAAGCACCCAGGGCACTACAGATGCAGATGGGAATGATATTACCTATGAACATCTGTGTAGTGAGGGGGAGTGGGCTAACCCTGAGGACCAAGCTTGGGTGTTATTCAAATTCATTTTAGACAAAATTTGTGGAGTGGCAGAAAAGGTTTTTAGCCAATTACCAGTGGTTGGAACTAAAGGTAGTTATATTAATATTAAACAATATCCCTCAGAGACCTTTTTACAGTTTGTTGATCGTCTTTGTGCAGAAGTAGAGAAGCAAGTGGAAGACCCAGCGGCACAGGCAGAATTAATTAAGGAGATTGCTCAGAGAAATGCCAACGAAGCCTGCTGCATGGTTATCCTGGGGCTACCTCTCGAGCCTCCACCTACACTAGCACAGATGACCGAAGCATGTGCCAAAAAAGCAGAACTATTCAGTGCACCAGAGAAAAGGCTAGGACTGGCAAACCCAAAGACTGCAGCAACTGTAACACCAGAAGTAAAGAGGCAATAAACATCATCAGAGCAGCTTCCACATGTCATCTGCTTCCAGTGTAGGAAGCCAGGACACTTTGCCAGAGACTGCTCTCAAAGCCAACAGCAGAAGAAACAACCAACAAACAAAAAAACTAAGACCAGAGCGTAGACCCGCCTCTGACATAAATGCGCGCCATGATATAAATATAGTGGGCTCCACAGTGCGAAAAGCCTTTCTCTTAACAAAAAAAGGGGGAGGGTTCCACAGTGAGGAAAGCCTCTCCCTTAACAAAAAAGGGGGAGGAAGGGAAGCAGGATCAGGGTCAGCAGAAAAATAAAAATGAAAACTGTAGTAACAAAGTTTAGCAGCCTCACAAGTGTTTCAGGCTCGTGACTACCCAAGCCTTTCTTTTCAGGTCTACTGGTTGGACAATCATTGTAGTGGACCTGCCGAACAAGTCAGAGGATGTGACAATAAACCATATGGGACTGGACAGTGAGTATTTTGTTACTGGGGACACCGCACACATACCCCTGGAGACTGAGGTGGCTCCCATGACCGTCAAGAGAGACATAACTCACCTCATTCTTCTGGCGTGCTGCCCTCAGCCACCCTTCTATTTGACTGAGGGGCAAATCCTCACCCAGGCCATTCCCATTCCAGCGGAGGTCCCAGTAGATGACAAAGCACCTCATGTCTACTGGGCAGAAGTGGTTGGTGAGGACAAGCCCATTATGGGATGCAAGCTAACCCATGGAACAGATCATCTCCATGTTGAAGGAAGGGTTGCTTGACACAGGGGCAGATGTGACTATCATACCTGAGAGGGCCATCACAATGGGAATTGCTACCCGTGGCTGGCAAAATCCAAGGTGTAGGAGGGGTCAAATTGGCAAAGATTTCCAAAAACATTGTACAAATTGAGGGAATGGAAAATTGGACAGTGTTCGTCCATTTGTCACCAACTACAAGTTCCCCCTGTGAGGGAGAGACACCATGTCCCAGTGGGGGGTCAAATTAATTATCCCTAAGACTCCCCAGGATCTTTAGAGGTGGCCACTGTGGAGCGCCCTACTCACAAGTTAATGTGGCTGGATGACACCCCAATTTGGGTAAATCAATGGCCACTCAGTAAGGAAAAGCTTAAGGCACTCGAGGAGCTTGTGGAGGAGGAATTAGCCAAAGGCCACATAGAAGAGACAACCAGCCCTTGGAATTTCCTGGTATTCATGATTAAGAAGCCAAGGAAGGATAAGTGGTGGCTTCTCCATGACCTCCAGGAAATAAACAAAGTAATTGAGGATATGGAGTCTCTCCAGCCTGGGATGCCTTCCCCAACAATGCTTCCCCAAAATTGGCAATTGGCTGTTCTAGACATCAAGGACTGTTTCTTCCAAATTCCTCTATACTCAGAAGATGCCCCACTGTTTGCCTTCTCAGTTCCTATCATCAATCGAGAAGCCCCAGTGAAACACTACCACTGGAAAGTATTGCTGCAAGGCCATCTGCCAGTGGTATGTGGCCTCATTGCTGTCTCTGGTGCATGCCCAAAAAAGGAAAGCCATCATCTTCCACTACATGGATGACGTGCTTGTGTGCGACCCCGATGAGTCTACACTCCAACACACACTTGACCTAGTGGTTAAAGTTTTAACCTCTGCTGGATTCCAACTGTAGGAAGACAAAATCCAAAAGATGCCACCTTGGAAGAATCTGGGCTTGGAGATCACTGTGCGGACAGCGATTGTTCCGCAGAAATTGGAAATCATTAGTGATCCCAAAATCCTAGCGGATCTCCATTCCCTATGTGGGTCTGTGAACTGGGTCAGGCCCTGGTTAGGCTTCACCAATTAGGATCTAGGCCCCCCTCTCAATTTATTGAAGCGGGGAAGAGAGCTGGTTTCTCCCAGGGAACTGACCCCAGAGGTAAAAACCACAATCAAAAAAGCACAGAAGGCTTTGGCTGAGAGGCAGGCTCACTGTTATCAGCCTGAGCTGCCTTTAAAATTTACTGTCCTGGGAAAGTTGCCACACTTGCATGGTTTGATATTCCAGTGGATCAAAGGGCAGAAAGATCCACTTAATTATAGAGTGGGTTTTCCTCCAACGATCCAAGACCATCACCAAGTGACAAGAGCTGATGGCGGAGGTGATTCGGAAAGCCAGGGTAAGACTGCGTGAGCTGGCTGATTGTAACTTTGTGTGTATTCACCTCCCAATCAAACTCTCTAAGGAGGGAAAGAACTCTCCCAAGAAGTTGACCAAAGAGATGTTTGAGCACCTGCTCCAGAGCAATGCCAACCTCCAGTTATCTCTGGACAGCTACAGTGAACAAATATCAGTCCATGCCCCATCACACAAGCTGTTTAATGAGGAATTCCACCTCATTCCTTGTGAACAAAGGAGCCGTGGGCTGCTCAAAGCTCTCACAGTGTTCACTTACGTGTCTGGAGCATCCCACAAGTTGGTGATGACTTGGAGAAATCCCCAGACTCAGCATTAAGAAGCTGATGTTGAGTTTGTGGAGGGGTTGCCCCAAGTCGCTGAACTGGCTGCAGTCGTGAGAGCCTCTGAGAAGTTCTCGGAGCCAATTAATTTGGTAACGGACTCGGTCTAGGTGGCAGCGGTAGTGTCCAGGGCGGAGCAGGCAGTTCTCAAAGACATCAAGAATGAGCATCTCTTCAAGTTGCTCTCAAAACTAATTTATTTAGTTTCACATTGAGAGCATCCATTCTATGTGATGCGTGTAAGGTCACTTACTGATTTGCCAGGCAAAATCGCAGAAGGGAATTGTAAAGCAGACTCCCTTGCCACCCCAGCCAAAAAGGCACACCTCCCAGACATCTTCCAACGGGCAAAGCTGAGTCACCATCAGAATGTGCCAGGTCTGATCTGTCAGTTCCAGCTGACATGGAGTCAGGCCAGGGCCATTGTGGCTACCTGTCCCAGTTGCCAGCTCCAGGCCATGCCATCGCTGGGTGTTGGGGTTAACCCCTGAGGCCTTGGGAGCTGCAAAGTGTGGCAGACAGACATTACACACATTCCCAGTTTTAGTCGCCTCAAGTATGTGCATGTGAGTGTTGACACATATTCAGGTGTGGTCTATGCCTCTGTCCACACAGGAGAAAAGGCTGTGCATGCCAAACAACACCTAGTGTAAGCCTTTTCAGTGCTGGGGATCCTTAGGGAAATCAAGACCAGCTTAATAATGGCCCAGTGTATACATCCAAGGAGTTCCTAGAGTTTGTCCAGCAGTGGGGAGTGGAACATAAAACTGGCATTCCTCACCCCGCCATAGGCCAAGGTGTATTTGAGCGTGCCCATCAGACACTCAAGCAAGTCTTGTCTAAACAGAGTGGTTCAACAGTGTGGATGTTGCCACTACAAAAGCTTTGCAAAGCCATGTTAACCATTAATTTTCTAAATTGTTTATTTGAAAATACAAGTTCTCCAGTGGTATGTCACTTTAACAGCAGTGATCAGTTTAAGTTGTTCCAGCATCCACCAGTCTTGATTAAGGACCCAGAAACTTGGGAGACCCACAGCCCTTATGAACTTGTTACCTGGGGATGTGGCTACACGTGCATATCTACCCCCTCAGGCCTGCATTGGATACCCCAAAAGTGGGAAAAAACTTTCATCCCCAAAAATCCAGCTCCAGGAGAAGAGGATGAAAAGCAAGTAGCAGTTGCTTCAAAAAGAAGATGCTGCCAGAAAGAGGAGAGAAAACCTTCTTGAGATCTGGTTCCATTCTGGCAGACACCCTGACTTTTAATATGCTTTAAAATGTTCATTTTTGCTTTTTAGAAAAAACCTACCTCCCACCCAACCTCGCGATGAGCCCTATCCAAGTTGTCATCCTGTTCGCGCTGAGCAGTCTGACAGCTGCGTGGATCATCCCTCAGCCATGCCAAAACATCTGGGTGACCCTGGCACAGACTCTCCAACAAGAAAATATATGCCTGTCCACTGCAGCAGCAAGAGACCCTATGTCTACCTGCCTGGTAGAGATTGCGAGGAAATTACCAGGCAAGCCACACTCCAAAATTGTGCAGCCATAGACTTCCTTCTGCTGTTGCATGAACACGAGTGCCAGGAATTTGAAGGACTTTGTTGCCTGAATTTAACCTCAAAGGCTCCCCACAATCCATGCAGCCCTCCGAAGATGTTCAATGGACTGTTCAAAGGCTAGGGACTCATGGGGTGGTGAACTTCAATAGTTAAAAAAATTCTGTTGTTTCTTGTTACTCTTTTTCTAATAATGTTGGTGTTCGGAGTTCTACGGTGCTTGATTTTCAAAGCCATTAATTCCTACTACTTCAGAAGTCAACCACATCGAGTTGGCAAACCAAAAGCAGTCTAAGTTGCTGGCAAATCATGAGTGGTGGGCAAATCCATACTCTGAATCAAAATAAACCCGACGCCTTTCTTTAAAGTTTATTTAACAAAAAAGGGGGAGATGTTGTATTGCACTAAGAAATCGTTTTATATTTGCACAGAATGGTTTATCCTGTTCTGCCTCCCAAGTTGTGGCGCGTTAGAGTCCTTCCTTGGCCCCTCCCCCTTTGGCGGTGTCCCATTGGTTGCCGGTCTGCTCCTCCCTGCCCCTTTCCCCGAGTTTAAAAATGCCCATCATATTCTCTTTTTCCTCTCACCATGTGGATGCTACAATAAACTGTGGACCATTTTTCCTACGGGAGAAAAGAGCCTCCTTTAGTCTTTTACTTTGTCCTTGTCAGTATCCTCATCCCATGCAGTCCAGAGCTAGCCTAGAGGACCCGGGGAAAAGAAAAAAACCGACAAGCTGGAATCTAGCTGGAAATCTTTGTTTTATAATGCTTAGAAATTCACATGCACACTCACATTTTCCTTTAGAAATACCAATAATCCCCCCCGCCAATATTATTTAAGTAGAAGGACTACGAAAGAAAGGAGAATATTAGCATAAATATGTCTCTTCTAAAAGAAAGGACACAAGATTGTGTTTCAAATATGCAGGAAATCCAAATTCAGCGTCCCCGATAATGAAACAAAATATCAATAGTCACATGATTCAAGGCTGACACAAATCCAGTCTGACACTTGTAACTTGGCAAAATGCTTTTGGTTTGTTAACAGCATGTTGCTGGGTTTTGTTCTAGATCAGGTATCACCTCTCCTCTCACAGGCTGCTAGTGTTGCCAACAAAAGGAACTCTTCATTGCATACTCTTAATTCAGCCGAAATCCAGGATATGCCCCCTCTGTTTGGATCACTGGTACTGCTCAGTGATCCTGCAGCACTGCTGATGACAGGACTGCAGCCCAAGTGCAATCAAGGAAAAGCTAGGAGCTGCAGCTTTCATCAATGGGACTTCAAACAAGGGGTTTTCATGAGTACCAAGATACATTCTGCTTGACATGCTGGCACAAAGTCAACACAGAAGAATGCTGTGTCAGGAAACTGTCATGACATTTACAGCAGAAATTAAACCCTTCAAATTTTCCTCTGACTAAAGGGTTAACGTGTAGTTGTTCATTACATAAAATTACATAATTTCTGTAAACGTGAGAATGTTATAGACAATATAAAAATAATCATAACATAATTGTTAGGCAGGATGAAGCTCTTATATAGGAGTGCATCTCCAGAAGTACCTCAGAAAACTAAAAAGCTTCATCTGTATTGCTATCATTATTTTCAAATTACATTCAAACCTGCCACTTCGAATTTCTTTTCTGTAAAAAGTAAAAGGAATATTTAATCATCACAGCATTAGTCTCCTGTTAGGACATGGCTGCGTCATAAATAATTTTAGAGATACAAGGCCTTTTAGTCAAAAGGTCGCAAGGAACTGCCTGTAATACTGACAGAAACTTGGCCTGTCACAACCGGGTCCTGGACTCTTTACGGTGCAGATTCCGGTTTATTTGATCGGGGGCTGTTCCTGCCCTGGGAGCTTGCCTCTGTTTTAACTCCTTATAGCCCAGCTTTCATCCACCTGGGTGCAGGGAAACTGGCCCGTCAGGAATTGCGGAGGGAAAGGGACTAGCCCTTGTCAGCACTGCGAGGCGAGAGAATGGCGGGATGGCCGCGCCGGTCGCCACGCGGGGGCCCAAACTCAGAGCCTTGCAGCGCTGCAGAGTTGCACACCCCGCAGCCGCGGACACAAGTGCCACGACCACAACCACAGCGGAAGCCGCGGCCCCCGCCCCACTCCCCGCGACAGCTCCACCCCCCGGCCCGCACCTGGCGGGCGAAAGGCGGCGTGCCCCGCCCGCCCCACCTGGCCCCGCCGTGCCCGAGCGGGGCCACCTCCCGTTTTCCATTGTGCGGCCCGGCGCCGGCTCGGGCCACCTGCCGGCGGCGCCAGGACCGGGCACCGCTCCGCGCTTCCTCGGCCTCCCACAATCCCCCCGCCCACCCCCTCCGGTCCCCGTCTGAACCGGGGCGAGCCCGCGCCTTCTTTCCCCGCCTGCCTCTCTCCCGTCCCCCGGATGGCGGAGCTCCGCTGCCTTCTCTCCCCCACCCTCCCTCTCCCTCATACTACACGGCCACCGCCCCTCCGCCGCTGTCCGCCGGAGCCGCTGACTTCCCCCTGAGCGCGGGTCGCCGCCGCGTCGCCCTGCCATGAGCCGTCCGCCGTCGTCGCCGCAGCAACGCTGAGCGGGGAGCGAGGAGCCATGCCGGGCTGGAAGAAAAACATCCCCATCTGCCTGCAAGCCGAGCCAGAGCGAGGTGAGCGTGGAGCTCCGGGGGCGCCAGCCGCCCGCCGCGAGGGAAGGCAGGCGGGAGAGAGGGCAGGTGGGCCGGGGTCTGGGGCGCCGCTGAGTGCCCCCTCCGCAGCCCATGGCCGGGCACGGCTGCAGCCGCCCCGCGGTGGGATGGGCGGCCGGCCCTGCGCCTTCCATCTTGCTCCGCAGCAAGGAGCAAGGAGCGGGAGCTGTGGGGGGCGGCGCCCGCACCCGGCCAGGGGACACACCGGGCCGGCCCCTGCCATCTCCGCAGCAACTTTACTTTTCTCCGCGGTGCTGCTGCCCCGGGCCAGGCTTTTACGGCCGGTGGGGTGGGAAGGTAGCTCCGAAGTGACTTCGCGTAACTTCCCACGTGTGGCTCTGTCCCGGACCGCTGCTGGACCTGTGCCGTCTCTCCCGCTGGGCGTCGGTGAAGCGGCAGCGATCGCGCCTCGGTGGCGAGTAGTGCCCGCAGGAGCTGCCCCGAGTCCCGGCAGCGGTCCCAGGATGGCCTCGGGTCCCCGAACCCTGCCGTATGGGTCGCTGATGTCGGAAGCGAGATGGTTTCTGGTCACTTCTAAGAATAAACAATCTATTTGTTATAATAAAATGGTATCTTTGTCGCTTTCTCAGAGAGGGCTTCTGTCATGGGTGGGCGTTGTGTTCTTTGCTCCGTCTTCAGCCTGTGAATCAAAGACAAAAAGGCTGGGACGCATTTACTCTCAGGTATACCCGTCGAATTATGTCTTTGATTTACAGGTAAGTTTCGTGGTAGCATGTGTAGTCCTGAGGCAGGACATTTGGGTTTGGTTGCTGCCGTGTTAGATAGCTGGCTCTCCTGCTAGGAACAACAATTCACCGAGTATTAAAAAGGAGGAGGTTCTCTTGCTGTGTAGAAGAAGTCTTGTTCCCTTGCATTGGAGGTGGAGGTCTTTTGCAGAACTGCTGCCCTTCTTTTGGCTGGTAAATCCTATCCCTAATGGGAAGTTCATCACAAACATAACATCATGAAAATCGTTGCTGAAGTGAGCACAAGGTATTTCAGCTGTGAAAATCGAGCTTTTGAGTCTTTACTCTTAGTGAATACATCCTTACTAAATCTGTGGTCATATTTCTTTATGTCAAGAATCTGTAGAAGAGGAATCACAGAAATAGGATGGATGACAGTTGTCAAAATATATCAGCTGCGTTTACAGATGGACTTTAGAAAGGGTCTAATCTGGCTGTGTAAGAAACTGGAAAGATTTTCTCATTTCATTCTGCATAAAGGTTGTGTCATGAGCTATAACATGCGGACTTGTCTTTATTCAGAGTAAACAGTGGTGGTGGTTTTGCTCTGATGGGTTTAATGTGAATTAGAATATTGATCTATTAACAGTTTTTGTTTATTCCTATTTGTTTAACCTCTTTCATCTTCATTATGAAGCCGAATATATTTATATGTTAATAGTCTTAACCCGTATGCTTTCTTTTGTTGTATTTCAATTGTGTAAATAAAAAAATCTCTACTGTGCCTAAAATAAATTATTGCCTTCTGAAGTATGTTGCATTGTGTAGTGCTTAAGTTTAGCTAGTAATTTAGCAGGATTCCAGTTACTGGACCTTTCCTGATTTAGACTTGGAAAAATATTAAATGGTCAAAATATTTAATCAGTATTGAATTTAATAGTTCTTGAGTATGAAGAATAAATAAGATAAAGCTTTCAAGCTAGACAAAAAAATAACCAGTGCAGTAATGAAATGAAGGTGCATCATTAGCTAATGTAGGAGTTTAGTGTGGCATTGAGTAAAAGGCAATTACAAATACAGTTTAATTCTGGTTCAGAGTCAGTTATGCTAACATCCTCCTCTTCTGTTTATAGACAATATTTCCATTCAGTTAGTCTGCAGAATGTTTTATGTACATTGTGCTATCAGAAGACTTTTGTGAATGTAAATACTGTTATTTTAAACTAACAGTGTAGGTGATAGCTTTCTATGATTTAGATATGAAGTAGTACTGGATGTGAAATATTTAGTAATTTAAATTGTATTTACATCACATATACGAGCATTCCTTTATATAGGATATAAAATATCCATTTATCCATCCCAAATGCTTGTGTAGGATATTCTTATAGGATAAGAATACTCATACAGAATATAAGAATAAGAAACATTCAAATGTTTGTGTAATTTCTTTGATTTTATGTTCCTGTAATCTGGTTATTTTAATTAGTGTTTTGTTCCTGTGAGAGGAACTAGTCTTTGTTCAACCCTATGAGCACAAGAAGGACTGGCTAGTAGTAATTTTCCAGTATAACAACACAGACCTGCTAAATTAATGTGGTACTGAAGTTTTTTGGTGTTTGTAAAACAAACTACAAAATTAAAAGGGGTAAAACAACCCATCCAAACCAGAAAAGTACCCTACAAACCAAACAAGATCTCAGAACAGAAGTGATCAGGTAGGTAATGCCAGTTTATCCTTGTGCCTCCTGCTGGCTTTCCCCTTCAGGGTAGCCTCCCCTGCTGGCTTTATTATATCCACAATCCGTACACCCCCTTCTCTGTCATAATAAACAGGTACTGTGCAGCTTTGATTTAAAGTCTAGTTGTAGCAGCAGATTTCAGCTGGAAAAAGTCAGCTCTGAAGGTGCTGGGAAAACTGGGAAGGCAAAGATTTCCGCTGTAGTGAACTATGAGTGGTTTGTACCAGACTGTTTTTCCCCAGGCTTTTTTCCCTCAAATGTTATAGGCTTTCTTGAGAGTTCTGCATCTTCTGTATGCACCCATAGGGAGCTGATTGGGCCCTTAGTGCAGCCTGTGATCATTGTTCCTAGAAGTCATGCGCTGAAATTGAGGTTATCC
Source organism: Acridotheres tristis (assembly GCA_037013685.1). Taxonomy (NCBI): domain Eukaryota; kingdom Metazoa; phylum Chordata; class Aves; order Passeriformes; family Sturnidae; genus Acridotheres; species Acridotheres tristis. The sequence continues at coordinate 26,806,138 of CM072885.1, read as the reverse complement.
AGAAACTTGATAAAATCAGAATTTTGCTAATGGAAATTGGCCAGTCCTGCTGAACTAGCAGAGACGTGGTCAATGCAGTGGGCTCACCTTGGCAGCAATTGATACTCTGATAGTGTTTCAAGCATCAGAGCGTGTGTTTGCATGTAGGGTTTAACATTTGTGAGAGTGCTTTGTGGTGGAGAAGAGTCTCTTCTGAGGGATGGCAATCAATGGTATTTCCACAAGTATTTTTAGATGTCTTCACTGTGGTAATTATGTGGGATACTTAAATCAACTTTAAAAAAATCATATTGTGCTGGTTTTCAGTGACTAAAACCATATTTAAAATAGGAAGTGGAGAGATGCTTTTCTGTGTGTACTGCAGCACAGCTCCTGGTATTCTCCTGCCTGCTCTGTAATTGAACAATGCTCTGCAGTTGGCTGTGCTGCTTCTGGCTTCCCCTGTCACAATTATCACAAGAAGACCTCTCCTTTACAGGAATGAAATTGTGCTCTGTGTTAAGTAAAAGATTTGTAACATATACCTGATGCAGTTTACCCTGTCATTTCAAAAATGACATGAAGATGTGACGATGTGCTACTGTAAGTGTCCTTAAAATTCAGGGTGCACTTCCATCCTCCCCAGTTCTCTGCCTAAGATGTAAATCGGATCTTGTTGTAAACCACCTAAAGCACTTTCTGGGGTGATGTCTTTGTAAATACCTTAGGAAGAAAAATGTTACTGGAATTAATTTTGTTCAATGTTACTTCCAATCAAGGTAAATGAAGGTGTTTTATGGAACTCCTGTTTCAACTTCATAGCTGATCAAGTTTCCCAGGAGTACAGAAAATACTATTTGTACATCTTGTATGCTCACTGTGGGACTGCTTGAGATACCTTAATGTACATGCATGCTAGTTTTAGAAATTAAAGCCTCTAAGTATGCTTTGGTCTTGATTTTATTTTTTAAGTAATATTCCTTTCACAGTTATTTTTCCTCTGTTAAATAGACCAGTTAGGTCAAGGAAGAAGGAAATATTGTGTTTTTATTTTCTGCTTTTCTATTAATGTTCACACTTGGCAGTCAGGGAAATTAGGTGAACTTCAAGGAAACATTTTAAAGGAAACATTAGGAAACTATTTAAATACCAGGACTCAAGGATAGAAAAATGTGCAGGTATTTTGTGAAACCTGCCTCAAATACAAAGCTAGCATGTTCTCATGGAAGATGTGCTGACAACAGGCATCTCTTCCTGAGGTTATTGCTGCATGAGCTTGTCTGTTCATCTTAAGTTGGAAGAGAATCAGTTTCTCAGATAAGGGAAAGGTATGTTACTGAATTTAATCATGTTATTGTGGGTTAGCAATTTTCATCTGATCAAATGAGGCCACTTCATGGATATGCTTCATGCTCTTTCCAGGTACATGTTAAAATTCAGCTTATTTTCAACCGAAGGCTGAGGGTGACTGTTCTTTGTATTTCAGTCTTCCACCTTAGTAAGGCAAGAGGAATCTTTTTCTTCATGAGCTTACATGGGTTCTCGGAGACTGAAGAGACCTAGGATTAGAAACCTTGTACAGAGACTTTCTGTCTTTATCTGTTTTCTCATGTGTGTCACATGCCTCCTGAAAAGTTTAAAGTATAACCTGGATGGCAGAAAACTTTTGTGAGGAGAGGATGTGCTCACGGTGGCAGCCCTAAGAATCAGGACTGGGTGTTAGAGATGAATGTTTGGAGAGAGATGTGTGGAAGATCATCTTTCACCCCAGAGAAGGCATTGCCTGGACTTAGTGTGGAGTGTAGATATCTAATATGTGAACAGTTGGGACATTTGGTCAGTTGTGGTATGCAAAGTGCACTGAGCTGCTTACATTTAAGGTGAAGAAGTGATAAGGACAGAAATGGAAGGAAATGCCAGTTTCTCAGCTGCTGACACAAGAAGCTTCTTCAACTAGCTTCATTACCCTGCTCCAGTAGCATCTGAAACAACCAGTAAATCTCAGATTGGAAAACACTAATACTGGGAGATAGATTTATAACAAAATGCTAATTACAAACTGTATATATTTTGTTCTTGTTGGGACTTCTGACTCTTTTCACTTCAGTGTTAACTGAAGTATGTCTTGGGCATTGGTCTTTCTCCATTTGTTAAACTGAGAGTTGGTGAAGACCATTTGCCAAGTGGGATAAGATGACACTGTAGATCTAGTTTTTAGCAGCATGCAAGGAGCATAGGCATGCTGTGTCAGTTTTTTCATTCTTTCTCTTAAAACCAGCTGGGATGGGGAAGATTTAAACACAAGGATAGGATTGCTCCCTAGTGCCCTTTTAGCATGAAAGGAACTGAGAGCAGGCAAAAATTATCTACGTCTCTTGCAATCTGCATAGCCAAGTTAACAGCATTTTATGAACTGTGGTATTAAAATAATTTGTTAAATCTTGTGGGATCATCATGAAGGTATGGTCTTCCCTGATGGCTGAGAGATTATAGTCTCCTGTGTCTGTGTCATAACCAAGGTTTTTTCCCCCTTTTGTAGAAAGAAAGTGTGAGATAAGTGCAAATAAATGATTTCTGGTTTTTGCAGAGACAAAAGCAGTTTTTGTTCATGGTTGTCAGAAATACAGTTAGGTTTGTCAGCAGTGAATGATGGCAGCAAATACTCCAGCTTGCCTCAAAGAACAGCAACATGTAGAATTTGAAGCCGTAACAATATTTGCCACTGACAGGCACAGTTACTTTTTTGTGGGTATCTGGGAGATATAAAGGGTATAAATTCTGAATGACAAATTTTTGATAGGAGTTTCTTGCATACTGGAACATATAACTGGCAAAACAGAAACTTCAGTGTTAGATCCTTAAGCAGTTTGTATATAGACAACTTCTCCTGAATCTCAGTGCATAATTATATCCCTACTATGGGTTGTTTTTCTATTATTCAAGATTATCTGAGCTGCCACAGCTCGAGGTTCTCCCTGAAGAGCTGTGGAAGACCATGTTGCTCTCCAGTGGTTGCAGGAGGTGAGGCTCGATGCTGTACTTTCTCCCCACTGCTTCTGAGTCCTCTTTAGTCAAGCTGCTGCTTTTGAAAAAGGATGTACCGAGTCAGCAGGTAAGGGTCTGATGATTGTGGCTGTGAAATTCGGATGTGTTTGAATGTTTTACTGAAGTGTTTTGGATTTATGCGCATTGAAACGTCAAGAATACCATCCATCCTGACTTACAGAAAAGCAGACTTAGGTGATGTGTTAGCATCCTGTGTGGATGGGGACAGGGTGATCACCTGCTCAGCATTTCATTTGGGCAAGATGATTGTGAGACTCTGCAAAATTGAGGGTAAAGTAATAACATTTATGTCAGATACAAGTAATCTTAATTAGTGTATCACCCTACAGTATAGTACACCCTAGTGTATCACTGGTTTATGGGTGTTTGTTTTAGTTTTTTTCCCCCCCGTTCCTCTTTTTGCTGGCACAGGCTGTGCTGGGTGGCTGGGGAACACAAACTCAGAAACTCTTCTGGCGTGTCCTCTGGTATGAGGTGGCCAGCTTTTTTATGGTTCTGAATGATATTGATGGTCTAATATCTGGTTTTTTTCAGCGTCATTATCAATGCAAGTTCTGTGTGTCACTGATTCTGCATCACAGATTAGATGCAGTGTTCTTTGCTTACTGTTGAAATAGTTTAGCAAGAACATATGAATAGAACAGACAGGTAAGCAAGGGGTGACAGTTTTGGTACTGATACATATTCCACAAGGAATTTTGTATTCTCTTCTCTTTTGAAATCACCACAGGAATTGAGAATGCCTGGCATGACTGATTCAATCTCAGTGTGTTTTGTGCCTTAATTTCTTGTTATTAGTAAAAATCACCACTGAGAAGATTGTGCTACTGTGAAGGAAAACTGCAGAGAGTATTTTAATAGTTTTACCATCTTCTGTACACATTGGAATCCCACAGATGTTTAAGGAGTTCTGCAGTTTCCTCATGCAAGTTTGAATCTTCTCTCAAAATAAGAGAAAAGAAATATAAAGCTAGAGGTGTAATGACGATGGTTAAAAGTAACTGTCAGTGAAATTTACCAGGTTTTGTTTTTGTTTACTAGCAGGGTGAGACTGAAGTTTTAACACTACAGTTTTGTGGGCTAGTAGTTTCATGTTGTGTAACTCAACACAAACGTTTCCTTATTAAGGGGTAGTGTTTTGAATGTTGTAAAATCTTGCCAGAATGTGTCTTTTCAGTAACTGTCTTTCCTGGGAAGGTAGGAGAATTTAAAATAACTATTTTTGTTTACTAAGCCACGCTATGTAGTTAGCACTTTTTTCCTGAAGCAGTTTTCCAGTAGGTAAACATACAGTGAGACATGGTCTCTGCCCCACACTGCAGAGTGCAAAATAAAGCCAACACTAAATTTACATTTAATCAACAAAATGAAGAAGGACATGTTGGTGACTGGTGTGTAAGTGAATCCGATCTTGTTTTGTTTCTGTAGATATCAGCGATGCAGAAGTAATGCCAGCTTTTCTACAATTGCCTGACATGGAGACAAGTGTTCTGTAGTCCAGCACTTGTTTGCCAGTTTAGCAGCTTCTACAGTGCTATGCTATTCATGACAATAATTTTTGTAAGCAAAAAAATAAGAACAATATCTGCCACTTTTGGGGGGCTGTAATAACAGCTGACATGACACCAAATTCACCAGTCAAAAATATCTGTGTGATAAATGTGTTCCGCATAGGCAGGAAGTAACAAGGGTATAGGAAGTTGTTACTGGGATAGAAATAACAGACTTGTGGAGTAGTTGAATGATGCTATTCTTTTTAAATTTGGATTATTGCCTCTATGGACCAGATACTAAGTCCTCTGTATTTCTGTTGCAAAGAACAGCTTTCCCTGGTTCTGTCTTTCACTTTGATTACCAACTCCCCTTTCCTAAAGCTGAAGGAATAACCTGCTGCTGACAGGTGCTGCCTCTCACCTGAGAAGTTTTTTTAGCATCTGAGCAAAGCCAGGATGGTTCCAAGAAGTGAGTTGTATCAAGCTCCCTGTGATGCTTTCTTGAAATCTCTTTAAAGCATTGGCAACTGCCAGGATTTTGTTGTCACTTGTACCTATGTTCCTCACAACAGGGTTGAGACCTGAGTTTGAGAGGAGGCAGTTGTGGAATAAACACATTGTGTTACTACTCTGACAAAAGTTTAATCTCAGTGGCATTTTCAGTGAAGTAATTAGTTGTTTTTGTGTTAAGAATGGATTATTTACAAAACACCTGGGCAGGAGGTAGAGAGGTAGTCACAGAGCAAATACTCTGGAGAGTAAAATTCACTGGCTGGTAAATGGAAGCAGTTCTGCTGGATTCTGAAGGTTAATTCACTTGTGACAGTGAATTTACTGGTCCTTGTACCTGTTTGTGGAAGCTGTTTCTTAGTCTAGGCTCTCTTCTGAAAAGTCAGAGAAGACTGTTGCTAAAAATACATTGCCTCCTTCATGTATATCTGCTAGTTTTATTCTTCTGTATTTTTACATTTTCTGGATCATATTTGTAAATGCCACAATGTTATTGAATGCACTGAGCAATTTTTGAGCCTGAGCCTTTTCAAAACACGTTATATATTTGACAAAGCTTCCAAATTTGTGAGGAATATACCTGTAATTTACTTTGACTTTTTTTGTCTAATATTGGATTTTCTCAAACTAAATGATATCCTCAAGATATGGGCTTTAAATTAACTGTGTTGTTAAAGATTCTATGTGCGTCATGATTTGAAGAACTGAAGAAATATCTCCTCTCTTACAGAAATGTGTTTTGAAATTACAATTTGTAGTGCTTTTAACTTTACCTCTTACTAGGACTGTTAGCAAAATGTGCAGGAGCCAGATAAACCTGCAGGATTTGCGTTTCAAAAGTGAGGCAGTTGATCAAGTGCTTTCAGCTGGGGTATGGGCAGCTCTATGGAGAGGGAAAAGGAAAAATGAAATGGACAATGCATAAGGATAATTCAGTATCTTTATACTTGTCACTTTTGTGAGTCAGTAACTCAATTCAGGAATGTTAGTAGTAGCAAAAACTTTGGACCTCAAGCACAAAGTGTTAAAACATGGCTGATGTTTTTAAATTTTCATCTTTACTTATTGAGAGAACTCATCTTATGACTTATATTTCATATTATCTTGATTTGAATATTATAGGGCTTTAGTATTCCCAAGCTTTCCTGTCATTACAGCTACTGCAAAAATGATGTGCTAACTCAGGCTTTTCTTATGGTCTTTCTTATTTCCTGTGTCTTTCTTGAGTGCACTAATCCTAAAGTTTTTGAAGTTTCCTGTCTGCCTAAGGTGTTTCTTTCACATGTCCACAGATTTAGGCATGTACTGGTACCTGCATTTATGTATTTGTTTAAAAAACAAACCAAAAATATCGAGAATACTATATTGTAGTAGTTCTGTATTCTGTTTAGATACATTTCCGATACATTCACTGCTGTTTGTTTAAATACTTAGTGTGAACTGATTCTTGCTTTTCAGAATACTTTAATATGAAAAGGGCTTTAATTTTCAGATAACTTGCCCTCTGCCATTGAAAAAATATTTTTTGAACCAAAGAAAGAAGATTCAGCTGATGTCTCTGTGTTCTATTTTCTGCTTTCATGAAAGATCAGGGTAGTATTTAAGTAGTGCCTTAAGCCATGTTCCTGGCTACTTTTGACGTTTGTCCTTTTCCATCACTCCTTTTTTTTCTGATCTTACCAGGTTTGGTGGTAATTTTTTTCTGACCCCTTTTTGTAACTAGGCATATTTAGTTCCTCTTTAACAGCAAAGAAAGAAGTCAGCACAAAAATTAAAAATAGCTTGATTGACCTGTTCATTGAAACTGAACAACTCGCTGGCGTTTAGGCTGCTACTTTGAAGAAAAGTCACCTTTAACTGACTTTTTTCAACTGTTACTTATTATTTCCTTAGTGGTAATTGCCTGAAATAATTACATAAAATGTCTTTTTTAATTTTATGGTTTTGCTTTCAGTTATAAAAATGAGTTTGTTTATATGAAGCTTATAAACATTCTAATTGACAAAATGGGCATTTTATGCAGTTATGTGAATGCATTATAATTTTTTGGCAATTTTTGGATGCTCAGTTACAGAGTGTTTCCTACATTATTGAGATACTCAGGGTTTTAGTTAGACACATTTAAGGGTTTGCAAGCTTAAAGGTAAGCATTTTCATGATATTTAATAATATGCATTTTGTCATATGCCATGCTATTAAAGTACAATACACAGGGGAGTAGAAATTAACGTCTTTTCCTGGGATTGTTCTGATGTCATTGTTTGTGACAGTATTCTTTAAAGTGAACAATTTTTAGCCTAATGTAATGAGTCTGTGTGTTTAAATTCAAACACATAAATTACCATATTGGCATGTAGATTCCAGTTAATAATCGATAGCACACTAAGGATTAGAAGAAAAACAAAAACGTGTCATGAATTGGCAATATGTCCATAAGGTCTGTCTGTCAGCAGAGGGTGCACATGAAAGACTTGAGCCAGTAAACTGTCCTGCATTGAGTCCCTAATCCAGCAAAGCATTTAGAAATACACGTTTTTCTGGATCAGAACATGCCAGTAGTGTCAGCTAGGCTTCAGCAGAATGAATGGATGACACATGTGTTCTTTTGGTGCTTATCTGAAAAAGTTCTCTAAGCCAAGAGTCAAGGTCTCTGGAACCTTTGCTGCTTAAGTGTACAGATAGAATCATAGAATCATTTGGGTTGGAAAGGACCTTAAAGGTCAGCTTGTTAGAACCCCTATGCCATGGGCAGGGACATCTCCTACTAGACCAGGTTTCTCAGGGCCCTGTGCAACCTGGTCTTGAACAGTGCCAGGGGTAGGGCACTCACAGCTTCTCTGGGCAACTTGTTCCAGTGCCTCACCACCCTTTCAGCAAAGAACTTCCTAAAATCTGATTCAAACTTGCTCTCTTTCAGTTCGAAGGTATTCCCCTTTGTCCTGTCACTGCAGTTCCTGATGGAGAGAGTCCCTCTCTGGCTTCCTTGTAGACCCTATCTAGATACTGGAAGGCTGCTCTGAGCTCTCCACACAACCTTCTCCAGGCTGAACAGTCCCAACTCTCCCAGCCTGGCTCCAGAGGAGAGGTGCTCTGGTCCTCTTGCCAACTTTATGGTCCTCTGGACTTGCTGTAGCAGTTCCCTGTCCTTATGTCAAGGGCACCAGAACTGTACACAGTACTCCAGGTGGGATCTCAGGAGAGCAGAGACCTTAACCTGCTGGCCGTGCTTCTTTTAATGCAGATATTGAGAATGAGTAGTCCTTCTGAATTCAATGTGCTTAAATTTATGCCTATAACTTCTACGCTTAAGTGGATCAAAGGGTAATTCTAAAAGGAAACTATTTATTTTCTTTAATTAAAGATCATTCTCATGATATATGCTAATACCTGTTTTGGAGGGGAAGGAAAAGCCAGTATAAAGGATTTAAAATACCATAAATTTTCTCCCTGTATTTTCATTAAAATATTGTTGTTTTTTTTCCCCCAGAGAACACATAAAATATGTTTTTATTTGGTGGTATTTCTATACTTATTCCTCATATTCCTTGTTGGAAGACAAGCTAAATGTATTTAACTGCTGGATGTCTGACAGTCTTTTTTCTGGTGGAAAAACTTCTTTTGTGGTCATTGAAAGATTGCATCATGAATGTAAGTAATGTGCAAAAAATGTTTACTCAGAGCTGGCAGTTTTACCACCAGAAGTGACATGTACCATTTACCCAGACAGGTCTGAGATCTCACTGTGTTTTCTGAGTTACCTGATTTATTATCACAAAGAGGCTAATAAGCCTATATTATAGTAGAAGGAATAGTCTTTGTCAGAGTGGAAATATTGAGAGGGTTGGGTTTTTTACATATTTTTCAAATTTTTCTTTCATGTGGATTCTAAAACCCACAGACTTTTTCCTACTGCGTATTTGACTGTAGTAGCACTGAAAGCAGGAGTTATCACTGTACAAAATAGGGTAGCATCTTGGTTGAAATCGGTAAGAATTTTTTGTTGAATTTGTTGAAAGTAGGATACCTGGGCTGTTGCCAGAATGGGAAAGCTACAAATTTGGCTTAGTTTTTTTTGAAAACTGGAGCATGCCATTGGATGGAATTACAAGATCACCTGTTGAAAAAGAGAGATTAAACACTCTGGGGCTGTTGCTGTGAATTGGCATTGAAAGGAGAAAAACTAACGATGTTATTTTTGTGTCTTGTTCCTTAATTCCCAGGTAGTTTAAAATACATATACTTCTGGATATTCCTTCCTACTTTGATTTTGTATTCTAGTCTTTCTGTTTTTGTGAACTGCTGATGTCAGTACTTTGAAAATGCTTTGACACTCGGGAGATATTAGTGAAATTAAGTAATAATAGAAACATTAGAATTTCCAAATAAACTTACAAATGCTCCCCAACGAGTCTAAATGTCTTCTGCTTTGTCAATCTGAAAAGAGGACTTCGAGTTCATTAGTTTGTTTCATCTTCAGCAATGGTTTAAAACCTTAAGCCTTCCTTCTTTAAAGCAAGGTAAGTATTATTTTGTGAGGGAAAAAAAAATGAGGCAGATGTACGTTTGCTGCAAGGTCATGGTAAAGATCTGCTTTGCAGTTGGAACTCTCATGTCTTGTTCTTCAGTCCCTGAAACTGTAGTGTCTATTCTTTCCTGTATGAAGGAATTGTGAAGATTTCTCTTTAATAGTTGGTTAGAAAATACAAATAGAAAAAAAGAGGCACCAGACAAAAAACTATACTTACTTGTGTGAATACAGTATGTAGGAGAGATTGTAAATCCACATGCTCATCCTTGAAAGCATGATCTAATGCCAAGTGGATCATCCATGGAGTAAGCTGAGTTATAATAAAAAAGCTGAACAAACCCATTACTGTTCTGCAGTATGACATTGTCATAAAACTCTTCTAGTGCTTCTATAGCTTTCCAGTCAGTTAAAAAATTAAATAAATTCTCTGTTAACATACAATACTCATATGTCTTTAAATAGACTTGAGTATTGCTATGGTACAGAACATTGGTGTGTAAGTCATTAAACCTAATGGATTTTTATTTGTGTATGCTAGTTTCCTGTTCTACTGGTGCATCTCAGTGTGTTTATTGAAGATTTCCTTGTGAAAAAAGTCTTAAGGCAACATAATATGAACATAAATGTATAATCACTGGAGAGAGGGGCCTTATTTTCGTAATGAAAATGTCATCCTTCCCCTCAAACTCAGGTGCTGCATAAAAGGTAGACAAGAATAAAAGCACTTTTTCTTGTTTGATCTTCCAGGGGCAAGTTTATGATCTGCCATTGTGCAGTTTGGGACCTGATAATCTATGCACCCAGTTGCACAGAAGGCAGGAAGCAATTTTTTCCTTCGTGTGTAAAACCAAGGATTTACGTTTAATCTTGTGAAAAATCTACTCTGCCAATACCAAGATGTGAACCCCAAGGTGCCTGAGTATGTACAGAAGAATTGTACCAAGTTAGAGTTGGCAGTGCTAGGTTTACAGTTGGACTTAGAATCATACAATCATTCAGGTTGGAAAAGACCCAAAAGACAACTAAGTTCATCTGTAAGAGATGATTTAGCTATCAATCTTCATTCTTCCTCCTGATGTCTCATTAATTTGGTCTATACAGGAGACAGCTTTGATCTCAGACATCTTTAGGTTTTGCTTCCGCTTTACTGAGCTTCTGGAGTTGTCTTTTTGATGGTGATGGACTTAAATACCTCAGCTGCTTGCCCCATACTGTGTAACACAGCATTTGCCATTTGTTTTCTGTCTGCTTGAGCAGGGTACTGTTCTCTTTCCCCACGACCACCCTTTGGCTTCCCCTAAGCTGTGAACATCATCTGGTGTAGTAGAGAGCTGTAAATAGTTCATGCGTTAAGTTCTGTATTCAGCTATCAGCATCATGTTCTGCTTCTTTCTGAAACCCAATTTGAAATGCAGTTTTATGTGATTCATCCTTTTTGTGTTTTTTCAAGATTGCAATGAATTAGGGCAATTATGGGAAGGACTTGAATCTTCAAGGCAATGTACAGGTACAGTGAAAAGTACCTATAAACACTTATAGGCAAACAGAATATATTGCTATGGAAACCTTAATAGATTGATTACTGCTTCTTAATAGGATATTTTATTAAAAAGAAAAAAGTAAAAATCACAAAGTCTTAGTAAGTAGAGACTTTGCTATGGTGTTCAAAGATGTGAACTAATATTTACCCATTCAAGGAGATACTAACAAATTGTCACTTTTATTAGAGAACAGCTTAAAAGTCTAGTGGTTCCTCCTTCTCCTTCTTTCCATACAGTATAGACTGTGTAAGCATAATTTGAGATTCAGAATATGATTTGTTTGAAAAAGCATTTCTAATCTTCATTCATTAAAAGTCAAATTAGGATATATAAACTAAGGTATGAGCAAAAAATAATGGGGCAAATTTTTTTTAAACTATTTTAATTATGTCTCATGTCATTCTGCAAATGCCTTAATTTCTTTTATGATGAAGTGTTTAATGAACATAAAATATCGTTTAATATTTTATTTAGCTACATTAAAATGAGCTATTTCTTAAAAGGAAAACCAAGAAATTGTTTTCCAGTAATCCATGAAACCTTGCCTAAGCCCCTAGTTTATCTAATATTTTTGTTTTCCATTTCCTCTATTAGCCTTGCTGTCTTGATGTTATTGTATTTTGGTATTTTTGTATGGTTTCATAGTATTTCATTGTTTGTTTCCTTTAACAATCCTTATTATTGCAATGCTTTTTTTTTCCCCAATTTTGACTTATTTTTGTTTTAACAGAGAGAAGAGCGATGGGGAAATAATGTTCAAACAGGAACATTGTTTTTTGTGATCATTTTATCCCTGTCGTTGCCACTGCTGTCCATGTTCCTTGTGGTAGAGGCCTGCTACAGCTGGCCTGCACATTTCTTGTCTCTCCTTCACACCTGTGCCTTTGGTCACTGTCTTTTCTGAATCTGAAAGATTGGAGACCAACACCAAGATCCAGATCCGGATATTCCTGTACAACAGCCCTGAGAAATCCACAAATCCATCCTTCTCCCTGCTTTTAGAACCACTGTTGTGCTTTGAGGAGAACTCATCATTGGATTGTCCATTGGTCTTCTGCTATTGGGTTACCCTTTTACTCATTTTCCTCAGATACCCCGACACTGCTCATAGACTGCTCGTCTCCTCATTATCGTTAAAAGTCTGTACTGATTATGCAAGAGTTACTAATCTCATGAGTTATCCCACTTTCATGTTGGTTGTTGATGTTCTTTTGTTTTATTTCCTTTTTCCAAGATGTTACCTCCTAGTTTAAACACATTCCTCATCCTTCTTGGTCCACGTGAATTAATGGAAAAAAATCCAGCAGGAATAATGGAGTTAAGAAAAGTCAGAACTCCTGCATGAACATTTCTTTGAACTCAGTTAAATCACTGATAAGGTTGATCATATCCTTTTTTTTTTAACTGAGTTGAATATACCTGCTTATGTGTACTTTGCTGACGAAAGATTTTTCTGATTGTTTAGGCTAAATGTTTGAATTTTCCCTCTCTATGATGAATATATATACACTTTTAATTTATGTATCAGTCATTTAACTTGAATATTCAGATGAGTGGGAGAAGAGGATATGTATTTCTGCCTATGCATAGGAGAGCTTGGAAGACCCAGGCCCTCTGATTGAGAGCTCTTGGTTCCAGGTTCTTTGCTGTTTAGCTGAAATAGATTCTAACTCCTTTTACAACTTGAGCTGTGGGTTTCTGAACTCCTCATCTGGGAATAGGGAAGCCCTGAAGGCCCAGATCATTTCAAAATGTAAAGCAGGAGCTCTGGAGCCCTCTGTCGCTAGGCACTCTGTACATTAGAATATCCTAAAGCCATGTGTCCAGCAGCTTAATGGGAATTACCAGAATTCATGTATGTCTGGATTTTTAATGGAGTGTTCTGTATGTTGAGGTTATGTTGTTTCTTTTTCTTCCATGAAGCATTTATATTTTGACAAATCAGTAATTGGAAAAAATTGATATTGTAAGGGTTGATAAAAAAATAAAGTTGTGACTGGCAAGATGTGAACTTTACTGTTTGAATTCAGAAGCATTAAGTTCAGTGGCACTTTAGAGAGAACGTAATTAAGAAAATTATCATCAGATTATATCTGAAAAGTGTACGCACTGATGATGAAAGAAGTAACTTCTAGGAAGATGGACAAGTATCAAAGACCATGTAAGTTAGAGTAGTTGGGATTTCCTGCTTGGTATTGTCTGTGGTTCTCTTTCTGGAAGTAGGATAGATGCTTTGATATGCCTTGGACTGACTTCCTCGAGCTGTCAGCCCATCCGCAGGTCTTGTGAGTGGTGGAGCACAAGTACTCTTAGAAAGCCACTTTTGTCTCTTATCTTTAGTTGGAGGTTAACTACTCCTGAGAATGCGTGTGTTCAACAGGGGCAGAACTGAGCTGCTCTGGCAGCGTTCCTGCCTCGCTGATTGCTTTGGAGCAGCAGGGTGTGAGTACTGTGGTAGCCGTGGTATTAAAAGTTTAAGATTTTTTGTGAGTAATTATTCATGAAAATAAATAATGAATCAGTGTACTAGCTTGTCTATTTTTTGATTTTACTCTGCATTTGGCTTTGTCTCTGGCCTGGTTTGTAGCATGAACAAGCACACCCCTGCAACGCTGGGCAGTGCGCTCACTTAGCAACTTGATGGGCATTGATTGCTGTAGTTTACACCTAGCAAGAGGAGCAATTTCAAGCAATACCTACAAAGTTTAACAGTTTCAACTGTTGATTTACTTGAGGTGTTAGAAAGCTTTTTCCACTTGAGATTCTGTGCATGTGATTTGTTATTCTGGGTCTTTTCCCTTGCTTTCTTCTTCCAGCTCCCTAATAGCAAAGGGTCTCTGAAGTGTTTCCCCTCCTGCATCTCACCTATTCTTTTTCCTTTGTCTATCACTCTTCTGTTTTCCCTGTTTTCTGCCATTTTATATCCTTTTTTCTGCAGCTCTTTATTGAGTTACCTCTTTAGATATGCATTATAAATAAGTTGCACTGTACTAGGGGTGAAGACAAACTGAATAAGATGAATGCTTGTTACCTGGGCATAACTTATGTTACTTTTGCCCACCAGTACAACAATAATATATGGACAAAGTGCTGCATAAAATCAAGAAGCAAAATGCTAAAAAGGGACTAAGGGTAGTTTTGTCTAGTGTTATTCAGCCGGTGGTTCATCAATCACTGCTGGTCCATGGATCGCTGTATAATGGTCCTTGAGACAACTGCAGCATGCCTCAGGCATACACATGCTCCCACACACTCAGCAGGATTGTGTACAAGTACATGGGGAGGCACAGTCAGCAATTGGCTCCCAGCCTGGCTGTCCAGGTCTCATTAAAACGTTTATTGCTGTCCAGTTCTGAACTTATTCAAGTTCTGTTGTTTTACCCAAATATTAGATATCCCTGTTTTCAACTTCCTGTGATGCCAATACTTAGTTAAGCCTCGCATTTCCCTCGCTTAAATCACTTTTTCTGGCTTGAAGTCTGAATTTGTTTCTGCAGTGAGTTAGAGGTCTAATATCCTGTCTATTAGTAGAACAGCTTCAGACCTCCTACTTCCATAATCTCAAGTTTTACAAGTTTTGTTTGTGATGTTCCATACATCTGTGGCTAATACATTTTGCCCTATCTTGCTTCCAACTTCCCCAAGTTGTTGTCCTGTATTCTTCATGTTTGTTGTTAAGCTGCTGGTAATATGGTGGTCATAAGGATCACTGTATTTTATATGTTCTAGCATCTACATTCTATATCTGATTGTAAAACTTCTGTAAAACTTGTAAAACTTTCCTCCAAGTAATCCTTGGAGGAAAAGTTCAGTTTTGTCCTTGTAGGCTCGGGAGATAGTATGCTTAATGAGATTGCAGCTAATTCTTTCTTATGGGCGTGCATCAGAAATCTGAGAAATTAACATGATAAATTCTTTCTGGTGAACAAGTCTAAGTACCTTGTTTTGTGATTAGTTTTGTACTGTAGCTAAATTCAGGTAATTTTCCATGCTACATCTGTGATACAAGTTTGAAATGCTTAGCCTAAAGTGTGTAAATGGGAGGATATTCTAAAGAAAAGGCACTGGCTATTTTGGAAAGTAAGACTATTTCAAGTGTGATAAAATCTGTCCAACTCTCTGACCCAGTTGGTTGAAGCAAGAACAGTAGGAGCAACAATCAACCAGGGGCAATTAATTAGCACAGATTTCAGTGCAGTTAAGATCTGGCAAAGAAACAGATACCTGCAGCAGTCCTATGTTGTGAATAAGTAGGAACAGTAATAATAGGCCATACTAATAGTGAAAGCATTGCAGGAGAAGGTAGTTCCTGTGGAATTACCAGAACCTGATTTTCACTGTATTGAAGGGAAATCCTAAAGAATGAGGTCATCTGGTACGAATTCTACTGTCAGATTTTTCTTCTACATGGGAAGGAATAAAAGTCAGCCTCCTCCTTCCAAGAAGAGGAATTCAACAATATTAAAAAACTGTTGTGAACAAATCTAGGTGTTCCGGCTTTTAACTTTCCAAGGTGAAAGAGTTATCTAAAGCAAAAAAAGTACTTTCTGATAAAGGCCAAAACTCTAATTAAAATTCCTGGCATCCAGGATGAGCAGGCACTGATAAAGAACACTTCTAGTAAATATTTCCCCATCAGACCTGCAAAGGAACCTGACGCTCATCTACATTCTGCTTTGGGAGGATATAATTAAAATAGAATAGGAGCTTCTGAATAAACAGGTAATGTGTGAAACCTTAGAGGTCTGCATAAGAAAAACCTGTTTCATATTCATTTCCCCAAAGGAATGGAGGAGAGGCTTTGCTCATAAATGATACTTTTAAACCAACCGCATGAAGAGGGAGATTTGTCCTAGGAAATAAATAGATAAATAAGTGGAAGTTCACAGGAGTAATGATGGGATATCAGCTATGCTCCAGGCAGCAGTAGATTCTGCGTGGGTTTTCAGGGCTCCTAGCCTGAAGACCACAGCCACAGCATACTGACATGGCTGGATTTTGGCAGTACTGGTGATGTTCAAGTGGGTTTCCACAAATTGCTGCTTTATAAATGTGTGCATTCTTGGTGGTGCAGTTAACTTCTTGGACATGGCCAGATGGTGTGAACAAAGGAGGACAGGTCTCAACATTTAGCAGTGTCCACTGGCAGTGAATGTGCATCAACACAAGAGGCTGAATCTTGATACTGACTCAACTGAGACTAAAATTTTTAAAACCTTCTGTTTTATATGTAACCATGCTTTGGGAGAGAGGTGGAAATAATAGAGAAACATCATATAATTTCATACACAGTGGAGGCTAAGTAGAGCAGAGATGTACAAATTAATACGTCTTTAAAGTAGTCATTAAAATTATATGTTTCATTTGATGGGCTGATACCTGGCACATGTGGCCTGGCAGTTAGCATGTATGTAGCTGAGCTTGTTACAACATGGACTAGCCTGCCCTGGTAGGGATGTTAAAAGGGACATGGAGAGGGGCTTCGAGTGTGGAAGAGTGTTCATAATGGTGAAAGGGGCAGAGGGGAGTGTGTGGAATTCGAGGAAGGGACTTCATCAATGGTGAAGCACATTCATGGTTGTGCTGCTGCTGGTACAATTGATTGTGTTATGTCCTAAGGTTATCGTCCCACTGTCAGTTTTACTTTCTGCATTTACAAAGGCAGAATCTGCCTTTATCACAGGTCTCTAGGATGAAGATGACTTTCCTGTTTCAATTTTGGTATCTTTTTTTCTTCTCCAAAATGTTTTTAAATTTAAGTGCTTTTTAAAATCAAGAGGTGAATTCAGACTACTGTGTTGCATTTATTATGCAAATTTTACAAAGAGAATGAAGTTAAGATTGCTTTAGAAAAAGGTAGTAGTCAGACTGCACTGAATGCATGTGTAACAAACATTCCTGAATTATTGTGGATGTGTGGGTTATATATTCCTGTATATCAAAACGGTCTGCTAATGTTTTGGCCACTGCTGAAGTGCTCCTCCAGTCTTCTTATCTGATAGCAGCATTAGGTAAAGGTTTCCAGGTTCATTCAGCCTTTGGCAGAGTACAGGGAATCCCTGCAGGCAGCTGTTTTCAGGCTTTGGGAAAGGAAAAAGACTGGATAAGACAGGGTCAGTTTGTCTTGAAATTGAGGTGTGGGGATTTCTTGGGGAGGAAGTGAAGGGTTACTTTGAAGGCAGTGTTGCGTGAGAACTGGTGCATGAGTAGTTGCTCTGAGGTCCGGACTCCTGTAGCCTTCAGCCCTTTCCTTTTAGATGTTCATGATTTATACTGACTCCTGCTTCAGTGGTTCCCCTTCTGTTTCCTGAGCCTCTGCTCCTGCAATGCTCTTGAGCACTGTGCTACAATTTGTATGTTTGGGTTTTGTTATGACACCAGTTGTCTCATGGACATAATGGGTTTCCCTGGGTCCATTTTAGCTCCTGATCCATTATCTGCTGCTGCTGCAGACATTTTCTGTCTTTGTCCCTGTAGTTCCATGCTCATGGGAATGGGTGGCCTATTCCAGGCTTGGGTTCCCTCTACAGATTTGCCTATGAATGATGGATGGGTCCATGGACAAATTTCCCCAAAGGCAAAAATACTGATTTTTAAACTTCAGGAGAGTTTTAATGCATGTGTATAATTTAAG
This sequence comes from Acridotheres tristis, assembly GCA_037013685.1. Lineage (NCBI taxonomy): Eukaryota > Metazoa > Chordata > Aves > Passeriformes > Sturnidae > Acridotheres > Acridotheres tristis. The sequence goes on along the minus strand of CM072885.1, from coordinate 26,788,387 downwards.
ACCCGAGTGAGGGCTGTCTGTCAGCCATTGCTGTGCAAGCCTATGCAGTCCAGGGTCTAGGATGACCCTGCTTGAGTAGGGAAGTTGGACCAGATGACCCATGGTGGTCCCTTCCATGGGTCTTCCCAGTGATTTTGTAGGGTTTCTCTGGAAAGTCTGTGCAATCTCTAGTACAGAGCCTTCTCTGCTGGGCTCCAAGTGCCCAGAGCTGAAAAGAAAGTACCTAAAGCTTTTAAAAGAAAATGTTGCCCAAAAAGAATGTTATATAAAGGATTCATCTTTTCTCAAAATGTCTATTAAACATAAAAATAGAAGGAATTTGTCATTTAAATCTGAACATAACATGAGAAATTTCAGCTTACCAGTTAAAATCCAGCCAAGCAAGAGGCATATAAAAGCTGTGTCAACTTTAATCATTGGCACTGATACCAGCTAGAATAATTATATATATGTCTTAAAATTGGAAAGGTTTTAGTCTGACTAAGAGTAGATTGGCTTCTCCTGTTACCTGAGGAGCTGATACTTACAACATCAGCCCTGGTTCCCAGAGGGAGAGCTGAGCTAAAGCTGGTGTGTCATTTCTCAGAAAATAAATGAGCAAATAGGATATTTCTCTTTACATCATCATTAGTAGAACTTGCAGAATGCTCATTGCATAGGTTCTGGTAGTGTGCTTGACAATGTAGTATGAATTGCATTTGAAGCTAGTGTATGTTGACGTGATGCAATTGTTTCAGATGACTCTTTTTGGAAATGATCCTCCAGGTTCTCTAGAAATTCAAGTGTCTGCTGATAAATGGAAACAAAGAAGGGCTTGATAATGAATGAAACTTGGGGTAATTAAAACATTCATTTCATTTTTCTGTAATCTTTTCATCCTACCTATTATTTGAAAGTCTTTTATAATACTACAAAGCATAACATCCCAGAGTGCCCTTTATGTGTGCTGTAGTGATGTAGGATGATTAGGCAGTCTGACCTCATGGAGGACAAATTGCACAGTGCCTATGAGTCTCCAGAAAAACTTCCTTGTTAAAGTCATGTTTTGGATTTTAAAGGCTGTATGGGGTGGCTCATTTGTTTTGCTAAGTTATTGCTTTATTTTGTGAAGTGCATTATTTGATGAATATAATTCTTTCAAAACCAAACCGTTCAGAAATTGGGAAAGGTGCAAAAGAAAAAATCTTGTTGTACAATACCTACTTGGTTTTGGAAAAAATATTATTTTAAATCATTAGATGAAAAAAGTATGAAAAGACTGTGCTGCTGTAAAAAACCAAAACTGATTTAGCATTTCTGAAATGTATAGTTATAAATATTTAGAAAAATCAAGCACTTAGAAAAACATGAGTTGGGTGACATCAGACATGTTCTTTATTTAATAACTTTTTAATTAACAGGTATTGTGAGTTAAGGACTCAGGACAGATTGTTATAATTTCATAATTTTTTTAAAGCAATATAACATGCATTATTTGCTTACATAGCAAATGTAGCAAGTGCTTACATTGTAGATGTTGTCTGTCTTAAATTTTCTCAAGATTATTGCAAAATGCTTCTACCTGTTATTATTGAGCACTGTTACAATCCTGAGGGAAGATGCTTCTCAGGAATGCAGCTAATTTAGACCATACACACTGCTTTTATGTGAGAGCTGGCTGCTGGCTTTAGCTGTGGCTGTCATCTTTGCTTACTGCTGGTTGTTTGAGACTAGACAAGCTGCAAACTCAGCTAGACTTGAGTTTGCATTTATAGACTGCAGCTGGACTGTTGTGCTCTTGGACTGGTGCTGTTCTGCTTGTGCAAATTTATGGAGCATGCTTGACTGTATTAGGTTGTTTCTTGTAGTGGCTAAATGACAGATTCTAGCATTTAGATCTCTCATTTGGGCACGTTTCCTTCTCCTCTTCTGAATACTTTTATCTGTTCTTCAGCTGGGCTTGCATTCAGCACCATGCACTGACAGTGTAGCCAGTCTCAGCTTCTACTAAGATATGCTTCAAAAATTCAAATTCTTGATTCTTCTCCCTTCCGTCAGGAAAAATAGCTTTAATGAAATTAATGTTTTTAACCAACTTTAGTTTCTGTAATTTCCATTGTGCTAGTAAAGACAACACTCTACAGAAATATCTCACTAATTCTTTATTGAATTAAGTGGCTGTTCTGGTAGCTTCCATTTCAAGCACATAAAGTTAATCTGTATGCCACTTAAAAAGAGAAGTGTAGATTTCAAGTTTTTAGACACAATTGTGCTAGAGTGCATTTATTTTGAGTCATGTTTGACTGGCTTCAACTGCTAGCATTGTGGCTAAAGTTCATCTAGAATATTTAGTGGTAATGAGAGGCAGAAATATGTCTAATTAATAGACAATTATTTTGTGTTTTAATCTGTATACTGGATGGGTAAATTGAATTTGTTTTAGTTGTGGTCATGTAAATCACCTTGCTGCTGCATGCTTTCTATTTGGCTTGAGAGTGCAGTATGCATCATGTTTGGAAAGAGGAAATGTGGGTGATACCTCTGGGAAGAGATGCCATTCTGCTTTGCATATAGGGGTCCCATCTGAGAATAAGGGCTTATTAAAACGGTAGATAGTGCTACACACTGGTAAGATTTATTCCTATTCTGAAATCAGCTACTAGCCATTTATGGGGACTAACTTAATTTCAATGTTAGAATGGTTCATTTATTCCTAGCTTTCTCTATCATCACACAATGCTAGAGACTGCAAATGAAATATTTTTATGTTTTAACACCATGGGTTTATTTCCCACTTCTTTCAGTACTTGGTCACTTTGTATGTTTTTAACTTTTCATATATTTATTTCTAATTAAACCCAGCCATTCACCCCAAAATATGTCTAAGTGCATACAGAAGTTATTGGCAACCCTCCTTCCCTGCCACATACCAGTTGCTTTTTTTTCAATCTGGAAACAAAATTAAATTGGAAATTTAGCTTCAGCGAGCTGTGGTTGATTTTTGGATGATGTGAGCATCATGCATGTGTGTCTTAAAGGAATGACGCTGTGCCAAGTGCTTTCTCTTGTTATGTATGTTTGTTGTCTTCTCATTCACTAGAGCTTCTGCTTGACCAGACAGGATGTCTGTTCATTGAAAGCTCTTGTCAGTCAGTGGCTATTGTCTTGTAGATTTTCACTTTGAAATACTACCATTATTGGCAGTGAGTTTTGTGAGTGCATGCTTGCTGTTTCACTTTTTTTTGTCCCCATTCTTTTATTGCTTATTTACTTGCAGGCATTTGAATTGCCTGACTTCATTGACCTTGAGTTTGAGTTGCTGATTCTGTGTCTTCAGTCTAGACTGTCCTTTTAAATAACAGTAATCAAGTGCTGTCAGGATGACTGTCTTGCTGTCTCCAGTGCGGGAAAGCCATCTCTGCTGCTTCTGAAAGCTTTGCCTGAGGTGGCTCGGTGTAATTGTAACATTTTAGATAGTTGTTTGTAGTTTGTACTGTGCTTTTTTGCCTAAACTGAGAACTGCTTGAAAATTAATATATTGAAACCCCATCTCTTCCTTCTCTGCTTTGCTAGTGACATAATGGTGCATGATTGGAGTTTTAAATCTTTTTTGGAACAGATGTAGTTTGTGTCATTGAGTTTCTCTAAGGTGAATATATTGCTTGGGGATTTGTATCTCCTGAAGTGTGTGGTGTGAGGAGGTATGAATTGGACCTCTTCTGTCACACAGGGGTTACATCAGACATTTTGGTTTCAATGTCAGAGTCAGGTGGTATTCTTTCTGACGTTTATAGTGTTAAATTTTGTTGTCCAGTAGACTCTGTACTGCAACAACTATAGCCTGAGTTTGCAGGTCCTTCACCGAAAAAATGTGGGATTCGTGCTAAAGGTTTAGAGGAGCTGGTCCCTGTGCTATGTAAATGGGGGTGTGGGAGGATTCCCATGCATTTTTGCCTTAACCTTGCTTTGCTCTTATCAGCTGAATCTGTTTAGCAGGGCGAGGAGTGCTTTGGCTGCACTGCTGCTCTTCTATCAATAGCAGATCTATCTAAACTGGCATTGTTTTCCCATTTCTGATTTGTCCAGCTGCCTCTTTCCATTTCCTCAGAGAAGGATGTTGGTTTTCCTGGTTGTGGTAGTTATTCTGTAGGTTCCGTCTCTAACTTTGATCTATAAAATGATCCAGGTTAAGAAAGGACCTTCATAATGAAAAAAGGGAAGACGCTTGTGATGGGTTGACTTGGGAAGAAGAAACTCAGAGAGAAGTTCTCTCTAAGGGAGCTTCCTCTGTGGGGGTTGGGACACCTTCAACAGCCAATTGGAGAAAGTTAATTTGCTCCATGAACACACATTTTGAAGGAGGTAATCCGGAACTGAGTCTCTTTGTCTTTCTGGCGGCAGTGCAGGTAACACCAACCCGAGTTTCCCCTCCCCATGTTGTGGGGGAGGCTTGGGAGGCCGTGTGGGCCCCGTTTGCAAATGAGGGGACCTGATGGCCGGGAGGAGGAGAAGCTCGTTGATAAGACCTTCATGGCTTCCTCCTCCACGGGCCTGCGGCTCTGGGGTGGGGGGCCCGGTTCCCACTGCTGTCGGAAGGGCCAGGCCTGTGCAGCCCCCACGTGGGGCTGGGCCCCGTGTGGGAAGCAGGGGTGGCCATGAGCAGTGTGGGGCTGCAGCCCAACCCCAGAAAGGCTGATTGACACCTCAGCCACCCCCCCCACCCAGCGTGGCCTGAGCCTGGCCCAGCTCCTGTAGTTGTGTTAAACTTTAACTCTTTAGTGCTCAGATAAGATTTGCAAAACCTCCGGCCTTCCTTTGAATATGAAAGGGAATAAGAAGATTTCTGAAGTCAGTGAAGCACGAGCTAAGTTTTTTAGATGGAAGGAGAATGAGGAGATGCTGTCAAGATGGCTGAAAATCCTTTTGTAAGATTGTAGGGATGAACTGATGTACTGAATATTCCTATAAACCATGGAGAAAGACATGGGGGGTTGGAGATGTTCCATTTGATGGATGATTTGACCAAAAAGCACCTGTGTTGAGAATCTTTTGCCCCGAGGAAAGAAGGGGATCTCGGTTTTCTGAGGATGAAGCATGAACAGAGAGAAAAGAAATGAAGAGAACCTTTGCTGTGGAACATTTCATTCTTAAAAGTAATACCCCATGAGACAGACATGGCCCACATCTACAGCTTTGGGAAGGCTGTGGAGTTGGGAGGAGTGTCACGATTGCAGGTTCCCGGGCAGATGCAAATCGTGAAAATGAAACCACTAGAGGACTGTTTTCTTCCTTCTTGTGGAAAAACTCCCTACAGCTTCAACAAGAGGAGGCGTCTCTCTCCGGAAGTGAACTGAAAAAGACTAAGTTGGGAACTAACCGAAGTAGATGTTGTATGTTTGCTTTGTTGTTATGAAGGTTGGGAGAGGGAAGGAAGGAATGGTGTGAAAAAAATCTTACTCGGAATTTGTTTTTTTTCCCTCCTCTTTGTTTGTGTAGTTAATACATTTCTTTTTTTGTACTCTCTTAAGTTTTGGGCCTGCCTTGCTTTTTTGCTCCTGGTTCTGTCTCACAACAGAAAAATGAGTTTATTTAAATTGGCAAATCCAAACGAAGACATTATTTGGTGCATTGGCCGGGAAACAAAATTAAACCAAGACAGAGCTTCAGACTGATCTGTCTACATTATAAGAAAAGTATCAGCACTTTGTGGAGATATCCTCTGTGTCATTGCTATTTTTAATTTTCTAGAAAATCAAAATAAGAACACAATGCAGGAATTACTCATATTGAGTCAGACACAAAGTCTATCTAACCCCATATCCTTTCTGACAGTGGCCAAAAATGAAAAGCTTGAGATTACAGCAACAGATGACCCCACCATCTATCTTCTCCCACTCTTCAGTGTTAGGTGACTCAGGATATTTTCCTGACAGAGGGGTCATTTCCATATTTCCATGACTGTTAACTGCATTTCTTTTTTTGTAAATGTGTTAGGCCTCTCCTTAAAGCTGTAGGGTTTTAGTAGCCACAGTATCTTGTGGCAGAGTCCCATGACTTAGACCAAAATTGTGTGAATACTACTTCCATGTGTTCATTGTGAGCATGCTACTGTTGGTCCCTAGCCCTGGGACCACAAGAGGTACAACTCTTCATCCAGGCTGTGCCGCCTGTGAATTTTATTAGCCACTGTTATATCCTGGCTCCTTTGACCCCTTTCCAGGCAGTGGGGGATTAGCTGCTCAGCCATTGATTGTCTGAGGAGAGGACCAGAACTGAAGGCAGCATTCAAGGTGCAGGCCCACAGTGGGCCTAATGGCAGTGTTAAGCTTGTCTCTGTTTTGTTCTCTCCTCTACATAGCTTTTAATAACCTGCCATTTTGTTGTGGCTGCTAAACATTTAGCTGATGGTTGCCTGAAAGCATCTATTTTGTCTTGGAGGAAAATACATAGTGCTGGGTCTGACAGCCCTAGAGAAGCAAGGCAGCTGCTGCTTCATGCCTCAGGGCTAACCAGTGTTGAGGCCAAAATGTATCCCCAGCAGGCATGGATTTGCTCTGTGTGTGTATGCCAGGGATAAGGCAGGCAGAGAGAGCCGTGGGTCAGTTCTGTTTGAGCAGGAGGGAGCTCTGGGGGTGAGAGTATGTGTACACAGGTTGGAGCAGCCTGCCAGCAGCTAAGCTCAGATGCTGGGTCTGCTCAGAGGCTGTCCCAATGTCCCCAGTTGCTGGCACCTGGACATACGAGCTCCCTGGTCCCACAGCCACCACTCCAGGTGCTCTTTCTCATCCGTAGAGACATGCAGGTGTTCTCAGGTGGCCCTCAGAAACTCACTATAACCCCTTGCTCCAGCCACTTCTGCTCTCCAGCTTGGTCTTTGTTAGCACTTGCATGCTCATAAAGCTTATGCAATCCCAAAATGCCCTTCCTTTTCGTCCCATTGAATCATGGTTTTAAAAAGTTAGAATTTTTGCTAAGAGTAGAAGTAGTCTCCATGACCAAGATGTAAGTTAGGTGGGTAAATGGTAGGTTAATAATTACTAGATGCTTAGGCTAGAGCTAATTGGTACAATTATCTGCTATTATAAATTTACGTGCAGAAGAATGTAAAATAAGTAAACCGTTAACCATGAAGCACGGGGCCTTGGATCATGCCAGAGGGTCACCGAGACCTGATGAAGACTCTCCTGACTTCATCCTTTGAGACCACTGACCCAATTCAAGAGAAGAGCTGCGCACGTGTGAAGGACTGATAGGCTCATTTTAATATGGGGTGGGGATGGGAGGTGCTGGGGTTATGCATATGTATTGTATGTAAGATCTTGGGGAATAAATAGATGGCAAAGAACCTTGTTCGGCGCGGTCATGCCTTTTGGAGGTGACTCCCGTGCTGCCCACCGGTGAATAAACATACCACTTTCTAACTTTAATTAGTTAGAGGATCTTTGTCTGTGATTATACCGATTTTTTTAAATCATTCATCATCATGTGCTCTACACCCCAAAGTTGAGACACTCCTTACTTGGAAAGGTGATGAAGGGTAGCTGCTTCCTGTGACTCATCTTGCTGGGTTCCATGCCTGTACAGTGTGGCTGAGATTCTCCTGGGACAAACAGGGTGTTACTCAGCTGGAGGTCCTGCCTGCTTCTCTTCCACTGCTCCTCTACATTTGTTGAGATGGGATTTGGATGGGCCTGAGAGTAGTCTGGAGATATTTTATTTGTGTAGGTGACATAAGATTATAGTCCCAGAATTATACTTCTAAGTTGAGTAGGATCAAAGCCCATTACTTTATCTGTGACATGAAGATTGACTTTTTTTCCAAGTGCATGGCTTTTTTTAAATGTAACTTTTAATTTTTTTTTGCAATCAACCCATATTTTTTACTTTCCTAGCTAATTTAAATATTGTCAACAAATCTTGCACCTTAGTATTCACTTTTTTTCCCTAGTTATATTGAGAATATACTGAGTAGCATAGATCTTAATGCAGCTCTGCCAAACTACTGATGGCTTCCCTCCAATAGCAGATCATCTTCTTTTCTGATTTTGAAAAATTATCTATGCAAGAATCAGTAAGGTACTGCTTCTATCTAGCAAACAAAGAAGTTATCTTTATTTTCAAGTTTTGTCTGGTGTAGTATTAGGCTTGTGATGCTTCTGTTATTTTCTTTTGGAAATTATTTCATTATCAAATAGCTTTTTTTGGTCAGAATTTATGTACTCAACAATTTCATTCTGTCACTCATAATAATTTCCCCAGCCCTCGTAATTTCCTGAATTAGTCCTCATCTTTCAGTGTGATAAGATTCCTATACCTTTGTTAAGCAGATGAAATATATTCAGCTTTTCTAACTTTTCCTTATAAATTCAGTGTTTCTCTCACTTTTCAGGTCTTAAGGACTTCCCCTATGATCCAGCAAAACTGAGTGTCTTGTTCCATCTGTATTCTTTCCCATTTGCAGGAGATGCATCTCAGAGCAATATTATTCAATGACCTACTCTGGTTTTTGGAGAAGTCTAAAGTGCCCTATTAAAAAACTTTGGTGTAAGTTTGAGTTGGTTAAATACATATGTATGAATGAATTTTTTTTTTAAGGTAATATTTGCCCATGTTTTACTTAGGGAAAAAAATACTGTTGTTATAGATAAGAAAGATATTAGCCAAATTGATTATAATCAGAAATAAGTGATAATTTATTTCGTGGCCGGAATACGGTCCATGACAGCCACAACTGCAAAGAGCAGCGCCAAGCCTGGGGTCGGCGCCAGGTGAACACACTACAATCCGAACTCTATCACTCCAGATCCCCCAGTGTTCACAAAACTGCCTTGGTCAGTCCTGTTTATATACAGTTTTTCCTAGCCCAGAGCAGAGGGCTTTGTCTTCTTTTGCTATTTCGCATATTCACGTAGTATTTTTTCTCTGCCATGGGCTGGACAAAACCATATTTTGGGAGACGATGAATTTTGTTGAAGGCCGATCTTGGTTTACAGGAAGCTGGTATTGAGATTTACTTTTTTTCCATGGCTCTGGTTATCTTAATCGTGGGTGTTTGTCAGGCACTCATTGTTTGGGTGTTTCCTGGACGGTTTCTGAGAGAGCCATCTCCGCTGAGGCTTCATCTATTCACTTGTTGTTAATCCAGGCTGGCCTGCTCTTGTTAGCTGCTACAATGTTGTGGTTTTCTTCCTGATTTCTGATTTTATTTTATTCATACAGACACTGTTTATTAACTTTTCATGAATTATATAATATATTACAATCCATCCCCTTCTACATAAACATGTTAATTCATGTTTAATTTTTTCCTTTTTTTTTTTTTTCTTTTTAGTCTTTTTCAGATTTCTCACTGCTGTCCCACTTTTTTAGTAATTTTTTCTTGGTACTTTCCGTAAACAAATTTATTTCTCTCTATTCGCTCTTCAAACTTAGCCAACGCTTCTACTGCTTTAGTATTTACTTTGCCTTCTTCTAATTTTATTAATTTGGGTGTTTTGTTTCCTAACATTCTTGAAGCTTGTTCCGGGTTTATAGGCATAGCCGCAATTTGCATACCCTGTACGACTGAGTGTATCAGCCTGATGAAACAAGGTGTTAAACAAGGTAGGAATATGACTCTGGCTACAGAACATGCTACAAAAAATGTCATTTTTTTCCACCAGGCCCCTTCGAATAGCTGGTCCCACCAAGATGTCTGGAGGATAGAATTCCACTTTTGAACTGGGACATGTGCTACCTTTTTTATTTTTGCGGCTAAGCCCCTTATGGTTTCCCCATAATCGTTGATCTCTATACAACATTCTGATTCATTGAATTTTCCACATGCTCCTCCTTCTTCAGCTAACAAGTAATCTAAAGCTATCCTGTTTTGATATACAAAAGCCCGCAATTGGGAATGTTATTTGGCTAGTAATTCTAGAGCATCAGAGGTATGGTTAGACACAATTTCTACTACTGCTTGCAATCTAATTAATTTATTTAATAAGTATATGGGAGTTCTGTAACCCCAACTTCCGTCTTGGACCTATGTAGCAGGGCCATAATATTTTATTATTCTTTCCACAGGCCATTCCTCTCTATCTCAAGTTTGGCTACCACCTACATCAGGCAATTTCTTTTTCAATTCCCTCTTTTTTCTGTTTAGGGTTTTGTATAAGGGTGCTCTTAATAAACTACTTTCTGATCTGGGTAGAGAAAAGAAAACAGGTTGTATCATTCCTAACGTGCAGGACCCTTCCCACTTCCTTGGTAGTTCGCTATAGGCTTTCTTCCCACATAGTCAGTATATTTCATCCGGGGCTTTTCATGTGATATCTGTATTTTCTGGTCTGGCCCAGTAAGTACTTAGTTCTGTTAAGGATTGGTAGGGGTTAGCTCTAGAGACTTTGTTTCAACACAGTCTAATTTTTTTACTCCATTCGCGTGAGTTTCTCTTTTTAAGACTCCAATACCCAGAAGGGGGTTCTGGCTGCCAGATTTTGCTTTTATTATTTGAATTTGGATTTTAGATATGCACAAAGTGTATCCTACTACTTCAGTATAGTCTTTTCCTTTCTGACTAACACAAATTGTTCCAATTACTCTTGTCTAGGACCCAGCCTTTAGGTCTTTGGATTGTTTTTGAAATTTTGGTGTTATCCCATTTTAGGAGCTGCTCTGGAGTTAAACTCTCACCTCTCAGAGGCCATTTTTTTGCTGACTTCAAGCTCCCGCAAATCTAACAGTTTGACAAACCTAATTCTGTGGCAATTTCCTGCATTAGATCAATAAATAAATTTTTATTTGATGCAGGCAATCCTCAATCATTGTATTGTTTTTCTAATTGGTCATATTGTTTGCTCAGGGTTTTTAATCCCTTCTGCTTTATTTTCCTTTTTCTCATTTCTGATTATTGTCTCCTTAGTTCTTGGGTTACTTGTTTCATTTTGCTTTTTGGATTTATGCCTTCCTTGTCTCTTGAGAAGCAGAAAAAGTTATCAAATTGTAAGCACCCCCTGTCATCTTTTTTATAGTAGGTCGATGATAATTGGTTCACTATTGCCTGTCAACTTATTTCCATATTTTGAATTTTTGCTCATCCAATAAGTTTTACCTCCCATGATGCACATTTTTAGCTGGGTATGATCGTAGCATAACTGATTTACTTGAAAGTAAGCCATGAGCACTGATTTTCTTTCCTATTCAAACTGTGCAGTTACATTGGTCACATGTGGGGATTGATACCGATTCAGTATCTCTCTTATATTTGAGAGTCTCTGACTGGCCAATATAAACTTTCATTTTCAAGTCGTAGCAGATTGTTTTTCCGTTTAATTTACACTTCACATATCCAGTGCCGTTAAAGGTGCAATATTTGTTCTCTTTGTTATGGGTGCAGTTGACTAGAACGAGGTATGTTGGAGCGTTTGCTTCCTTTTGTTCCTTTTGGATGTGCCAGCATTCCCCACACTCATCACTTAGGCCTTATCCCACAAAGCCTGGTGAAATCGTTGGGAGCATATTAGTCACTTGGCACCTGGCTAGGCTCAGGCCTATTAGGATTCCCCACAGGCATACTCATCTGTTTTTGCCTACGCCTGCTGGGGTGCGTCTAGCAGCGAGGTAAGCCATCTTTTCGGCAGCACATGTATCCTTCTCGGGGTCTACAACCAGACTGAGCTGCATACCTTCTTTTAAAGGTGCCCCACCTCGATAGTTTGACTGTGTCTATTTCCACAAGGTACTCTATTTCACCTTCGGCATTTGATTGCTAAGATGTTAGCCTCAGAGGCCAATTTTCCTCTTACACCGTGTTTGTATACAAAACACCAAATCAGAGAGTCTAATTCAATTAAGTTTAGATTGGTGACGAGTGTTAAGAATTGGCTAGTCAGAGATAGCTCTTCTTCTAAACAATTGGTACACAGACTTTTTGGTCAATACATCCCTCTACAATGTGCAACTCAATCTTTATGACAGTAATTACATTTAAAATGAACAAATGGATAATATTCACACCCTGTATACATACACTTTATATGATTTCTGTTCATTTACTTGGTCATTGCAATCTTATCTTTAGGTCTTTCGGGGGTGAGGTAACTTTCTACTTGGGTGTTTTTCCCTCAGTTCGATCCTCTTCATTCGTGAGGCATGGGTCTAGCCTTTTTCTGCTGTTCAAACTGCTGTGTCTGTTGTTAGAAGGACAAGAAAAGGACCTTCCCAGTGAGGAGAGAGGGGGACCTCTCTCCAAGTCTTTATAAGAACCTTATTTCCTGGTTGAATTTTGTGTATAGAGAACCCTAAAGGAGTGTTTTGTGTTATGACTCCTTGTTTTCGTAAATTTCTATTCATTGCTACCAAATATGGCTGTATTTGTCCATCTTTTATTTTAGGATGTCCCACCGGCATTTCATGACTATAAGGCTTGCCATAAAGCATTTCGAAGAGTGATAATTCAGTTTCTGAATGAGGCATGGTCCTGATGTTTAGTAATGCCAGAGGGAGACATTTTGGCCATGACATTTTTGTTTTTATCATTAATTTTGATAACTGAGCTTTTAACGTTTGATTCAGTCGTTTCACTTGTCCTGAGCTTTGGGGATGCCACGGGGTATGGTATTCCCATTGAATCCTCAAGGCTTCTGTCAATTGCTTAATGACTTTGGAGGTAAAGTGTGTTCCTTGCTCCGAGTCTATATAATTAATTATTCCATATCTAGGGATAATTTCTTTTAAGAGGAATTTAGATACTGTCTGGGCTGTAGCCCTAGAACTTGGGAAGGCTTCCACCCAATGAGTTAGTTTGTCGACTATGACTAACAAAAATTTATATTGCCCTACTTTGGCTAATTCTGTGAAATCTACTTGAATTCTCTCAAATGGTTCATATGCTATAGGGCGGCTTCCCCAAACTGTTTGTCGTGTTCTGGCCTTATTAATCCTCTGGCAAACTAAGCACCCTTGGACTTCTTGTTTTGCCATTTCGAAGATCCCTTTACATCTGAAGAATTTTAAAAACTGCTCTGCTAGTGCCTGAGCCCCTCAATGTGTTTGTTGGTGTAATCTCCTTAAAATTTTCCTGGCATATTCTTTTGATATAAGTTCTCTTTCATCTGGTAACCTCCACTTACCTTCTTCTAGTTTTCCTCCTATCTCTTTGTATCCATTGATCTCTTTAGGGGCGGGGCATGGGGGATATCCCTGTGTTTCATTTTTTTTCAACTTCCGGGGTACTTACCTTTAATAATGCTGCATTTTTTGTCTTCTTATCTGCTAAATTGTTCCCTCTGGTTCGAAACTCTATCCTTGTTTGGGGTTCTATTCTCACCTTTACCACGGGCTCCCGCGTTGTTCTGGACCTTAAATGGAAGAGCCCCTGACACCTCTAGTCCTCTTGAAAAATCTTGTAGTTTCTCTTCTTCTTCTGACAGTCTCTCTTGAAATGGCCTTTCTTTTTACAATAGAAGCACTCAGGTCCATCTTTCTGTTTTTCCGTCTGCTTTTTCTGGGGGGAGGTTTCACCTCTTCTGGATTTGATGACTTGGTGTTTGCTTCCCCTCTTCTTGGACTCGCTCTTGCCTCTGTGCCTTCCTTACTGCCACTACTAACACTCTGGCTTGTGCTTTTTGTTGTTCCTTTTCCCTCCTCATATAGACCTGCTGTGCTTTCCTAAGCAGTTCCTGTAGCCCTTTCTCTTGCCATCCCTCTGTTTTTTCTATTTTCTTTCATATGTCTTCCCATGATTTTGCCACAAACTGAATTTTTAAAAGGATCTCCCCGACTGGGGAATCAGAGTCCTTCCCTGAATACATTCAGAGTCTTTTCCTCAGCCTCTCTAACCATTCTGTGGGTGTCTCCTCCCTCCTCTGACACTCTCCTAATGCTTTACTCATGTTCTGGCCCTTTGGTACTGCATTACGCACACCCTGTATCACCATATTCCTCAGTTCTGTCATCCTATTCCTGCCATCTTCGTTTGTGTGTCCCACGACAGTCTCTGGCTGGCCCATCTCTGGTCACCTCGTACTCCCTGGGGGTGTCGACATTCCCAGTTCTGGATCGCGGGTTGCCTTATCATTTCCCGCTCTTCAACATTAAATAATGATCTTAGTATGGCACTGATATTATCATATGTATAGATGCTAGTTCCCAGGAACTCATCTAATCTATTTGATACTCCCAGTGGATCATCCATCAGGCTACCCATTTCTTTTTTAAAAGCTCTTACATCCCCCGTGTTAATAGGTATGTTTACGAAACCGATAATTCCGGGGGCAGTTGGCACTTCCCTTAAAGGGAGTAGATTGTGCTTATCTCCCTTGTCCTCGCTATCGTCATTGTTCACTTTCCTTGTTTTGTGCCGGGTTCTACTTGCTGGGGGAGAACCAATTTCTTCAGTGGGAGGAGTTCTTTCTTTTTGCCTCATCTGAGGTGGAGGGGGTGAGGGTTGGGGTGCTTCTGAAACCTGCTCTTGTAAGAGCAGGGATTCTTGAGGCTGTCTGAACAGCGGGAGTGCCTGGGCTTGAATGGATTGATGTGGGAGACCTGCGGGCACGGGCACCAGGACTGGAGCTTGCTGAGGTACGGGATTGAGATATGAGGGAGGGAGGTTGTCTAAAGGTTCCCAAGTCTCGCCTGGGTTTGCAGCACCTTTGCATGTTTTTACAGGGAATAGTCCTGTACTAGTGTATTTCCATAGTTTGGCGTAATCCCTTTCATCCTTATTCGGTGGATACTTACCATTTACATGATCGAGCAACACTCTGCAGGTCCATCTCTCGAACGTACTAAAGATGGCCCAAATTAGATATTCCCTTATTTCCTTTTCTCCCCACACTTCTATACAATAATGAATCATTTTTTCCTTAGACCTCCCTCTCCTCTCAGGACACTCCTCCCAATGTTTTAACATCTATCCCAGCGGACTATTCCTTGGGATTTCGGGCAATTCATTCCCTCACGCCTTTAACGGCTTCTTTGGGTTTTTTTCCTGAATTTTGCTCTTTTTCTGTCCCATCCTTAAAAGAATTGAAAGTTTCCTTACCTTGTTTTATGCTGGAATCGTCCAGATGACCTTTTTTTTTTCTTTTTTAGCGGTACCGTACTAATTTTTAATTTTTCCTTTTTATTTAATTTACCAATCTACTTAGCCTCGCAGCGAACTGTTCTGTGGGCTTTTCGAAAGGCAGCAAGCTCTCTCCCTTTCCTGGACTTGCTTAGTCCCTGGATCCAAAAGGTTTACCAGTTCTCAACACCCGAGAACGTACCCTCCCTTTTGGTCCCCGTTCGTGATTGACCCCTAAAACTTCACCGAGTCTTAGGCTTTTCACGTGAGCAAGAGAGAAAAACCACATTACATTCGCTTCCCTCTTGCCCGACCACGTCCCTCACGGGGTACTGGAACTGCGGTCTCAGGGTCCACACTTGCTTCGTGATAAGATCACGTCTCACCCATGCACCTGATCACTCCTCACTCAACTACGCTATACTTACAGTTCCTTTCTCGTGTGGGCTCTTCGTGCATGTAGAATTTTGTGAGTGAAAAAAACATTTGCTGCAGCTTTTTTGAAAGCTCTGGGCCTGTCTTATCCCCTTTCGATTGTGGCACTTGCTTTTTGGCTCAAGATCCTGATTGGTTCTGAAAATCGTCCCGATTCCATCAGGCCGCTGAATCCAGCGGGGTGCCTCCTGAGCAGAGGGGTGCCTTCTCGAACCCACCAATCAAGATCATGTCGGGGTCACCAAGATTGTTATAGATAAGAAAGATACTAGCCGAATTGATTATAATCAGAAATAAGTGATAATTTATTTCATGGCCGGGATATGGTCCATGACAGCCACAACCGCAAAGAGCAGCGCCAAGCCTAGGGTCGGCGCTGGGTGAACACACTATGATCCGAACTCTATTCACTTGTTAATCCAGGCTGTCCTGCTCTTGTTAGCTGTTACAATGTTGTGGTTTTCTTCCTGATTTCTGATTTTATTTTATTCATACAGATGCTGTTTATTAACTTTTCACGAATTATATCATATATTACACTGTCATAATACACCAATTATGCAAAAGCATTTCTTTCTTTTTTAAGGAAATTATTATAGTAAGCACAGTAGCTGTACAAATAAACAATTCATGTACTCTTCCCTTTTTACCACAGTAAATTTATTAATTTTTTATTCTTGACAGTTCCTACAATGCAAAAAAAATTAGGCTTTGTGTTGTCATTTTCTCTTATATGAGCATACCCAGTTCTGATGTTTTTCCTGAATTCTTTGCAGAATTGTTGTTCTCAATTGAATCTATAATTAAATATGCCTCTCTTGATCATTCCATATCTCTAGTCATTTGACTTTATTTTCTTCAGCTTTAAGGATGTTGTTTGTCAAATTTTTTGTATTTCTATTATCTATCTGCAGCTTGTAGTTAGACTTTTCTGAAGTCCTTCAAACTCTGCTGTGGGAACTGTAGCAGAGCAACGAATCACCTCATGGGTTAATGTGATTATGCAGTGGCTCGAAACAAAGGCTTGGCTGGGTTAAAGTCCTTTGCACAAATAACATTCACTGGGGAGATTTTTCTTTTTTCCTAGCTCCAGGCTATAGTGATCTGTTCTGTCTGGAGTTTTTGTCATTCAAGATGGGGTGGGAAATGTGTGCTTTTTGTCAGAATTGAGCTGGGACATTCACATTTTCTAGTATAGGAATTCTATAACGTTCTGCCTGAGGCTTTGGAAATAATTGCTGATTAAACCAGTACTAGGTTCTAGTAGGGTGACTGTCCTTTTAACAGATATAAACTTTGTAGCCCCCCTAGTTTGGTTACTGAAGTTCCAGCATGCATTAGGCTGAAACGGAATAGCATGCCCTGGTGCTATATGTGCTGTGGTGTGTATAGCAAGTGGAAATCTTCAGGTATGGAGACTTCTCCATCTCTCATCACCAGTCCCTTAGAATTCCCTTAGAATTCCCTCAGAATTGC
Organism: Acridotheres tristis; assembly: GCA_037013685.1. NCBI lineage: Eukaryota > Metazoa > Chordata > Aves > Passeriformes > Sturnidae > Acridotheres > Acridotheres tristis. The sequence continues at coordinate 26,771,451 of CM072885.1, read as the reverse complement.
TTTTTTTTAAAGCACCAGCATTTCTTTCTGCCATTGAGGAGCATTCAGAACCAAACTTGTTTGCCTCAGCTTAGCCTCTTTGAAATATCATGTACTTGTCTGCATTTCTTTGGAGCTCTGTTCTTAAAATATGGAAGGTTGGAAGTTTGTTGTTGTCATTAAAAAAAAATAAAGTAGAATTTTTGAATCAAGTGGGATTTTGTAAGTGGATATGTTTTGCAGACCTGGAAGTAGATTTCCTACAGGCTCTCCTCGTAAGGTTCTCCTCATGGGCCTGGGCAGTTTCTGTCACCTTGCATCTGTTTTTGTAGGTAGTGCAGAGCCTGTGAGTGTGGGGGTGAATGGTTCCAATGGTCGATGGTCGATCTCCTTGTGTTTCTGGTGAGAAACAAGTGCTAGCATGGCAATTACTGCTCAGAAGCTCTGAGCAAGACCAAACTCTTTCTGTGCTAAGAAGTACCTCATATACAAGAGCCTGTGCTTAGGAACTGATTGTATGGAACAGGTCAGAGTAGGGAAGAAGAAGCTCTATTCTACCCTTTTTAAAAATGATTGAAGCTAAGGGTGACTTAACACTATTTAACTTCAGATAGGGAGCTCATAGGAGGGCAGAGGATTCAGCTCAAATACTTGGTGTGGTAGAACATGACTGAATTGTAACCCCAGACTTTTCATCTGTCTCTGTTATTGGAAAAAATAAAACCAGACTACCCTTTAACTAGAAGTTGAAGTTGTTACTGGAATGTCAAAGACAATTATATGCTAAATTTCATGCATCTCATTTAAGAAATATTTTGCATAGAATTAGCTACAGTGGCCCTAACCGCTTTTACTGAACACAGACGCTTGTTACAGGCTAGCTTAGAGCTTGAGGTGTTCTTTCATATCTCCAGTCTTTATTCTCAGGGCAGTAAGCCTGCAGCCATGTAGAATGCAGTATGATCTGTCTCTGGGGAAATTAGTCCACTCATCTCATCAGGAACTGATTCTGGCAAACAACTGGTAAGTGCTACAACACATTATTATCTTTCTACTGTATTCTCTCTCTCTGTCTCTTAATATGCTTGCATATGCAATGCATATGGTGATTTGAGGTTATAAACATACTGGTATAATTCACAGGTAACAAATGAGCATCAATTAAAAATTTAACTAATCCTTCCAGCAGTAACCATTCAAGAAAGCAAGCAGCCATATGATCACTTAGCTGGAAAAGAAGTACCTAGATGCAAATGTCATTTGGAAAAACGAGTGATGGTGTAACAATCTGAATACTGTACAGACCGTGACCCAGCTATTTGCCTTAGTTTTAGTGTCCTGAATTGCTCAGCTGCCACACTCTTCTGAGGCTTCAGAACATCATAAATACTTAAGTTTGTATTCACTGGTTTAAGATATTGCCAAAAGCATTAAAATAATTACTGTCCTAAATTAATTAACTTTTGGTTGTTGAATCTGTAGTGTGGAACAGAAATGTCAGTTTTATTCAGACGAAAGGAAGTTTCCTCTCCGGGCCATAACTGATTTTGCCTGGCTTAACGAGTCATATATTTCCACTCGACCTGAAAGAGAATTTTTTTTTAAATGATTGCTTCAGGCCACATATAACCTCATCATTTGCAGCAGTGCAATTTAAGGGATTTAATGTTGACTACTTGAAGCTTTTAGATTATGTGTTTGACCTAACCACAAGAAAAAAAATTGCCTTACCTTCAGTTATGGTAGCATAAGAAATAGAAGTAAGCAGATATGAAATAGTTTAAAATGGCAGTTTGCCTGCTGTGCTACATGGCTGCCTTCCTAAGGCAGAGGCAGTGTGGGGATGGGTCCTCTGCCTGAATTCTGCCCACCTGTCAGCACCGTGGGGCTCAGCACTGTGAGTGCTGCCCTCCCAGGGTCTTGCCATCAGAAGCAAGCATGGTGATGCAGAATAGCTTGCTTTGATTTGCTTTACTCTTTCAAAGTGTGATGTGATCTTTAGCCATAAGGCTAAAGCATGTCAAAGTGAGAAGGCTGGAGATTGCCGTCATGCTTGTTCTTTTTCTATTTTCCCTAACAGTCTCTGTCAAATCTGTTGTTCTTTTTTAGTTACCTTACACCAGGTAGGGACTGCTTTGTGGTAGCTAGTGGAAGGACTACTCTTACCTGTCTTCATACCTGTGTTTTCTCGCATAGTTCCACTTGAATTAGTCGAGCAGATGCACGTGATAATTGGTTCATGTAACGGGTTCGTAGATCATAAGAAGAGGTTTAGTAGTCACAAGGTTTCAGGTAGACTGCAAATACCTGATTTTTTAACCTGCTATTATTTAAAACCATAATATTGACCTCAGCATTGTTAAAATTGGCTAATTCTTCAAATAAATTGATTAAAAAGTGAAATGTTTTGTTGCTTGAGGAACCATACTGCTCTTGTTAGTGGAGGGAGTGGATGATGCAGGGGTGTACTGGGAATTGATTGCCTTTTGAATCAGTAGCTGTAGTACTATGGATGTGTCCAAAAAAGCCACTGCAGTCCCTTCAGCTTCCTTGTGTACACGCTTTCTCAGGTACAGGAGAGGTGCCGTGATGCAATTTAATGACAGTGAGATGCAGATGGCAGGGAAGAGAAGTGAAACAGAAAAAGATCTGTATATTGACTTGAAGAATTACATGCTGTATACTTATATGTCATGCAGCTTTGAATGCTGCTTGTTTTTCTGTCTGTCTATGCCTTCACTCTTTTGTACTATCTTTATAATGTCAGTCTGAAAGGGAAATGTTCTTCACAGGTTTCTTTCAGAGGTTGTGAAATCATTTTCCAAAATCAATTCCTCCACTAAGATTTGTTTTCTTGGATAGGCCTTGTGCGTTTTTGGGGGGTTTTTGTTTGCTTTTTTTTTGGTGGAGGTCTTGTATCCTGTGGTCTTAAATGCTAAAGATTATCATTTTATATTTCAGGAAAGGCAGGTAATATTTATTTTATGCTGAGATGCAGTATTTGACTATACTTGAAAGAGTCTAAATCTTGGATTTGAAATACTGCAGCTTTTGTGTTTGAGAAAGCTGTTTTAGAATATTCTAAAAGGTTTTAAAAGGGTATAAGCTGTAATTTTTCTTTTCTCATGAATCCTGGTAAGTGTTGAACATATAGCAGAATGAAGTGTTGTTCTTTCCAGGTGGAAAGAGAAAATAAATGGTCCCAATAAAATATTGAAAGCTCTGTAAACAATTACTTAAGTAGTTTTTCAGTGAAAGTATGTGGTGTCTGTAGAATATGTGGCCTGCTGGACACTAAAGATTTTTTTCTCATTCTTATCAGGACACAGGTGAGTTGAACTCCGTACCTCATGAGGACATTGAGGTAGTACCATTGTAGAAAGTCTGCACTTGGTACTTCACCATTCATTGTCTGCTTTTTTTCTGAATCTGTAATTTTATAAACTATTTTAATTTTGACCTGTAAGGATGCTTCGTTCTGCAGCAGTGAGTTGTATATATATTTTTTTTTATTGCTTTAAAACGTTTGTTTAAATATTTTATGTTCTTAAAAGTGCTGAGCTTTGAATTCTACACTTGAGCACAAGTAGTGGAACTAGTGGTACCTATTGTTGCAGGATGTTTTAGATGAAATTTAAAGAGTTCTGTGGGTTCTTCCGGTGTGGCAAAGTTTCTAATGTTTTAAGCACTTTGAGGCAAAGTGATTTAAGGGCAATTTATGTCTTGGAACACATGGATGTTAACAGTGCTATTGGAGCAGTGAAACCTTAAATATTTGATTCAATATACACAGTGCAGAAGTATTGGTTGTGTAATGTTGAAATCATAGAATCACAGAATCATAGAATAGCTTGGATTGGTAGGGACCTTGAAGATCCAGTTCCAGCCCACCTGCCATGGGCAGGGGCACCTTCTGCTTGACCAGGTTGCTCCAAGCCCTCTCTGGCCTGGGCTTGGACACTTCTAGGAATTGAGCATCCCCAGCTTCTCTGGGCTACCTGTTCCCATGCCTCACCATCTTCACTCTGAAGAATGTCTTCCTAATATTTAATCTAATCCTTTTCAGCTTCAAACCATTCTTACTTGTCCTGTCACTGCATGCTCTTGTAAATTTTCTTTCTCTGTCTTTCTTGTGGGTTCCCTCCAGGTACTGGAAAGCCACAATTAGGTGACCCCAAAACCTTCTCTTTTTCAGGCTGAACAAACCCAACTCTCTCAGCCTTTCCTTATAGGAGAGGTGCTCCATCCCTGTCATCATTTTGGTGGCCTCCTCCGGACTTGATCCAAAGGTTGATGTCCTTCCTCTTCTGGGAGCTCCAGAGCTGGATGCAGCACTTCAGGTCAGGTCTCACTAGAGCAGAGCAGAGGGGCAGAATCCCCTCCCTGGCCCTTCTGGCCAACCCAGGTGCAGCACTTTGCCCTTGGTCTTGTTAAACCTCAGGGGATCAAGCCCAGTTCTCAAGCTTGTCCAGGACCCTCTCGATGGGCATCCCATCCTTCAGGTGTGTCAACTGCACCACTCAGCTCAGTGTCATCTGCAAATATGCTGAGGGTGCACTTGGATCCTTTTGTCTGTGTCATTAATAAAGATATTAAATAACACTGGTCCTGATATGGACCCTTGAGGAGCACCATTTGCCCATTGAGACTCTGAGCCATTGACCATTATCCTATGGATGTGACTCTCCAACCAATTTCTAATCCATCTAAGAGTCCACTCATGAAATCTGTCATTCCCTGAAGCCATCCATGTCTTCATATCTTAAAAGGTGAAGGAATGGTGTATGCAAACATAGTAACATATGTCAATTTTTAAAGATTTAGTACAGAATTTTAAAAATATTTTAAAATCATTTCTTGTCTGTAGAAATACTATTTTAAAGAAATGCCATTTTAAAAATGGCAGCAGTGATGCAGCAAAATATCCAAAGAAGATACGTTTTGTGGTGTGCTCCTCCTTCTGAGTTGACTATCTCATTAATGAATTCACAGTAGCTAGTTTACTTGGATGAACTTTGTTACCTGGTATGACTCAAGATCCCTCTTTTGCTTGTATGTAATTAACGTAAAACTTCAAACTGGAAGTCTGCAATAGTGTCTCATCACAAAAGCCAGCTAACTGTAAAAGCTGATAATGCTTGTAAAGTATGTTAAGCTCCCTGAGTGAAAGGTACTATAGAAATAAAAAGTAATAAGCCAGTAGTTTAATTATAAGATAAGAAGTAATTGAAATTTTCCAATGCAGTTGTGTGTAGAAGGCATTCTGGTGATTTTCTCTGTAATATTTAGGTCAGTGAATTGAGATGTCTTTCTAAATCTTTTATGAATATTCTCTCATTTAAGTGCATTGCTTGAAGGTGTTTGATACGTTTATTTGGCTGGCTGGTACTGCAGTTTAAAAATACCACATTTCAAGTAGGCAGGGAAGTGCTATATAGAAACGTTTGAAATAACCAACCTTCATCCTTCAAAATGACAGTTATTGTGCTAGAATAATTGTAGATGTACTGAATTTGCTTCAGTTGATTTTTTTTAATAGTAGACTGCTCGTTTAATACACAATGCCTCCAGAATTTTAATCTCCATGTCCTTCTTGTGGTTTATGATTTGGTGCAGATTTCCCTTGAGATATTTTTCCTTGCCTTATGTATATCTATATAAAACCCAAACATTTTATCATGAGTACTAAATCATGCTTTATTGCACTTACTGTGCTTTCAGATAGAACGATTCATAAGGTGAAATCAGTACTTTTATGTGGCATTAAGTCTTGAAAACTTTTGTACTACTTTCATTTACAGTAAAAAGTAGCCTGTAACAACTGTGTGATATTTTTGACTCTGAAATCTCCAAGACATTAATGTTGTAGTAGTTCCCTCCCTGTTACATCTGTTTCGACTGTAGGAACGTGTCACTTTGGGTGCAGCTTGGATCATCCCAGCATCCTTACATTTCTTCCCAAGCTCCCTCCATCGCCAGTAATGTCTGATACAGTGGACACCGTAGGGAACAGAAGGAGGGATTTGAGTCTCCATCATGCTCTTAGACCCTCAGAGGGAATTTCCTCCTTGGTCCCCTGCAGCTTTTCTCCTCGTGCAGTCATGGCAACACTGCAGGACCAGGAGCAGCCTTGTTTCCAGCCCAAAACTGTCTGTCACGACTCTGCTGGGGGGAGTTAAAAAAGTAAATGGACACTATACTGCATTCTGCATGCAGTAGGGCAGTGTTTTAGTTAATTGTTAGTTTATCTTTACTAGAAAAATAAAAGCATTGAAATATTTTAATTTTTTTTTTCTCTGCACAATAATCCTTCCTTCCGAAGAGGGAAATCTATTTATTCTTTCCCTTCCCCTCTGATTTTCTGTCATGGAGAAAGAGCCCTGGTCTGTGGGACATGGCTGTGGCAGAGCCCGTATTGGCTGAGGTGTGCTGCAGAAACATTGCCTCAGACGGTGCCTTTGCCAGGAAGCTGCTGAGCCAAGTAGAGACTCTTTTCAGGCAGTTGTCAGGGGATGTTTCTAACTATGGTAAAAGCAGATCTCTAAGGTGTTACAATCTTGAGCTCATAGGATGCAGAAAGTTTTAGGGAGACCTGAATTTGGCAGAAATGGTAAAAGGCTCTTATAATTAATAACATAAAGAGTTTTCAGGTTTAAAATTATAACCTGGACTGGACATTCTAAAGCTTGAATGTGAAAACTGCACAAGTTTAACTGCACAAATGTTGTCTGCATGGCTGCAGGAATTTAAAGACAAATTTAATTTTGAAAATAAGTATCCTTAAAGATTTAAATTTTGAAGAATTGAAAGGATTTGCTGTGTATTTCAGAATGTGGAAACCTAGGAGTGAGCATGGGGGCTTGTTTGGTGTCTTCATAGCTAAAGGCTGTGGTTTACATTTTCCCCAACCATGCTCTGGGGCTGTACTGGGAGGGCAGTATGCTGCATCCTTGCAGGCCTGTTGCAACTCGTGCCTCTCTTTTCAAGTAGAGAAACTAAAAGGGCCATTAATTCTCTGAATTATGGTTTGCAGTGCAGGGTGTCCTCTGAGAAATGCAGAACAGTTTGCCTGTGGCATCACACAGCTTTAACCAAGCTCTGCCTCTAAGCACCAATTGCAGATGTGCAATCCTGTCGCTTTATAAGGAAAACAAAATTTTTGCTATGAAGTTAAGGGGAGATTTAAGTGTCCCAAAAGGAGGAAGCTTTCCTGAGGAGAGCCAGCTCACTTCCTTCTGACATCTTGGGAAGCCCCCTTAGCAACATTTTTTTCCATTATCAATCCCCCTTGATCTACCTCCTCATTATCCCTCCCCTATGCACTTACCCCCTGTTTCATCCTGAACCCCAGAGGAAAAAAAATCCACTGCAGCCACCCTGCTGCGATTCCCTCAAGGCTATTGCTTTTATAAACCCTGTCCCATGGCCTTACATCTCAGTCCTGGCTATGCTGCAAATCCCCTCCCTGGGGCTGCAGAGAGGGTGAAGATTGTCCTGCAGGGGTGCAGCAATGCCACAGCAATTAAAACCGTGGCTCTTTAGCGTGGTGCATGGGAGCAGGTCAGCTGCAGCCAGCCAGCATGGTTGGGATGGAGCCCAAGGAGTGCAGGAATGTTTAATTGCTGAGTGCAGTGTCTGTCAGCAATTTGGTTTTGCCTTATGTACTGGATTGAACATATACTTAGTCACAGTCTAACTCTACGAATTATTGCACTTTTAAGATAGAGGCAAATGTAAGAAGTAGGAGTTCCAAGTTTTACTTGGAATGACAAATCTTTTATTATTGTCTATGCAGTTGAATTATCTGTTTACATACTTTATATTTTTTTTAAATATTGAGGTGGCCCTGTGTCAGTTGGAATTCAGGTGGGATCTGAAATTTTATTGCCTACATATTCAATTATATGCTATCATGCTTTGTGGACCATGAAGTTTAGACTGCATCTAGGAAATGAGCAAATGCTTTTTATAAATAATTAGTCTTCTGCTTAATTACGTGACTAGGTTTTCCAGCACGTTTGTCATATGATCTAGGTATATGGTGTTGCTGTTTCTAATTGAATGCGAGAAATAATTGGCTTTCTTAAAAACTTTTGAGTCGATACTTGCTTCATCAAACTGTAGCTGATGGATTTAATTTGCTATTTACGGAATTATTGTTAAATAACTTAGAATTCCTTGAGAGAGAGATAGTTACCTGGAAACTTAGACTGCTTCTCGTCTTGAATGCACTAGTAAAAACAGCTTTCTAAATGTTGTTGTTGATTAATAGTTCACTTAGAAATAATAAACCCAGTCTAAATTAAATATAGCATCGTGTTTCACTGTAGTAGACACTTTCTCTTTTGAGTTCATGTTTGATTTACTTGCAAAGTAGCTTCTGCTTTTTACATAGTACTGGGAACTAAAATGTAATGTGTTTACTTTATAGGTGTTTCATCTCCAGTTTTTCTTGAAGAAAACTCAGCTTTTTTCCCCCCAAGATTATTAGGGTTTTTGCTGAAAAAATTTATAGACTGGAAAATCACTCAGTCTCTTAAAAATATTATAATTTACATTATGGAAAGTTTTGAAAGATGAACAGTGATGTGTATGATGCTTAAAAGGCAGAATTCAAGAGCTTTCTTCCTCAAAGAGAAGTTGCCAGTAGTGTCTCTTGATGTCCTGTGTTTATAAAACCTGTCCCTCTCATGCTGGGCACCTTCAAGAGCAGCTTCTTCACACTTATCCCAGCCTCCTCTTCCTGCCACTATTGCACACTTTCCCCTCTGTCATTTATAGGTGATCCAGGATAATTACTAACCAGTATAATTATCTTGTATGTTTCACTCCTTCTTGTTGTATAGTTTCCATCTTTTAGATGATGGAATATTTGTTTTGGGGTATCTGTTTATATAAACTAGCAATATCAAGTCGCATTTAGTTAGAATTAGTAGTTGTAATCCCTAATTTTGTAGTAAATCCTAAAATAGAAACTTATTTTTCTTTAAAGTCTATTTAAACGTTTGTTTTAAAAATAAAAGATTTGTGTGTTAAATGAAAAATTTAAAAATATAGTTTTATTTTGTGCATAAATTAATGTTGCAGCTTTGGTTTTTGCTTTCTTTTCCAAGTGCCACCTACTGGTATCCTTGAAGCTTTCTTTGGTAAAATTTGCCACTTCAGAAAATGAGGCCAAACATGCTTATTTTTTTATGGAAAACTCCTGTAAAGAAAAACGAAAAGAATGAAAATGAATCGAGTATTTTGCAGGTTTATAATTTGGTTAAACTTCTGTACTGTTACAGATCTGATATCCTGTGCTTTTTTGGTTTTTTTTAATGAAGAACACTTATTAGAAGAACCCTACCGTATTTTATCCCAGTTGCAGTAGCACTGTGTGTACAATTTTTCTTCTTTCTTTGACAGATGTGCTACTGATCTAATGTCCATTTGATCTCAAACCTTGGCTTGAAAAAGAAAGAAAAGCAGCTTTTTCTAGAGGTGCTTTTTCTAGCAGTTCAGTTTCCAGGAGCTCATGGAGCGCTTTTGTTCTGACTTTGCAATTAGATTGAAGTGGTGATTTTGTGGGGACTGTTACCAAAATCTCATGTATCACCACTAGAGGAGAGTACATTCCAGATCCTGCTGCTCTGAACTCAGTGGGAAGGAAATGCTGCTGCCCTTCTCCACTGCTCCTGTACCAGTCCCTCCAGTGGAAAACCTGATGGCCTTCACCACATTTCTAATAGATCTGACTCAGCAGGGTTTAGTACTTAGTTTCTTCTTTTTTCCTGTGGAACATGTAAGTTAGGTAAACCCATGCCATTTCACTTAAATAAATAAATAAATCTGCTTTCAGACCTCACAGCATGCACAGCAAAGAAATAATAGATTGAGAAAACTGACTTGTATAGTTGAATCTATATTGCCATGATTTCCTTGAAACATTTGATTTCCTGCAAAACTTAGCAGTACCATCAGTCTGGGGTCTCAGAAGGTGCTTGCTTATTTTATTTATTTTATTTTGCTTTTACTTTATTTTACTTTTATTTTATTTTACTTTTATTTTATTTTACTTTTATTTTATTTTACTTTTATTTTATTTTATTTTACTTTTATTTTATTTTACTTTTATTTTATTTTATTTTGAATTTTTAAGTTTAAAAGTTTTTTTCTTCAGTTCTCGGCTTCTGATAAATCCCTGTTTCTTCTACTAAGTCTGGCAGCGTTTTTGTCTGATTCCTTTTATCCTCAGTTTGTATCTTTGAGGAGCGGATTTTGCTTGTCCATGCAGAGCTGGATACTGTTCTCCAGATGCTGGAATGCCTTTGTTCTCTTACAGTTTCAAAGTTATTAAGTATTCTAAAATGATGGGAAAGTCTCTTGACATATCCACATAAGATGATGATAAATAGGCTGCAGTACAACAACCTTGGTTGGAAATGGTTTTTGTGGTTCAGATTAAATGGGATAACTTTCTTTCCTTGGTGCTGTCCTGAGGTCTGTACCTTTTACTGTCTCACTACTGTAGGACAAATAGTCGAGGTATCACAGACCCTTCATCAGAAGCAGTGTGATGATCTTGGACACTTTTGTATCATTTAAAAAAGTTTCAAACATTTGTTTTTACTTGATAGACTGTGTTTACTGATAGACATGCAGAAGCTGTTTCTGAACTAATGAAGTAAACAGTGCAAAAATTGTTTTTTAAAGAAAAAAATACATAGTTACTGTGTGTCTTTACAGCTTTTACTCAATTTTTATATACGTTGTTTGTGAGCATTCTAGATCTAATTTCTTTGTGCACCCAGAAATTTTGACCTGCAAATTTAACGTGGCTGTTCTGTATTACGTATGGTTTCTTCCCTGCCCAAGTTTCATGTCTCTTTTCTTCACATCTTTCATATATGTACATCTTAACACCATCAAATAAATCCTGGCTTTGCTTCTGGCAGATTTCCAGTGTGCTCTATTCTGCCAGCTGCTGGAAACACTGAAGGAAAAAAAACTTGTGTCATTCTCACCACTCCATTATTCAGCACGGGATGAGATTTTAAGCATGTCAGAATCTATGTGATAGGACTTACTGACCTCTTGTTTCAGTGATGCTGTTTTGTCATGGCTAATGGGCTCCTGAATGAAAAAGCTGACGAATGAGAGCATCTCACCAACAAGAAGAGCTGAGGGAGCTGGGCCTGTTCTTGTTCTGACATGACTGAGAGGGGACCTAATCAATGTTTAAAAGTATCTGAAAGCAGAGTGTCAAGAGGATGGATCCAGGCTCTTCTCAGTGATACCCATCAGTAAGTCAAGAGGCAGTGAGCAGATGCTGATTCAAATGACGTTCTACCTGAATATGAAGAAGAACTTACTTACTGTGCTGGTGACTGTGCAGAGAGGTTTCTCTTGCTGGAGATATTCAAGAACTGGCTGGACACAATCCTGTGCAATGTGTTTTGGGATGACTCTGCTTGAGCAGGGAGGTTGGACCAGATGATCCACTCTGGTCCCTTCTAATCTGACCCATTCTGTGATTCTGAAAAGCAAATAACAATCATGAGGTATAGCAGTTGGGTCGTTGAGCATAAAAATTAATGAAGCCTGCTTCATCAATTGTCAGCACATTAACTGTTCTGGCCCCTTTCTTCCTTTGCCAAACTCCTGTCCAGAATAGGGCAAAAACTTCTCCCAGCTGCATCCTAAAACCTGTCCCTTTTGTGAGAGCTGGCAGGTGCAGCAGCCGGTGACAGTCTGGCAGTCAGGTGCTGCCAGCACTTAGTGGGTTGTACTGCGAGTCCTGCATTGCTCTGTGGAGGTTGCAGGTACTGACACTTCCCAGCAGCTGATGGTTGTCAAATTTATAGGAGCATAATTATTTTCAAGGGTTTTTGTCCTTTGTAGAATTTAACTAGAATCTGCCAACAGGTTTAGAGGGTGTGTGGGCAGATAATGTAATAAGTTGAATTCCTTTGGAAACCATATGGATAATTTGAAAATAAGTGTTTTACATAAAGTTCTTAAATTGAGTAATTCCGTTTATGCCACAGTGCTTCATAGTACTTTGAGATCCTAACTCATGGGTATAGTGAAAAATTGTTCTTGACATGAGAGTTTTGCTTCCTAAGTAGGTATGATTTCATCCTTTTTAATAGTTTCATTGCTGGTCTAGAATAGACAGTTATGTGACACTACCGGTGGGAATGACCTTGTATATGAGGGTACAAAAAATAGGTAACTTTTAAACATATCTCTGTAGCTAAAGTGTATTTGAGAGTTTTGTCTACACTTTATCATCAGATGTAAATCCTAATGCTGGATGCAGACATCATATATGATAGCAGAATTTTGAAAGCTTCAGAAACAGGCTGGAGTGGAAACCTTTAAGATCTGTGTAACTGAAGCTTCAGGATGAGAGAAAGTCATCCTATAACATTTCTGTTCTCTGATAGAAAATTACATAATCTTCCTTTCATCAACTAAAAGTAGTCAGCCACAACAAATGTGCTTCCCCAGCGGAAGTTGCTTTGTAAAAACAGAAAAAATTTGATTTCATGTATATTTATCCTCCACAATATCCTCAGTCTTCTGATTTTCTCAGTTCAGTAATCACAAGAATTATGCTTTCTACTAAGGGTCAAATATAAATTGCTTATTTTCCATACAGGTGTATTTTTATATTCTGTGACATAGAGCCACACCTCCCAACCTTCCCCAAAGCAACAAAAACCCCCAATTTCTGTGGTTAGTATCTGCATATCACAGAATCATAGAACGTTAAGGATTGGGAGGGACCTTAAAGATCATCTAGTTCCAGTCCCACTGCCATGCAGAGTAAGAGTTGCAGCATGCAGATTGATATGTCATGATTTAATTTCCATCATGCTGCTGATTCACTCTTTTCTTAGGTTATGACTTCTCTTGGTAGGTGCTTCCTGTAGCCTTGTGTTACATTGGCTATGGTATAATAGATGGTATATGGAGATGGCATAATGGATGCCCATGTGAATGGACTTGTCCCAAGGTAACAGTGCACTTGTGGTGGTATATATCATAGGTTGCTCTGTTCATACTAGGTTGTTTTTTGTAGCTGTAGCATTAATATATTCTGGACTGTCTGTGCCCTGAGATATTTACAGTCTGTATTTGCTCTGATAGTGTGGACAAGCTGCCATATGAAGCCTTGCTTTTTGATGCCGTTAGTATATGACACTATTTTGGCTTTATATGCCTGTTGGCCAAGTTAGCCTCACTTGTTATTGCTTTCTTCCTTGAGGGTAAAGCAGTTTTCATCTCTTGGGACATGAAGTCAGCTTCTGGAAACTTATGTTAACAGCCTAATAGAAACTGTGGTTGAAGTGGAGGTAAATGTGTTTATGGACTACAGAGGACAAATACAAGGAAAAAATATTTTACACCAGATGTGCCCCTATGTTCTGGTTGAGTAAATACCCTAGCAGTATTGGGGTATCAAGGTTGGCGTTTTTTGGCCTATAAGAATGCTGGTGCACATAGTGTGGTGTGAAGTTGAAGTGTAATAGTGATGTTAGCTAGTTGCACTAGGTTTTCTGGGTATGCATCGTTGTCATGTGGACGAAGGCTATCAATACTTGCTCAGGGCAGCAGCACTTGAGAGGCAGAGCTGGAACAGTTGATGCTGTAGCAGCTGCATGCAAATATTTAGGCCATGACTTTTTAAACATTGGAAAAAGCCAGGCTGCATATTGAAAGGACGATGCCTGAATGAGAACATGGGAAAATTGCTCCTAGTTTGCCTGAGGACAATGTCTTGTGTCATTTAGAAATTATTCCTGTCTTTTAAAGCGATTGGCTCTGCAGCAGTGAAGCTGTTCCTGTCCATGCCGTAACAACACGGGAGGAAGCTACTTTGCCATGGAACAGGTCTGCAGCACTGATCTGGAACAGCGGCCTCCTGACACTTGTGAAGGCTGTGTACTCTTTGTATTCTGTCTCCAGGGCTGCCCGGAGCTGGAGCCCGTGGGGGTACTGTGCACCGTGCACAGGGTTGGCTGCACCCACAGACAATCCATGGCCAGGATGGGGCCTAGAGCCTGGTGGGCAGCAGTGTATGGTCCTCGCATCCACTTCGCTTGTTTGAGTGGACAAGCCCTCCACTGCAAAACTTCAAGTCAGCTAAAGGAAGGACTTAAAATTACTGCCCATCTCTTGTTTACTGTCTGTCCATATCTGCCCCTTGAGCATTTCTGTTGTCTTTCATGAGGAATAACTCTCCTCATAATCTCATCAGAGGCAATATATTGAAGTATGATGTGGGTTTGGTGGCTCTGTGATTTCATTTGTTCGGTATTTCTTACCAATCACTTTGGATGACATACTTGTTTGTGCACATTATTTCAGTTATTATCTAATTAATGTATTTGTGGTTAAGACATTTTAGAGATGTTTGACCTGCTGCAAACTTCATTTTCCTTTTGGGCTGCAGAAAACTCTGGTTTATCTTTTTATTAGGCTTTGAGACTGTGTGTTTGGCTGGCCCCTCAACCAAGGATGGAATTTTGTAACCTCTTGCTGGGGCCATGTGCACTTTGGCTTTCTGTAAAGCACACGCACTGGTCCCTGCAAAGCATGTGGGGGCTCCTGCACCTCTCCTAGAGAGTGTTTGGTGTGCAGAGGTAACACTTGCAGAATTGCTAGAGCTGTCTGAGACAATTAAGCCAAGTGTTTTGAATAGTTCACCTGCAAAATTCCTGTTTTCATTGTTTCCACCAGCTATGGTCTCAGACTAAGCCATGCATGATTTTGGAATTGTTGATCATATGAGTTTAAATACACAGAAGCATAAGAAATTTTATTTAAAACCTCTTTTTTGTAGACTCCAGTACCTGAAAAATAAAATTCTGATTGTTTTTGTAAAACTAACTTAATTTGGTAAAGGAATTTTGGAAATTTAAAGCTGTTTAAGGACAGTTAGTGTCAAGCCAAAAGCCCACCCCTTGTTGTCTTTCAGGTCATTTGGGTTGGAGATGAGATGGATCTCATGGATCTCAGTGTTTGGTTTGATGTCCTGGTAGCAGAACCACTTTTAGAAAGCTTTTATGAAGTGACATAATTTCAAGAAGTGGAGCTTCTCAGTATTGCATTCAAATAAGGTAATGGTGGTTCAAAATGTGCTGGGAATGAGCAGTGCTTGTTTTCTCATCAGGTACCATGTACCCAGAGAAGAGGGATGGGAGAATGTGAGAGCATTCTGCAGCATGGCATAAATTACCATTAAATTCTGCTTTGATGCTTTTTTAATTAGTATTATTTCTGCATGTCATATATTAAATATATGATAATTACATATTCAGGGATGAAATGTGTTTTAATATCCTGTCTGATGTTCTCTTTGGAAAAAAATAAAGTAATATTGTTAGCATTTTACTGATTTGATGTCAGATCTAGGAGTTAGGGATATTGTCGTAGAATCAAAGGTAACAAAAAGTATAGGCAACAATAAAATATTCAGGATTTTCATAGAATGGCTTTCCTCTGGATGTTCCCTTTGAGCAATTAAGCTGAACAGAAATGGAAAGGTGGCTAAAACTAATTAGCTACTGCAACATGGTGAAGTCTGAGTTTATTCAGTTCTTCAAGGCTGTGTCTCTGGTCAAGCATGAGAACACAATGACACCATTTGGTGTTTAGTGGAGACATAATGTTTTGTTTGGTATTTTTGTTTCGTTTTAAGCAAAACTTAATTTTCTTTTAGACAATCTAATTTTTCATTAGGCAGAACTTGAGCTGTGTTCAAGATTGTTTTGAATTCAAAGAAAGTGCTTTCCTGTAAATTTAAGATGGATGAAAATAAGCATCTATTTCACAAAGTCACTGCTTGTTTTTATGACATCCTGGGACAACAGATATTCCCTGCTCTTCTGTTGTGCTTTACTGCTGCTCACACAGACTCAACATGGAGTCAGGCATTTCTCTTGCTGTGGCTGGCAAAGCTGCTGATGCTTCACCACACACTGATCCCTGTAGCTGTGCATTGGCTGCTCTTGGGGAAAGCCAGCTTCTTCCCTATTGCATTGCTGAACTGCAGCTCAGCAGCTTTCTTTAAATAAATAAAAACACCTGAAATTTTCCTTCAGTTCTGCCAAGATAGCAGTTTGATCTGCAACTGAAACTGTAAATGTTTGGAAAAACTAGAAATGTAGGAAAAGGAGCTGCAGCTTCTGAGTCTGCATGGCAAACCGTTATCCATACTTTGGTGGGTACCTAGAACTTTGTTACAGCTAACAGACATCTAGTCATCTTCCAGGCATTTGCCTCTAAGCTCACCATTTCCTCCTCTCTGTGTGTTTTATTGGTTTGGGGGTTTTGGTTGGTTGGTTGGTTTTTGTTGCGTTTTTTATGTTTGCTTTTCGTTTGGTTTTTCATTTGGGTTTTTTTCCCTCTTCAAATGAAATTCTCAAATGTGAGTCATTTCCACAGGCTACGGTTCTCCATGAACTGCTCTGAAGTTGGTCCCCCACAGAGTGCAGTTCTTCAGAAAAGCCTCCCCCAATGTGAGTGCCCCACAGAGTCAAAGGTCCTACCAGAACACTTCTCCATTGTGGGCTCCTCTCTCCATCAGTCTGCAAGTCCCTGGGAGGAGCCTGCTCCAGTGCGGGCCTCCCACAGGTTCAGTCACCTCTCAGGAATCCACCTGCTCTGGCGTGGGTCTCCTCCATGTGCTGCAGATGGATCTCTGCATCCTCATGCTCCTCCATGGGCTGCAGGGACACAGCAGCATCACCATGGGCTGCACCACAGGCTGCAGAGGAATCAGATCCAGTACCTGAAGCAGTTCTTGCTCCCTCCTTCTTCTCTGACCTTGTTGTCTGCAGGCCTGTTCTTCTCACATACTTTCACTCGTCTTTTCTCTGAGTGCAATTACATGTGTGCAATAACCTTTCTTCCTTCTTAAATACGTTATTCCAGGTCATTACTACCATCTCTGATTGGCATGCTTGGCCTTGGCCAGCGGTGTGTCTGTCCTGAAGCCGTCTGGCACTAGGGTCTGTCAGACATGGGGGAAGCTTCTGGCAGCTTCTGACAGAAGTCACCAGCCCTGTAGTCCCCTGCCACTAGCAAAACCTGGCAATGCAAACCCAGTACACTGGTGTAGACATAAAATCCTGAGTTAAACATTTTGGCAGACTTTGTGTGTGTTGTGATGTGTAAGAACAAAAAAGGTGGAAAAAACCAGAACTGATACTTCTGCAAAACTACCTCTCCAGGTCTGGCCTGTGGCTGTCCTCATTTTCACTATCCTGCACCTCATCTCCGGCTGGTACCCTGTGTTTCTGGGTCAGCTGCAGGTCAGATTTTCCTCCTGCTGCTTTCTGTGCTTTGCTGAAAGGGTTTTACTTTAGAAGAGGGAGGCTCTGGGACTTTCTTTCTTAGAGCAGACCTCCTGACCCTGGAAAGCCCCACTGCTTCCTGGCCCTGCTGGTGCTACCTAAGGAGAGGGACTTTTCCTGCATATGCCACTGGGTCCTGTGGTGGGTCCTGGTGCTCTGCTGCCCAGAAACTTTCTGTGGTTTTTGAAACCACAGCTGTGCTCACGTTGCCTTGCCACCCCTTCTTCTTAGTCTTCCATGATGATGAGGGGGAAAAGTGACTCCCAGGTGGACTGATTGGAAGAAAGGACTTTTCCTGCCCTTCCTCTGGGGGCATTTGAACATCTCAGTCATCTCAGCCCAGGAGCTGCCCCTTCATCTTGATGCTCCCTTAAGTAGTGAGGTGACACCCCAAGGGCTGCTGACACAAAGGCCTGCACGGATCTTTCAGGGAGGTGCAGAAAGGCTTTGTCTGTCTGTGGTGCAGGTGAACAGTAGTGGTCTAAACAAAAAAAAAGGCTAGAATATAGAGGTTTTGTTACCTATGTTATTCTCCCTCACATATTTTCCTAAAATAATTGAGGTGTCTGGGGAGATGAGGCATTTGATCTCAGATCTGTGCTGAGAAGAAGGTGGACATCCTTCATACAGAGGATGTAAGAATGTCTTGTGAACCCCATCTAGTGCTGGGTTACACCATTTTTGTTTTGCTGTGTTGTTTTCTTCTTAGCAATTTTTTATGAAGTGTGTTCTGTATTTTGTAATGCTCATTAGTGGCAGTGCAAGTAAAGCAGAAATGATGGGAAACGAGATCTCTGACCTAAGGAAATCTGTATAATGCACTTAAAAATACAGAAGGAAATTAATGTGCTTGACTTCATAATGTATAAAATGTATGTAGAGAATATGGAAATGTATTTTTTAAGTGGAGAAAGGCATTCAAATAAATAAAGTATGTATGTATATTTGCCTCTGATAGTAAATTCCATTGGATGACTTTTTCTCTAAACTGAATCACAGTAGTTTAAAACATTTGTTACCAGATAATATGTTTTCCCTTGGTAGAAATCATAAAGTCTCAAATTGGGATAATTTGATACAGCTGAACTAGAAATAAATTAAATCTGACAAATCTGTCATAAACTCTAAGTTTTAATAGAACCTTAATACAAGCTTTCATGACTTTGTCAAAACCAATAATATGTCAGCAGCTAGCTCTAAAACTGGCTATGTTGTACTACAGGACTGCAGAGATTAACAGGTTTTTAAGACTCAGCTGTGAAGTTATATATGTTTTAAAATGTCTTTAGCAGAAGGCATATTATGATTGATTAATGGAAAGATAATGTGTGTTGATACTTGTTTGAAAATAATGTTATTTTACAGCTAATTTAATAATTCCTTTATTGAAGTGCATTACTGAATATGATAGTGACGACTGGATAGAATTTAGGCATGAAGAAAGTAACAACCATATTCTGTTTCTATCTGTTTCTAGTGAAATAAATTCAATGTCAGGGCATCCTCATAATAGATAAGGCAGTAAAACCATAAAACATGATGAGACTTTCAGCATTGCACCATGATTCTTGTTTCATAGGTGACACACATACAGAATCAAAGGTTTTGTCACTGACAACCTATAGAGATGTTGAGATAACTTGGCTTTGTAGCAATCAGATTAAGAGAAATATTTCTGTTAAAAGAATATGATAGAATTATGAACGTGCTTCATAGGAGTCTTTCTTCATTAAAATTCAATACAATCTATGTGACTTTAGGGAGAATTATATTGAGTCAAAAGAATAAACTGTCCCCTTAAATACATTTCTGGATTTTTAATATTAATAAATTTAGTTTTTGACACTTTAGTTTTGACACTTTTGCGGAGTCACCACAAAAGAGAAAAGCATTGTCCAGAGAGACCCAACAAGGAAAACTCAGGTCTTGACTCAAGAGCAATTATATGTGCATTTGAAGTTTTATACCAAGCTAAGTAAATTTGATCTTGTCCCCTGATTACTATGAAAGTGTTGTTGATACTTGGCTGGATTTTTGGGAAGGGTGGAGATTTTCAGGGAATTATGACTTAAAAAACAAAAAAGCAATGATATTATGTACAGAGTAATGCACAGTTTTAGTATTTGTGAGTATTATTAAGAGTTGCTAATGTTTTTTGGTGGTTGGTTGGCTTTTATTCATCATAAAAACACACAGCCAATGAAATATGCCCTCTCTGGGTGTTGAGGAGAGGTGGTATGAAGGGATGAAGTGGTATGTGCCTGTTGGGGTTACTTTTCTGCAATCATGTAGATTCCAACACTGAGAGTTCTTAAGGCAAGCTGGGTCTTTTTATGTATCGAAGAGCAGTAATACCTATTTACTTTAAAAATGCAACTAGCAGTTCTAGTGTCAGAATAATAATAAAAGTCAGGACAGATGTTTCTTTTGTAATAAATTCATAATTTTTAAGCACATAAATTTAGGCAAATGATTTGTGAAACAAACTGTAAAATTGATGTATGTCAGACATCTGGCTCATGCTTAACTTTTAGCTTGCAGTTGGTGTTTTATGCATGACAGCAAACAGGTGATCATGATTGAGTGTCTTTCAAAAACAGCAAAAATTACAGGTTTCTGAAACTCTAATGTTAAGGAATGATTTACTCTAATTGATATTTTCTCCAACTCTTTAATGATAATAATTTCTAAGACATATTTTACATTTTATTTCAAGTTTGAAAATCTGGTAATTCTGTGGTAGGAAGTTAAATGCTGAAGTGGGTAGGGATGCAAGTGTCAGTGGGCTGCTTGCTATTTATCTTGTTTTTCTATATGAAATTCAGTGAAAATGTTGCAGAATTTAATCTGATTTGTCACCTCCTTTGATTACAGATGGTTTAATCAAAATCTTTCCAGTACCTGTGTGACCAAGCTGGGCTGTTTGATAGCTGGCCCTGTGCTAGTCTTCTGAGAGCTTTGAGGTAGGTAGGTTAATTTTCTCAGTGTCTGACAGTCTCATCATGAAACATGACAGCTATACCTCTTTTCATTGAAAACTTAGGGCCTTATTTTTGTATAGATCAGATTATGCAAGGTATTTATACAGTGTAGCAATTGGAATGCTTGTTTTGAAAGAATGGACTTTGAGTCAGCCTTTATCAGTATGAGGGACTCACAAAATAGATTTTACAGTAAGGCTCAGTTGTAACAGGGGTCATTCTTATCTCTTGTTAGTGAAGTTGTGCAGGAAAAAACTTACTCATAGAACAGGAGAAAACATATATGTGGAAGAGCATAGCTCCTCTAATCCAGTGTTTTAGAGAATTCCTCTCAATGAGAAAAGTGTCTACTTCCGGAGGCCTGGGCTTCATTTATTTAATTTTAAGTGTCAGTTAGGTGAAATGTGTAAATAGTATCAGGAACTGTCTCAGGTATCCCCTCTTTCAGCAGAGTGCTCCTGTCACTAAGATACTAATTACTCTGTTTTCTTTTTGTGGCTCCATAAATTCGGTGTTTTTCAAACTGGATCTGAAAGACTAATGTCTTGCCTCTTTTGCTTTGCTTCCAGTCCCATCTTCCCACCTTCCTTCCTTCCCTCCCTTGGTGGTCACAAGCCCTCTTCTGGAGTGCTGGACTGCTGAAACAGGGGCTGATCTGTGTCTTACAAAGTATAATAAATGTATTTAAATGTAATCAAGTGTAATAAAATGTATTTAAATTTTTTAGATTTATTTTAAGAAATCCAAAGACACTAAAAATAAAAATTAGTCCAAGCCTGCAAATCAGGAAGGATGTGAAGTCCGGTAGCCCACGTGCATGTGGATGTTGGGCTGAAGGCTGCAGAGGGACCCTAACCCCAGGGATGGGAGCAATTTCATATGTCTTGCTGTCCTGAGTGTGGGCAGATTACCCAGCTCACGTGGCACTTGTTGCATCCTGTGACTGACATGCTGGGTCTCTAGGCTCATCTTGTATGCTGTTTTGGAAGCCTAGACATAGACTGGAGTGCTGCAGATCTGCTCCTATTGGGGCGAGGCTCTTAAAAGTGTTATACCTCCACAGTGTGTGGATCTAGTCCAGTGCTCTATTAAACTCCTCTACCATTAAATGGCAGGGGTTATGTTTCTTTTATTGGGCTTTTAAAGAGTCTTCAGAGAGTCTGGTCTAATGAAATTCTTGCTTGAAGAAGCAGCCTTACCACAGCATGACTGCTTTCTGGAAACTTTGTTCTCGAGGGTGAAGCAATGTTTTTTGAAAATAATTATGATCTGTCTTTATTCTGGTAAACCAGGATGTGAAGGTGTTTGGCAGTTGGTTTTAACATTTTTGCTGAATCAACCCGTCAGTAATCAGAGTTAACTACTGAACAGACTAATGCATCTGCTGTGCATTCATATTAATGCTTACATTAAAATTGTCACAATTTGTCATTTTAGAAAAAAAAAAAAATCCCCAGAAAACTCTGGCATGCTGTTTACTCTGGAAGGTATTCTCCCATTTTAGTGTTTGCTCTACTTGCATCTGCTGACAAATATCCCCAGGAAAAGCAGAGTGTTAGCAAACATCTAATTGTCATACTTTCACAAGGAATCAGAATGTGTATGGACGATGGGCCTTGGTTCAGAATGGAAGTCAGGCAGATGCTCGTGTTGTCTTTAGCACTGATGGAAAAGCAGAGAGTAAACTGTACACACGCACGAAAAATAATGGGCCAACCCTTTCTCCATAACCTGTGGGGAATAGGAACAGTCACATGTCCAAACGTTATCAAGTTGGACTTTCAGTCTGTTGACTGTTTGGCTCTGTGTGACTCTCAGCCAGTCTGAGAAAATTGAAATGGATGTCTGTAATCAGCGTGACTTTGGTGGTTTGATAATCTCTCTCTTTCCCCTTTTTCCCATTTATATGTAAAGGAAATTTATATTTAATTATAAGAAAAATATTTTCCCCTGGTCTCCTAGGTTGAAAATCAAATAATACAATAAGCTTCTGGGTGATAAAAGACTTCACAGCTTTAGACACCTTGTCACCTTATGCAGATTGACTTCGAATGGCCGGTTACATGGTTTGGGATGCTCTTGGCGAATTCAAAATGTAATGTGGAAGGGTAGGCAGTTCTGGATGATACAGTATAACTGCAAGCTGAACTGCATTGGTGCAGCAGTAATGTTTAACCGTTTTAATTGAAATTGTACTAGTTCTAACAAGTAACGTGGAATTTAGTCTTACAGATAAGCTAGAAGTGTGGATAATATCTAAGACAACAACATCCATTCAGTTTTGGCTCAAAAAGAGAGTGCTGCTCTATCAATCTGAGTAAAAACATTCCAGTTGTAGAGAATAGGAGATAACAGCTGACTGTGCAGAGGGCAGAAATGATGAAACAGGGATTTTAGTTTTGCTTAAAGAACAACCAGCTCTTGGTTTCCATGCTGGGGTGAGTGAAGGACAAAGCTGTCCTCTGCATAGACTTGCAGGTTGTCCTGTGCAGCACTACTTTCGTGCTTTTCTCTTTACTTCCTTAAGCTCTCTCCTCTTTTCACAATTCCTGTTACAGTGTTCCTTAAGGATGAAAACATGCTCATACAACACAGCTTGCACCATTCTGTATCGAACATATGTAGTTTATTCTATGCATTTCAGTTTCTGTTGCACTCAGTAGTAGAGGGTAGGCTGCCATTGCATTTCAGAGCAATGATGTTTTCTAGTAACTGTACTGGGAAAAACAAGAATGGTCTTTGGGGAACTAGGATTTAGCTTCTCAGAAGACACTACTGGGTTATCAATAATTCAAATGCCTTTTTTTCACACTGGAGTCTGACAGGACTTGAAATAGAAACTGTCAGCCTCCTGATTGTCTGATTATGTAAAACCATTAGTAAAACCAAAACAAACCAGGTATGATAGGATTATGTATATGCATACGTTTTTCTTGGAGATATTTTTATAAGGTCTATAAAGGAAAGAAAATCACTTCCAGCTGTAGTTCTTAGTGTTTTGGAGAGTGAGCAAAAAAAAATTCTGTAAGTCTTCTAAATGTAAACTCATGTTTTTGATGCTTTTACAGGTTACAGTGGTAGTCTTTGAGGCTGATCAAAATAATAATGAAATGCTTAATCATTAAAAAACCAGATATCTTTGGCAAAATGATGTTATTTACAAGACGGGAAGATTTTCGGCTGTTGCCCAAATGAAAACTAAAAGAAATGTCTTGGGGGTTCCTCTATTAAAAGAATATTTGGTTTTGGATCAGCTCTGGTCTGTCTGTACATCTATCAGAAACAGTTAGAGATAGGCAGGTACAAATCCATGACACTGATGTTACCCCAGAGGTGTTGCTGTTAGTTAAGGATTAACCCTTGGAACGGCCATAAGAACACACAGCAACATGGTCCCCTCTCAAGATCGGAAAGAGAGAGACTTTATTGTAACACACACTCCTTAAATACACTCGAATGCTACTCCAAGAGCAGAATACAGCCCATTGGTCAGCGTGGGCAGCACCTCTTGCGCAGATGTTTTCATTATAGACAACAGAGTTCTCAAAATACACACTCTGTAAACAGTAGCAGTTGCCTTTGTTTGTTCCTGGGAAAACCTCTGCCCCCAGGCCAGTTCTTGGGAAAGCCCCATGTTCTTAGGAAGCCTTCCCACGGGCAATTGTGTATCCACACAGAGGGCTGTGAACTTCTCATTCCGGTCTGACGAAATGAAAAAATAGTTACAAAGACTTCATATCATTCCTATATGTAGTATTAACAGACAGCTAGGCAAATTTTTATAACTCTGAGCTATCAGTCAGGAATATTCCTGTACTTAATGTGTATAATATTGCGGCTTTGCTTTTGCTCTTGGGTACTCTGTTTAGAGTGACTGTTTCCTCTAGTGGTGAAGTGAACCTGGTGTTTCATTAGACTTAAAATTCTTCAATTTCTATGTGAAAAGAAGTTTTCCTAAGGAAAAAAAAAATACTGTGTTACTTCTCAGTGGGTTATGTGCTGTCTTAAAACATACACATTTAAAACAGTAGCCTTTTGGAAGTGAACTAGAGTAAATAAAGTATGTTTAAATATCACTTGTGAAAGTAAAAACAGTTTGCACTGTCTATTTCAAATGGTAAAGTTTCACTTTGCTTACTTATAAGTACAAATTACTGTTTTTTCTTTCACTCATCAATAAAATTTAAGCCTGGGCAACCCTGTTAAATAGAAATACATGTTAATGAAGCCAGATTCTATATAGCATGCGGGGTATTATTGCCATTGAATTACTGATATACCTGACTTAGAGGAATCTATTTTTTCATAGACTCTGGTTTAGTAAGTTTTATGGAAAAGAAAAAAAAGTTAGCTTTTGAGACAAAACCGTTTTTGACAATACTGAACAGGTTTTCTGAAGACTGAATTTTATTCTGTCTTAGTGAAAGTCAGAATAAATCAGTTTTGTGTGAAGCCCTTATAGGTGGCCTGTAGTTCAGTCCCAGACCTCTGTCAGTCCTTGGGGCTGCATCACAACTGTCCTTTGCAGGTTTTTATTCTTGCCTTAAAGGGTGAATGAGCAGTCTTGATCCCCAGGGTCAACTGCAGTGTAAGGAGACACAGCACCAATGTCTCAAGAGGATTTGTTTCTGAAGGCTAAGCCTAAAAGACAGACCATGAATGTCAAATTCATGCCAGCTTTGTTTCACTGTGCTACTCTGAAAAGTTACTCTTGTTATAATTGCATTTTGTGAGCGTGACAAAATAATTCCCCCAAAGTTCATGCTAATTTTGACCCTAGAAAAAGGACCCATCCAATCATTTGTCATTTAAGTACATTGCTAAAAGAGTAATCAACTTGGTGGACTGAAATTAAACTAGGGAGTTGACAAATTTTCTCTTTAGAAGAAAAACCCAAAAAACTGAAGAAAAAGCAAACAAACAAAAATCCCAACGAAGTTCCCCAAGCCAAATGAAAAATTCTGAACTCAAAACCAGCCAGCCCTCTGTTTCATCTGATTTCTTTAGGTTGATCAAGGGAATTTGTCCATTTTTAAATTTTTCCTTAGCAGTCCTCTTTCAAGCCGACAGGTTTCAGCAAATAATATTGTGTATAGTGAAGAATCACATATCTTCTGCTTTGACCGTTTTTAAAGATCCTCAAGCTCAGTGCTATTAAGGGTAGAGAATCAAAGCCACATCTCAGGTAATGTAGAGACAGTTTGATGGAAAGTGCTCTATTGTCCTCCAGAATTTTTTTCTGCACAATACAGACAATATTTTTGGGGTTTTTTTAGATAAACTTTACTGCATGTTTTTCCTACTGCAGTTGCTAATGATCTGAAGAGAATTAGTTGCCTATACTGTGTTGACTCCTTTAATTTTACTAAGGAGAAACAGATCATATTGGAAAGAATGGGAAAATTAAAAGTACAGAATAAAAAGCAGATGCTGTGAATATCCTTTTTTTTTGCCCCAAAAGAATCAATGAAGCTTCACATGAGAACCTAAAAAAATAATAATTCAGCTGCTGTTACACTGTGAAAGCTGAAGAGCTTTCATGGGTGTTTCATAGTCACACCTGAGTAGAAACTGTTACCACGTAAGGTACCATCGAAAACTGCTTGAGAATTTTACATTTGCTATTAGTCTGTTTATTGGATGAATGATTGAGGTGTGGAATTATCCTACTGTACAAAGGGTCTGAGAAACAAACTTCCTAGACAGTTTGTCAACAGCATTCATCAGCACATTCCTCTGTTGCTAGAGTCCAAGAAGTAAAATTACTTGTGGACACCAATGGTTAATTATTATGTACAAACCTTAAGTTCAGATTGCTGAAGAAATGTGTTGCTTTGAGGTGAATCTGTTTTACAGAGAATCTGTTTTACAACTACCATGTTAGATAATTTTCAGAGTTTTAGAGAGATTTTGTCATGTCAAGTTATTGATTGAAATAATCTGCCTTTTTCAAGAGCTTGGGAGTCAGGATGACTTGCTTGTGCTCAAGCTCTGCTAGTGTTCAAATAGTCTTGCCAGACCAACTATGCTTAGTTTTGTTTTCCTGCAAAAATCAGTGGGAACACGGAAAAGCTAATGGAGAGCTTACATGAGGTGTGCTGTTAAAGAATTAGTCTTTATTACTTTCACTTTTGGAACTCTAAGAAGCTGACTTTGGCTGAAAATAGGGGTAGCTAGAGCTGAGCAAAGTGTTGTGTACAACAGTTTTTGGGAATCTGTGTCTTGTGCTCATAGGCTCTGCTGCAGCCAGTGGCTTTAGAAAAGTAGAGGGGGAAATCAGAGCTTGGAGAAGTCACCTGTGTGTTATATATCTGTACCTGTATTACACAAATAAGAACAATAGAAGCAGGACATAATGATTATTATTATTTTTAAATAAAACAGGGCTTTAATTAGCAGAAGCTTTGTCTTCTGGATGAAAAGAACAATACTTCTCAACAGATTACTTGAAAAGTTGTCTTCTCAAATCGACTGCAATGTATTGATTTAGACATTTATTTTACAAAAATCAGTTTAATTTCCAGTTTATGCTTCTGAAGCCCAAAGGAGATATCAGGGCATAACTCTGTAAAAGTATTTTTTCTCTTTATATTTTTCATTTACCTTATATTTTAGAGCAAAAGAAGTATACTGTATTCTGTAGAATGTTAGTTGTTTCTGGTGGCTATCTTCAGAATTGGGATTTAGTTTCCTGTTGTGGCTGGCATTTGTCCATGTAAATTCTATGGATGCTGGCTGGAAAGAGGCATGGAAACCTTTGCTTCTTGTAAAGACAATGTACAGCTAGACTTTCAATTCCTAATTGATATTTTTTAATCAAAATAACTTAGGTTTGTCTGTTTTCCTTGTTTAGCATGCAAATTACCTATTCAGAATGTTTTGCTGCTCTAAAATTCTCTCAGTAGAGAACATTAATTTGCAAATGGCATCAGTAATTCAGCAGCACACATTTCACGGTTGACAGGACTGGTGTGAATACAGAGAAATATTTGTACCTTCTGTAGTTAGTTCTCTGCATGCTCATTTTGTAATTGATGAAATATCACAGTGAGTAAATTGGATACATTTAATAGGACAGTAGCATCCTTCATCACCTCAAAATCTGGAGCTTTATTTTTTCATGCCTTTTGCTATTGCCGTAGATACTGGAGAACTCCAGCTTCCTCCTCCTTCTAAAACTGAGACTAGATGCACTTGCTGTTATTGAGGTAGTCAAGAGAATTCAGCTGCAGTGTTACTACCAAATGCAGTGTTGTCAAACCTAACCATTTGAAAACTCACAGCATAAAATTAATTTATTTGTCATTTGAAATTTATTTTCCTGTTTCTTAGTACAGTGTTCTCCAGTACTTTTATGACTGTGAAAATGAAAACTTGACAGTCATCTGATCTGTTAAGAAGTTTTCTCATGATGAAATTATGAGTAGTATTCAAGACACATCCCCTGGGATAACCTCCATGAACTGTCCGTACTTGCAGCATGTTTCATTTCATGTAATAAAGAAACTGAAAAAGTGTAAAGCAGTAGATTGAATTCTTCATTGTTTAATGAAAGATATTAGGTTTGTAGTAGGAATTAGTTTTCAGGATAACAGATGCTCCTGAGAATGGGTTTATATGTCGAGTTTAAAATACAAACGAACTGCTGTGGCACTCAGTTGATGAGTAAGAATATATTGGAAGACGAGAAATAGCGTTTCCAAACTGTCTCAGTGGTGCAGCAGTGCAGTATCAGCACCTCGTGCCTGGAGGGTGCTGAACACCTCCGGGTGCTGTGCATGCATCCCTCCTCGTGAATGCAGGGAACTCCCTGGGCTGTGGTGAGGCACTTCCAGAGACTCCTGGCTCTTGCACAGTAGTAAGTCATGAGGAGAGAGGTTGAAGTGCTGTGAGACCTCATACACTGTTACTGTGTGCTTGGAGGAGTAAGTGCTACTTTCAGGTTGGGCTTTTTCCTGTATTGGCAGCTCATGTTACCATTTAGTGGCAAAGGCAAAGCAAATGTATCTGTCTTTAGATCAAAGTGAACTTCTAGCCACTTGAAAAGCAGGTCTGTTTAGGGTCTCTGAGGAATGAAAATTCTTAATGGGTAAGGAAGGGAGACCTTGAAAGTGATTCAGTTGATAAAGGTGGAGTAAGAATATCTACAGATAAGTGCATCTCAATTTATTTATTTCAGTGCAGACTCTGATGGAGTAATTATGCTGATACATTAACCCAGAGATTTGCTGTGAACATTTCATTGGCTGTCTCCCGGGACATGCTTTTTTTTTCTTCCTGTATTACCCTAAAATATATATTAAAAAAAAAAATCAGATGTTTATGACAGACACTATAAGCTAGAGCAAAGTGAACTCTGAAAATTGGCAGCTTTCTTTGCAGTCTGTGGCATCATTGGTTGTTAATGAGGGAATGCAGTTAAAATGCATATTAATATTTAATTGAAGAAGATTTATGTAAACCCGAGCTGTGACCATAAAAATTGGTGCTTTTTTCTGAGAGAAGTAAAAGCAGTGGTTCCCTATGGTCTCATATTATTTCTTTATTCAGCAGCCACCTTTTTGTTAGCATCCATCTGTGTAGCCTTTTGTATACTTGCAGAATGGAATATGCAGTCCTCAGTCTTATTTTGGTTTAAAATGCTGGTGACAAAATTGCATGTTGTAGGACTGCTGATGCTCAAAGGTTTTAAATGACCATCATGAGGTTTTCTTTGTCATATTGGTGGTTTGAAGAATTGTACATAAACAAATGTACAGCAGATGGCACTGCACTGTAACTGTAGAATGAGAGGTTTGGGTAGAATGAATGTGTTCATTTAGGGTTTTGTCCCTATGTATGTAATTTGAATTTTCTTGTGAACAGTGATAGAAATCACAAGGCCCATGTGTTTTAAAGCAGAATTATGTTAACTTGTGTAAGATACATGTCGAGTAAAGCTTTCATGTTTCTTTACTAACAGTGGTCAGTGCTGTTTCCAATGATTTTTCATCTTTTAATGAAGCTCTGTTGCTAAATGCCTAAGAGCTTAGTGTTACTGAGAAACACTAAAACTAAAGTCAGGCGACTTTAGTTTCTAGAGCTTTCTTCTGCTGCAGGACAGCAGATCAAAAAGTCGAGTAGAAGTTTGTTAGAAGATAATTTCTCGAGGAGATTCTTCAACTGGGTAGGAATTTTCAGCATGAGTTTTATCAACAATTGAGAAACTCATGCAGCTGTAAGGAAGGAGAGCATTCTGTGTAGGTGCTTCCATCTTCCCTTTGCTCCACTTCTTCCCATACCTCTGGCATGTGTAAGAGCACTGACTTCATTGCTCCATTCAGACGTGAGTGACACATGAAAGGAATGGCAACCCTCAAACAGGATGTTCTGTGTTTCCACTACTTACATGTGCATATTGAAAAGGCTTTATAAACCTGATAGCTTTTCAATGGGGGTCATGAAAGATTACTCAGTGTCACTGTGTTTCTGTCACCTCATTGGAATTTGCCCCTTAACTAAGCATAGCCCTCACTATCTCTTGTAGTGAGTTGAGTTGAGTTGAGAGCATTTTGGTGCTCCATAGCACTAGACTCCTTGTGAAGGATCAAGAAGGCTTAGTGGATGCAAGTTTTTGTCATTCATGCCTCAAAATCTGGAAAGTTGGGCCAATATTATGTGCATCTCATGCAAAAAAAGAGGGAAATGAAAGAGTTAGAGACCTTAGGATGATTTGAACTTGATGCCTTGTTGGTCCCTTCTGAAAGTGAACACCATCTCTCCCAACACTGAGCTACAGCCAGTGACCTCCTTGTAATGCTCTTGGTGGTGTTATTTAGCTGCAGCCTGGTTTTTCTGCTTCCTAAGTGGACTTAGGGTCAAGTCATTAACAGAGCTGGGTCTTAAGGAGTAAAACTGAAATAAAAGAGCCTTTTCAGAACCGATAGACCCAAAGCAGAAATACTCAGCCAGTCTGCATGCTGGTAAATTTACTATGTCCTTTTGGTTGATCAGGAACATGCCTCATGATTATAGCTAATTTAGAAATAATTTTCTGGGGAGCTCTTTAATAGTATACTAGTTAGCATGCTTCATCATGTTCTAGGTGGCTGTAGTTCTTAAATCATCTTTAAAGTAGCAATTAGTATTTCATGTTTCTTAGCATACCAACTTAGCATTATAAGCAGAACTTTAAGTCTGTGGAAGGTGTTTGATTCTCATACATTTATATAGGAGTTAAAAAATACACTTAAAGATTAATTTGCTTTGCTGCCTTAATCAGAAGGAGAAATTTGAAATGGCAATATGACCAAGAATGTGGTGAATGCAAGGAATGATGTTTTGTTGTTAACAATTATGGTGTGGTGCACATAAGGTCCGCTAAGCCTGGACAAGTACTGCTTAAGAAAGTTTTATGCACGCTAGTGTGCTTCAAAAAGATTAAATCAAGATGTATTTGCAGCAAGTTTAATGGCTTTTCTTGTTCAACTGGAGTGTAGTGTTAATCATGAAGCACTTCTGAGAACCCTCCATTAAAAACTGACAGCGATATTCATGGGTAACTACTTATGTGTAAATCTATTAGTAAATTAATCAACTGCGTGATCCTGAGAGAAGACATTAAAATGTTTGATTGGTTTGCTGCTCATTGCATTGATTATTGAGGGCTCTTCTGAATATGATTCTTTGATTTCTGCTGCTTGCCAGTTTGTCATAGCAGTAGTTAAATAACATTTTGCTAGCTCAGCATTCTTGTCCACACTGGATTTGTAGCAATAACTGAAGGTGATTCCCTTTTGCAAGGGGGACATAATTCTCTAGCGAAGGGAATGTAAATGTATTGCTAGCACTGCCAGTGTGCAGTATTTTAATAGTGAACTTGTCTTCATTTACAATTCCTTCAGATTTAAAACTATGAATTACTTCACTTTTTAAAGTAACAAAATTAACATATATTCAGCTAAAGGTCACATGATGATTAAGTAAACCCTCATTCAGCTAGAGGTCGCATTTTATTGATGATTAAGTAAACCATCATGAACTAAAATCAGATAGGTTTTGTACTCATTTGTGCATTGTAGTATATATTTCAGTTGTAGCACTCAGGATTTTGCAATAAGTAAATAATTTTGCAGAAACATTTGTTTTAATTCTTTTTCATGTCTTACAAATATGAACGGGGAGAAGACTTACAAAAAAGTCTTTAAGTAATGCAGGTATGAGATATTAATTTGACTTTTTTTTTCCTCATTTGAATCTGAAGGGGTTCTGATAGAGGAAAAACAAATATTTATTCTGTGATCTGTTTCTAGTTATGTTGTCTTTATTATTAGTGTTCAGACTGTATAGGGTAAAGTACAGGATGATATTTTTGTCCTGTAATAGTATTGAAATTGACTTGAGGGATGTAAAGTAACATTGATTGTGTCTTTGAATGTTCTAGCTTATTTAAGTAGATGATCTTCAGTGTATATTTATGTAAATGAAAAATATAGACGGTTTTTTAGCATTTTTTTCAAGATTTGCATTTCCACTGATGGTGTCCATAAACCCTATCCTCAGTAAAGTCTGTGTATCTTGAGCTTGGGGGAGCTGATAACAGTCATGGACAACTTAGCACTGTGTGAGATCTTTGGTCTACGGAAATTACTTGGGGAAAAGAAAAAGTGAATAAAAATGTATGTTAAAAAAAAATACCTGTCAACTGTCACTCCTTGTCTGTTTTCTTCTAAACCGCCCAATCTGTTTTCCTGAGGAACGGAACAGTGTGATTTTTTTAATTCCTTAGAAGTCCGATGTAGCTATTCTGAAAAAAGGGCCAGACCCAGCTGTGGGGTGTTACCCTGTTTTGAGCATTGGCTATGACCTCTTGAGGGTCTCAAGGGCTCCATGGGTTTGTGGAAATCTCTGAAAAACAAATCCGAGTCTTGGGGAGAAGGCTTTCTTACAGGCCCTCTGCTCCTGTTGCCATGTGTGAGCAGACAACCTCAGCTGTTATTTTTATTAATCACCTGAATTTGATTAAAATTATTTTCTTTCAGACACAGCAGTAAATATTGAGTAGCAAGTTAAAAGATAGTAAATGTAATTATTTATGCTAGCCGTTTAATAGAGGCAAGTAATTAATACTGATGTATCTTTTGCTTCTTTGTTCGAGCTGCTCCTCTTTTGAAGTAGCAGTTATACATAATAAATCAAGTCAGTCACATAACTAATTGACTGTGAACCAAGGCATAATTTTCTCAAGCAGTAAAACCTCACTGAAGAACTGACATCTTCTGCTTGGTTTGAGTAAAGAAAAAAATAAATGTTTTATTGACGTTTGATTTAAAAACTCCACAGCCTTCTTGCTTCTCCAGTGCTGTTTTTTACCCCCAAAGATTTTAATAAAATTTTAGTAGATACTTCAAAATAAAATGACTGTTCAGATGGAAGCCTTAGAGATGCAGTATGTATTACAGCATATAGTATGTAACATATTATTTGAAAATATGGAGTGATTCAGACAAGTCTGGCTTATATCATCAGCACAGTTATCTCTCCCACCTTAATTTTCTTTGTGACTTGAGTTCAGGTTTGTGAGATTTGCACGACATTGATCCTTTCCTTGGGCGATGCACAATTTCATAATTCACGTGTGACAGCTGCTGTAACTATTATGCCAGCTGTCCCTGCAGATGCTTAAAAATCTCCAGCTTCTCAAAGATGTGTATATGTCCCTGGGGTAAACCATTTTTCTAAGAGGTAATGTATGAAGTATCTTTTAAAGGGGTCACTGTGCTGGCAGTTCTGAGTGCATGGTGCATATAGTGCTACTTTTCTTGACGAAAAACTCTTCTGTGTGTCACCCTACATGGCCTATAGGGGGAAAAGAAAAATTGGCTTCCAACCCCCCACAAAGCAAAAAACTCCTCCTGTCTATCTGTTAAAGAAATTAGGCTGTTAAATAAGTAAGTAAGATGGTAAAATTTGCCTAGTAGGGTCCAAACTTCTGTCCAAGAGAGATGTTTATAGATTTGTTTCCCCTGTTTATGAGCCTGCAGAGGATTTACCTCATGTAGAAGAGATCCTGGATGAACTCTTGTGTCTGCCTGACAAAGGATCATTCCTGCCTGGATGTTTAATGGGGCAGCTGCTAAGCTCCACTGCAGTTTGGTTGGTTAAGTTTCCAGTTAAGCTTTTTGGATTCAGATCGTCCCCTGGGCTGGTGTGGTGCTCACCTGTGGCGCCAGTGAAAGCGTGGGCTGTGGGCAGACACTGCTGCCTGACTGTGCCTACAGCACTGAGGGAATGAGGTGGGGTCTTGTTGATCTGGGCCCTCCATTTCCATCTTGGGCTTTGCACAGGGACTGGCCTGCAGTGCTCAGATCCTCTGAGACATAGCCATGAGGTCATTGGAGCTCTTGGAATGATTCATGGCTTATGGATGAGTGCAAAACCCTTTTCTGTATGTTGAAGAGTACCCTGCATTCAGACTAGGTTGAAGGACCTAATGAATGACCTTATATGAATTGAACTGATTTTTTTAGTGTGTATTTCACAAATTATCTCCTTACCTTAAATTAACAATATCTGAAAAATGAGGAATATTTTAAAACATTTGTTTTCTGATTAAATAATTACTTAATAAGAAATAAACCCCTTAAACTAGGAAAGCAGGAATGTTCTGTATCTGAATCCATAACCCACATGTTTTACTGCTTCTCTTCCATGACAAAAAAAGTCAGTCATAGGAGTCCATTAATAAGAAATGCCTCTAGTCCCTGATGTTCCTCAGAACAAAGGCTTGGAATAATTCATAGCTAGAATTATCCTGTTTTTCTCCCCAGTCCCTGTTTAATGTTAGGCTAAAAAGAGGTAAGTACAGGTTTTATCTAAATTGGTCCTATGTGAAGTGAAGATAATCACTGTAGTTGTGAGGCTAAGCCTATGTTGGCATTGCATCCCTTTCTGTAACTTAACTTTCTTGAATCCTATTGCCTCCTAGTTAGAATTAATAATCTGGTCTTGCTACTGCCTCTTCTTGTTATATCCACTTACCTTCTGAGATCCTGGGAACAGCCAGAACTCCTTTTGCTCTGCTGTGGCAGAGTGTGGCAAGTGTGAATTTTATAGTCAAGCTAACATTCCGCCTGGAAAATGCAACTGGCAGAAAAGAGAGTTTATTTCTGATCAGCCCCAAAATTATATGAAGAAATGTTTTTGAAATGTGAGGACTGTTTTTGAAATGTGACTAGAAAAATAATTGCATTTATGTTTTTGAAGTGCCATGCCTATGTGTGCATACATCTGTGCTTCACAAATGTAGAATTTTCATGAGGCCATTCTTGTAGTTGAAGAAACTGTTCTCCTAGAGTTCAGTTAAAGGCAATCAAAATCTTACTTCTTTTTCAGAAAGGTTTCTGTAAGGTAATTTCTTCAGAAAAACGTGTTTTCACTCTTTTTCTCCTTAGGAGAAATCTTTCAGAATTCCAAAAAGTAGTAAATTTGCAGGAAAGGGAAAAGAACAGTGACAAAACTCAGAATTTAATAATACTCTAATTTATAATGATTATTTAGAATGGGGGCAAAACTTGCCAGCCCCATAGCATGGTCTTTAATAAGTAAGCTTTTGATGTTCTTTTATATTTTATTAACTTTTATAGCTGTCAGGTGAATTTTTGCTCATTATTTCACGAATAGACATTGATTCTAAACTTAGAAACAATTTTTTAAGATTGGAAGAAAAAAAATTAGCTGATGGGTGGAGGTTAAATTAAGAACAGTAAGTCACATCTTCTGAATGCTTTTCATCTCAAGACCAAGGCAGTTTTTGAAAGATCATTGTAGCATAAGATAATGATTTTATTAATCAGACTTTGTAATTGCATCAGTTCAGCAGTTGGTCTTGAAAGCAAAGCAAAATGAGAGTATGAAAATTATTTTCAAAAGAGAAAACAATATCAAGAAAACGTGTCCTGAAGTTATAAATAACTTGGGTTGAGAATAATAAGATCCCAGTCAAATTCCTTGAAAGCCTTGTTATTTAGACTTTTATTTTGATGTATTGTGTACCTAAGGGCCATGCCATAAAGTTTGCTTAGTCTTATGCAACCCAGGTTTTCCTTAAAGGTTTGTGGCTGCTCTTATCAAAAGTGTACTTGTCAAAAAATGCATTTCCAATTATGTAGTTATTGCTGGAATGGAAATCATCAGTCTTTCATTATAAGTGAATGGGAAGTAAGCTGCTTTTGAGAATAAACACCTTAATTTTGCTACAGTTGATGCTAATTTGCCGCAGCTGTTTATGTCTCTAGGCAGAATTATTCAGATAATTCACTTAGATTTCCTGTATAGCATGCATTTTTTGGAGTTACAACATTTATTCCATCACTACTGTGGGACTCAATATGTCTGCAATGATCTGAACCCACCATATGCTCTGAGCTGTTAACCCTTGACCTTCTTAGCTCCTTGTGTGCTGCAGAGTTCATGTACAGGATTGTTGTCTGGTAGCTGCTCTGGGAGAAAAGAGGATTTGGAGTCAGGGTTTGATCAACAGATGTTGATCAGCTGTGCGCTGGGATGCTGGCACGTCTGTCTGTCATTTGTTACTTTTGCAAACTCGCACCTGCAAGCAGAGTCTTTTGTCTCTACTTTCCCCTTTAGGCTCAGCAGACAGACTGAAGGTGTTGAATACACCTGCAGCCAAGCTAAGGACTTTGAGTCCCTGCTTATTACTGCAGATCAGGCTATTCAGAAAATAATTAGATTTATAAGCCCTTATGTAGTCATTGAATTTTCTTCTGTTCACAGAATTCAATGGTATTCAAATAAATTTTTTTTGAGGTGCCTCTAGACGCCATTGAACTACATATTATGTGTATAGCTATTAAATATAAAAATTAGGCATATAAGGTGATGGGCAAGACATCAGCTGTGATATTATTGCCACAGTGATAGAGAAAAAGGCCTTTAATTCCTCACTTAAATTCTGTGTGAGGGACGAGAAGTGAAAAAACAGCAGAGCCTGTAAAAAGAAATATATGTATGTGTATGTGTGTTTGACCTTTATGCCATGCAGTGAGCAATGAAAGTGATGTAATTGGGTTCCTTTAAAACTTCATAACATCACCTGTCAACTTCTAATACCAATATACCTTTTCTTGAAAGTAGTCTCTGCATTCCCTCATGAAACAAAAGAGATGCTTCAGGGAGCAGGGGCACATGATCCATTTCTGAGGGCTTCCCTGTTTGAGAAGTCCTGCAGAGACTGGACATACACCAGTGTGGACTAGAAAGATCAGGTTTTTGACAAATCGATAACCTAATGTCGTGCTGCCTCTGCATCACATCCTTCACCTTGGGTCCCCATCCCACAGGTCTAAGTCTTTGTTAAGCAGATATCCTGTAATGCTTTGCTGGATAGCACAAGGGAAAGTGTTGTGGGACACTCTTCATCAGGCTGTCTGCAGGGAAAAGGCTACCACCAATCTGCTGAGAATCCTGCCAGCCAAGCTCTACGATGATTTCAGCTTTAATTCTTGGAAGGTGGTAGGTTCCAAAGGCTCAGTTCCGCTGCTGATCCCCTTGGCTTTCATGAGGAGATACATCTGTATTGGCTGTTGCTTCACAGATGCCTTAGCATTACTTGTTTGCAAAGTTTCATTGAAACAAAGAACACTGGTTGGTATTCCTGCCACCAAGTATCCTTCTCAAATAATTTTCACTTCTGATCACGTATTAGTTTGTCTTTTATATGTCTCTCCCAAATGTATTAACTGGAAGATTTCCAAGTAGGTATAGATGTGAATAAACTGCTTTGGTACCAATATTTTTCCCCAACTTACCAGAAGATGATGGCACAGAGCTCTTTTCCCAATGGGATGCTCACAGAGTTCTCAAAACCCAGGATATTTAGTGCATCTTAGCCAACATTCCTCTGTGTCAAGGAGGTTAAGAGCAACTTTTCTGTGTGACAGTTGTAGTTGCATGACTGGTGTCGTAGGAAGTGGGCAGTGTCTATGTAATTTTGTCAACTTTGGGTCAACAGAAGCAACTGTTCACCTTCTGAGTTTGGTGGCTTATATACAGTGATAAGTAAATAATTTAGACTTGAATAGGTGAATCTTTTCTAGGGATCACAGTTTTGTTTGTGTCATGTTTTCTTTTTCTTCATTCTCTACAAAAAATATTCCACTTAAACCCTTAAACAAAATAGCAATGCTTTTTTCCCCTCCTTTTTTTGTTTTTTTTTGCCCTGGGAAGCTTAAAAACAGAATGAGGGATTACTGTTTTCTCATCTATGAAATTTATAGGCCTGGAGAGTGAAAAATAAGGCATTATTGGTGTTGTTTAACTCACCAAACTCAATTGCTTCTTAAGGCTTTGCAGTAGTGCACAAGAGGCTTTATCTGTTAGATTGGTAAGTTGTGATGAAATTCACTTAGGAAAACCTTCAGCCTGTCATTCCCAGCATTTGGTTTCTTCCTGCAGCTCTTATGTATGTATTCTGCTCTCATATCAATTGCATCCTTTAACATATTTTGGCCAGTTCCAGTTCTGTTCTCTTCCAAATGCACCTTCTCTCCTCCCCGCATGGTTCATTCCCCCCAGTCCCTGAGCAGATGTGCATTCTTACTCCTGGGTAGCAGCCGACCTCTGGATGTGTACTTAATACTTCCTCTTCTGTCTTTTTTCTCCCTGTTCTATTTTTTCTCCCCTACTCATAGTCTCTATGCTATGAGTGAAGAAAGTGCCTGAGTCCAGAAGGGCACTGGCAACCAACCAGGTACAAGCTCCTGTCTGCTTGCAAAGGCCATTTGCAGTGACAGGGCTTCTATTTATTATATTTGAACCGGATGCTTTGACTTTCCTTGATACTGCACTTTAAGTCCTTGGTGTGATCCTGGCTGAGGGCTTTTGGCTACTGCATAGCAGAGGCAAAAAGAGTATGAAATGCTGAATACTATTGTGCAAGTGCCAGCCCACCAGAAATGCTCTGAATAACAATTCCTGTCACAGAGAAGCTAATGAAAAAATTAACTTGCACAACTCCCTGCCTCGTGCACCTGCTTACTGTCCTGATGGGGCCATGGTGACACTGGGTCGCTCCTTTGGCTGCTGGACAAGTGATTTCTCAGCACTGACAAAATGGGAATTGACAATCAACTGGTGATATTTGTGTCAGATTTGCCACAAGCAGCACATTTTACCATTCAGGAGGCACACCAGACAGCACAGCTAGGTCTCAGGGGAAAACGAGTGAAAGGAATAGAGAGAAAATACTCAAAGTGTTACAGTTTTGTGCAGAATGCAATTAATGTCATGCAGGCTAGGCTGTAATTTTGATCATAGCCCTTGCTGTTTATATCTGTGCCATCCCAGCCCCGTTTACCACCTTCTCTGCATTCCTGAAGACCTCAGCTTGGCTCTGACCCTGATTTTGACTTAATCTCTGACTTTTCCCTTACATTTCTGTTGGCATCTTGTTGTCTTGAAAATTCATGTGATCCTCAGGAGTGTCTTAAGTCAAATTGGCAAACAAAACGCTTGAGGCATAGCTGGTAAGAGCACCAGTGAGGCCAAGTGTACTAGGAGACCACCTTTGCCAAACCAGGGAAGGCTCAGGTAGCAAATGTCCATGTGGCAGAAGGAAGGGAGGTGTTAATTCAGAGTGGAAAAGCCTTTTCTTCAGCTGCATTGGTGCTATTTTATGGTATCAATGGAATTTTTCAGCATTTTTACAGGAGAGCATGTGTTTGCATGTGTACATTTGGAGTCTAAATCTGTTGTTTTATACTAAAAAGAAATAACATCAAATTTTCAGTTCGTTTAATGAATTATAACTAAACATTTGGAAGTTAGCTGTGACTAGTAAAGCTGTAATTTCCCATTTTAGTGAATCTGTAGCATTCCCACTTGCTCAGTCTTCTAAAAACTAGTTTTCTACCTGTAAGTCACTGTATTTTGGCTTAAAGCACAAATTTATTTGATCAGTTTTGACTGCAATTGTTTTTCACTTTGTTCTGGAGGTCATCATCTCACTACTTACATCCTTGATATCTATGAAAGAATGAGGATGACCTTATTGACAACATGTTACGGGACTATGTAATTGTTAACTGGTTAGGGTATCATCTCTGAAGACAACAACATTAAGTGAAAATAATGCCAAGTGACAACATTAATACTAATATTACACTAATAATATTAATGTATTGGACAATAATATTGTCTCCTATTACCTTGCTAGAGCAGATTATTTAATGCTGTTACGTGTATCTTGTCCTTTTATCCCTGTTTCTTGAACTATTCCAGTTTTTCTTTGTATCTTATCTAAACTCAAAGGATTTATCAGAACTTTGTTGTTTTGTGTTTTCAAATTGTAAACATCAGAAAGTGACAAAGATGTGGTCACCTTCTGGCTGGCAGATGGTGGCACTGAAGCAGGACTGTGATGCCTCCTTCACTACCTCAAGTGGGCTTGCTGTCTGTCAGACCTGTTTGTGAGCAGCAGTTCTGCAGGAGACCCACATAAGTAAATGCTCTCATGTTGCCTTGGCTTTATTTCCCTGGTAATTCTGGTGAGATTTATAAGGCTACTTTGCTTCTTCAGTTCATAATTAATAGTCTGAAAATAAAAAAATTCAAAAGCAGTAAAAGTTTCGTTGCTCAGTGTTTTCTGCTTGATCCATTATACTGATATTTATGGAGATACCAATGTATAGGTTTCCAGGGCCTGTTCATTTTGCTGGCCAGGGGAGATGGGCAGAGGGCTGCATGTGGTTCTAACTTGGTTGCAGATGGCAGATACTGTGTTTAATGGCGGCTAGTTAGTTCTGTGTTAGGTTACACAAAATATTCCTGGACAGGATTGTCAACCAGCAAAAGTAAAATTTTGGTTTACAAATTACTTTCATGCAGCAGAAAATGCTTCAAACAGTGGATAACTAATATTGGTTTGCATGTTCCCTCTCAGAAGACTCTTTTTGTTGGTACGTGTGCTGCACCTCACAGTACAGGGCTTTACTTGGGCCAGCTTGATGAGCCTTTCCCACTGGAGCCTTTCCCACTGGAAGCTGCATGTAAACCTATTCCATATAAGTTCTGATTGATTTGCATCTTAATTGGTAAGATGACTATTTTACTTCTGAGGATGAACCTTCTGTCTCATTTGCATTACAGTTTAATATGCTTTTTCAAGTTAGTTTAATAGCTGAAGGCATTTCTGCAGTATGCCATATGTTCCTGTTTTCTTTATCAATGCCCTTTTTTGAGGTCAGAAGAGTCAAAATTGGCTCTTTTCTGTGGTGTTGTGTGTCTGCAAGTGTATGGTGTCATTCTCTTCTATCCAGTCCTGGTGCATAGGGTGCTGCTCACATACAGATTGAAAAGCTATCCAAACAGCTCCATCAGCCAATTCCTTCAGTGCAAACTAAATTCAAACATTTAACCTAGTAGAGATTTTTGCCTCTGTACATTATTTTTCCTAAATCAGTCCTGAATAGCTCATAATCAAATATTTTGTCCTGGGGCTGTATATGACCTTGCTGGCTGGGGAGCAACCATGATGGCTGCTGGTTCTAAAAACTGGACAGTAATTCTGTTGTTGAGGTCATTGCTTCTTTAGCTTTTGCTTCAGACAGATTTCTTTATTCTTAACAGATCCTTAACCTGAAACTTCTATCCCAAAATTCAAGATGCTTTTAATAGAATCCTTTTCCTGTTCTTACCCATCAAGAAAGTTGCAAAGTATTCCTTTTTTTAATCTCTTCTCTTTTGGAGGTGTTGTTACATAAGCATCAAGGACAGGATGGATGTGCCCATGTGATAGCATTACTGTTAACAAAATGAAAAACAGCAAATCATGCCTGAAAGTTTGAAATAGTCTGTGGAAAGATGAAAAATTGCAGTATAACTTTCAAACAAATATTTTTTCTTATAATATGCCCTCTTTTTTGCTGACAAGTTAATTCTTTCTGACAGACTTGGCAAGTGAGCAACTGTCTCCAAGGCAGACACTGAAACTGTTTCATGAATTCATGTTACAGTTTCTCTGATATTGTTGCTCTGCTCAAATGATATTTTTAGCTTTATTCACACCTTGCTGTAACATTTCTGTGAGTAAGGAAAATTTTGTTATCCAGTCCTAACCAAGCCATGGGTTAGTGTTTTTCATTGTTATTGTTGTTTCTTGAAGAAATGGTTGCAGGACCTAGACTCCCTGGAAGGAAGCTCTCTGTGTTTGGGAGTACTTAGCCAAGAACCTTACTCCAAAACTTGGACCTCTCACATTGCAATTTTATGATTTTTTTAAAACAAATTGGAATATTTTCTTTAGAGATGTGTAAAGTATTCAAATTCCTAATAGCAAAAAAAATCTCATGTATTGACTTGGTTATTATTTAGACTGTTTTGTCACACAGTTTTGCTCACAGGATATGATTTTTAACTGAAAGTTTTAAGATGAAAGAGGTAAGGTCCTTCACTGACCTCTGTGTTTGCTTCTGTGTCATGTGCTGTATTGTTAGACATGTCTTGCCAGGGGAGGGTGTTCAGTGGGAAGCTGAGAGCACAGGAAAAATCTCTGCAAGATGGAAGTACAGATTTTTTTTTTCCAGTGCCAACAGCACAGCACTGTATTTCATGTAGGCAGTGTCATCATAGGTCTGTTAGTCCCCAGCTTGCCAGTGTCTCCATGCTCTGCCATGCTCTAGAAAGTCCTGTAGCTGATTATCAGGTGCAGTAACAGCTCAACAGAGCATCATTGTCTTTTCCTGAGATAGCAGGGACTAGAAGTCTTCTCCTGGCATGTATTAGATATGGAAAATAGGACCGAAATGTAAACAGTTAGGAAGGAGATAGGCTCATTGATAGAGACTCCAGGTTCAGATTTGTTTTAGGTTATCATCATTCAGATCCTGGTCAAAGCCAAATAATTAAAAAACATTCCCAGTACCTGTCTCAGCAATACCTCAAGTTGGAAAGTTAAGAACTCCTCTGTTTCTCTGAGATGTGTCCAAAAATGACAGATGCCTGAAGATTATTATTGAATAGTCCGTCCTTCTCTGAGGAAGCTCAGACAGACCTAGTCTGACAGAGGTTCCTGTGATTAAAATACAGTCCTTACCTGGAGCTCAGTGTGGCGCAGAGCAATGCTGCCCTACTGCCCTGCTAATGGTGTAGTTCAGCACAGGTGATGGAGGCTGCCCTGTTTGCTCATTGTGATGAGCATTGCCTGTGATGGTGCTTTCTTCATTCATGTGGATGCCCTCCTGGTTTTATTTGAAGCTGTTCTTACAGGGCAGGAGCTGGGGAAGAAAAGAAAATTAATCTGCTTCAAAGACAACAGTGAAAATGACTTGATGGATCTGCATTGGGCAGCCTTGATGGAGCTTTAGGAAGAAAAATGTCTGCTCAAGAGGATGTGGAAATGGACCCTTCTTGCAAAGAGTAGGTTGAGTCACACGTCAGCTGCAGAAGCAGTGGAGAAAAATAAGAGAAAATCAATTTAATATTGTAGGTTCCAATGTTCCTTCTAAAATAAGTACAGTCTAATGATAGA
The DNA here is from genome assembly GCA_037013685.1 of Acridotheres tristis. Taxonomy (NCBI): domain Eukaryota; kingdom Metazoa; phylum Chordata; class Aves; order Passeriformes; family Sturnidae; genus Acridotheres; species Acridotheres tristis. The sequence goes on along the minus strand of CM072885.1, from coordinate 26,728,618 downwards.
GAATGTCTTTTCAAGTGGCAGATGGCTGCATTAATGCTACAGCTGTGCCATCATTTTTGAATTTCTATAAGGCACACATGAAGAGAGGGCAGCTGCCTATAGTGTGGGTGCTAGACCCTCCTAGGAAAGCTTATTTTTAACTTAGATCTGCTCCCTGACTTGGTTCCCGGCTTGGTGTCCTGGACAATTCTCTCAGGTCAGCAAAAGGAGAAGTGCAGAGGTGGTGAGACAGGAGCTGTAGATGCTGTGTGGGGAGAGGGAGGGGAGAGCTGGGGCTGCTTGTCCTGACCTTGACACTGGCAGGAGCACCTCTGGAGTCAGGAGGCTCGGTTCAGCAGGAGTCGGGAGCTGTCTTGTGCCAAAGAGAGATGAGGTGCTCAGCAGCATCTCCCAGTCCCTGCTGGGTTTTTATTAGCATGCCCAGCCTTTAACCTGAAAATAAAAGCACAGCTGTCTGTCACTCTGCATCATGAAAGGGATCAGAATACTTTGAGCCGGAGACACAGTTTTCTTGGGCTCCAAGCAGCTGTTTTAGAAAGAATAGAAAATAGAAAATTACTATTTCAGAAGCAGTGTTCTCTTATTGGTCACAGTTGTTGCAATACGTGGACTATTTGCACAGATATTAGAATTGGGCTGTGTAAATTTAACTAGCTTATGAGAGAAGGAAACTTAATTTATGCTTCTTGTATAGGATCTACCATGAGTCTTCTTGGGGAAAAAAATCCATGCAAAAATAAGGTAATAAGGAAAGGAAGAGGCTTTTTCTTTTTAGAAAGTTATTTGTCAGTACACAGACGTGTACGTGTATGTGTATTTTAAAATCTGAGTATTGGGGAAAATACACAAGTGAGACATGGTAGAAAGCAGAAATCAGAGCCAGTGGAGAGTGCAGGGAGTCAACAACACAACAGAAGGAAAGACGGGAGCTGTGGGTGAAAGGGGAGGAGGCAAGAAGAGCAGGTGTTGAAGGAGGTTGCTGAAACACCATTTGTCTGAAAGAACCTTTGGCTTCTTTCCTCTATAGAAGCAAAGTAACGTGTTCACCAGATCTTCTCAATTCCTGCTGGTTTCTGCTGGGATATTTAACCTTTCCATGGGAAAGAAAAGAAACCATTGAAAACAGGATGGGCTATTACACGATTAAAACTCATTTTGGAAGGGAAGAAAGATTTTTGGAGGATAAGGAAAAGATAAAGAGGAGAAAGAGAAAGAAAAAAGGCAAGAGTGTGGGAGAAGTCACCTGCAAGTCAAGCAAAACACAAGTGGGATAAACAACACTAAGCAGCACAGAGAGATTTCATATATGAAAAGTTATTGGAAATTATTGGAAATACAAACCAAAATTATTGGAAAGACAACTGGATTAGATTAGAAAGATGACTGGAGACTATGATATTTAAAATAAATTTTCTAAACTTGACAAAAGCACGTTTTCCAACACATGAAGTTTCTGTTTATGTTTGAGTGTGTTTGTAACTAACAGAGTTACTTCTAGTGCTCTTTTTTTTTCTAGCCTCTTGGGTAACTTTTAATTTTTCTTGCCTTATGAATGCACCAAATGGCTAGGCATTTATTTTGATGTTATTCAGGGTCTTTTATTATTTTCCATGTAAAAGAATTTAACACATTCTGGGTTGTTTAAAATATACCTTTCAGTAATTTTGAACTTTGTTTGAAGTTGTTAGAATAGCACTGCAGAATAAAACTGATGGATCAAGATTCTTATGTTTGAGAAATGAGAGCAACAAACCCTCTGATGTGTTTCCTAACTCTGCAATGCAGTGCCCACCACAAATACTTCTGCCTGGTGACACTTCTGGTTTTACTCTAGTTAGTAGTCTGTGCAGCTTGTTGAAATTTTCTAGCTGTAAGTAATCCACCTAGATTTTACAGCTCTTAATTTAATCCAACTGCTGGTTTTGTATCTCTCTTGGTCTAGTAACAAGTTTAGCCCAGACATGAGAAATCATAAATTAACGCAGATATATAATTGAAGTGTGTTAAATGCAGTGTTCAGAAGAGAAGTGGTATTAACCTAATCCCTTTCCTAAGTCAGTGTATCAGAATCCTCTCTAGCATGTCTCTTAAATACAGTATTTTATGGGATCAAATTACACCAATTTTTCTGGCAGCAATTATCTTGAGTTTCTTGTTTGCTAAGGAATATACTTTAAAAATTAAGCAAGTCATTGGTATTACCCATTTGCAAAAAGCTGATAAGCAAACTAATTTGATTAGCATGGAAAAAAAGGAGTTTTTATTTTTATCAAATGCACAAATTTATAAGTGTATAAAATCTTCAAAAGCACCTCACCCAATCAAACAGCATTTACGTGAGAAGTATCATTATTGACAAAGACTGCTGTCTGACCATGTGCCTTGTTCTCTCAGTACCTAAATGTCATGTTCAAATAGTGCATACAATGTGACAATTTCTGCTTTTCCCAGAAGATACACAATACTATAAAAAACTTACCCCTGGAACTTAGCACTTGCAAACAGTAGGTTGCTCTTGTAAGTTGAAGCAGAAATTTATTTTCTTGTAGGTAACCATTCATACTGGAGAGAGCCTCTGTCAAACATCTTGGCACCTTTTTCAGTTTGGCATGTTGGGAATAACGTAATTTTCTGTGAACTCCTGAGAGCTGTGTTGTTGTCTTGTACCATTAGTTTAAAATTTTTCTGACAGGATGCCAGTTGGTTTTGAACAATGTACTGAAAAAGTACATAGCATAAAATTATAAAATTTGTTTTTCCAATTTTCCTATTATTTAAGAGGGTTAACTCTTCTTCATTTTTCTGCCATTAAATTATTACTGAAGTCATGCATACATTGATTATAGTAATGATGAAATCTTTAGCTTGGATATAGGGAAGTGAGAGAAAAATTACTCACTTCTAGTATATATAGTTTCATCCAAGGTTTTTGAATTTTTATTCCTATTGCACATGCATTTGTTCTTGTTGCCTGGGTAACAGCATGTTTTACAAACTCAGATTTTTACTGTGTTAGAAGTAAGAAAAGCTAATCTCAGATAAGTATGTAGCTATCAAAATATTATTAAATCTTAAGCTTTTAAAATCTAAATTTCTTATTTTGGTAAAACGTGTGTGTGTGTGTATGTCTTTACATATATGTATATAGGTTCTGGAAAATAAGAGCATATCTACTTGATTAAATTGTTGCAGAATTGCTAATTTATTTCATGTTATACCTGCACACTTTCAAGTTTAAAGATCTGCCTTTATTCTCTGCGGGTGTTATATATATGTGCATATTTTATGTAGCTGAATCACCAAAAATACTAAGAATTAGTCTAAGAGGAAATATGTATGTATAGCTATAAAAAATGTTTATATGCTGGTTGAGATTTTAGGCTTCTCAGAAAGTGAGGTTTCTATTGTTTTCTGCCTATATGCAAATAAGATTTTTTTCTGTGCCAGCCTGTGAGATGCATTTAAAGAACTTCCATCACAGAGTTTGGGAACTGTCTGGACTATTCTTGGAACTATAATGTTGAAAGACTTTTACAGCTTTATTGGGAGGAAGGGCAATCTTTACTTTTAAAAGAGCTTTGAAAAAATATTCTGCTGGCCAATATTTCATGTGGTAATCGTGTTTTTTTCTTACACAAAATATGTGAAAAACTTTAGATCTTGATAATGCAAGCAGTATTTATTCTTTTCAGCTGACAAAATCAGTCACATTAAGTAATTGCTATTACTGTGGTCTCTCCTGCCACTAGGGTATTAATGTAAGCAATTCCAACCAAGCTCTTTCATTTATCAGCAGGTTTTTTATAGTGAGGATAAAACATTATGTCTGCACCTTAAAGGAAATTGTCTTGGTATAAAGTGTTAATAAAGCATTTTTATTTTTCATTTGCACATTCAAACTATCTCCAGGTTTGAGAGAGGAAGTTACAGAGTTTTGATTTTATAATATCTTCAGTTCTTTTGTCAGAAGGTATCAGCTTAACGTTTAGTTCTCCTCAATGGACTACATACATCATCACTGCTTTCTAAACTCTGTGAGATACAGAAAATAGGGCTGTATGATCATCCTTCCAGTGTAAAATTAGTTTTAGAAAGATTATAGGTGATCAGCTGAAGGATCTTTGTTCCTACCTTAAATATTTGTGGATTATCCGGGTAAATTCCCTATGTGATATAACCAATCTCCTTTTGTCTTTTGTGCCTTAAAGACCTTGAAAGTTAAAAAGGGCTTTTATAAGTGATTGTGTACCACGTATTCCTCTCTCACTACAGACTGTCAGCCCAGCACTCAGAGAAAGTTCCAGTTCTGGCTGTCAGCAAAGTGCCTGAGAGCCTCTCTGGGAATTGCAGATGGAATAAGGAAGTATTTGAAAGTACTATTTTTTATACTGCCTATTGTAACATTCTCCCCTATAATTTTCCCCCTTGTTGTCCATGCAGTTCTGTATCTAAGATTAATTTCTGAATGTTATTACTATCAAATTTCTAAGAATGTAATATACAATATTTGTTTTTATTTATTGCTCAATAGCTAAAATGAATGAAGTGCTGTTCACACTAATGGGAGAAAATTCATGTTCTGTCTGAATATTTATTACTGCCTTTCAGTCTTCAGGGCTGCAGGAAAAAATAGCTGGAAAGAACCTCTGGAGATTGTACAGTTGGTCTCCTAGCCCAAGGCACGATCTTTGTCATTCCTCACAGACGTTGCAGAAGAATTATAAAATTTAGTTAGGAAGGAACTTCTGAGGTTGCCTGGTCCAGCCTGCTGTTCAAGGCAGGGCCACCTTTGAAGCTGCGTCAAGTTGCTTAGGGCCCCCATTCAGCTGATTTTTGAATAACTAAGGATGGTAAGTCTTCTCTGAGAAACATGCTCTAAAGTTTTACCAAGTCTCTGTGATTTTTTTCCTCCCTTCTATCTAATTAGAATAATTTGAGTTTCACTTTCTGTAACTTAGGTTTATTGTCTTTTGTCCTTTGTCTTGGTTTGAAAGACAGTTATTTGCTAAGGAAAGGCAAGAACCCCTTTTTCTGAGCTGGAGAGTGCAACCCTCTCTCTTTTTAATTATTATCGTTTCAAATTAGAGGCTTTCAGGCAGAAGATATGGGGATAGGAATAACAGTTCTTTACTAATATATCTAACAAGGCAAACCGCAGAAACAGCAACAGCTATAAAAATTGACAAAAAACCAGAACAGTATAGCTCAGTTCCAGTCCCTTTTGGCCACAGGCCCTCTCTCACTGCGCTCAGTTCCCGGTGCTGTGGGCAGGGCAGTCCATGCGCAGTCGAAGAGGGCTGGAGTGATGGCGGCAGCGGCCCAGGGGTGAGCGGGATGGAGGAGCGACTACCCCCTCATGGTGTCGGTTGTGGTGCTTGGCAGAGTGCCTGGAGATAGTAGGATGAAGTGGGAAGGCAGCAGAGTGATGTCTTGACAGCAGGGAATGTGGCTCCCAGCATTAGGATGGCAGGGAAGATGCTAGGTAGGAGCCCTGGCCGTCTTCCTTTGACTCCAAGAGCAAGTGAGAGAACAAGAGCGAGAGCCCAGGCCCCTGTCCCACCTTTCCTTTCCGGTGTCCCCCTATCCCCACTCCTCCACGAGAGAAAACTATTGCTACTAAAGTGTAGCCACAAATACTTAGTATAACAATGGGAAAAATTCCACAGAAAGAAAAGGAAACAATTCAACCTCCAACATCCTTCCACTGTAAATCTCTGAGAAGAGCCTGGGTCACTCTTCTCCAGATTCTTGAAAACAGCACTTGAATTTCCCTTAATCTTTTTTCTAAAGGTTAGAAACTAAATAGACTCAAGCCCCTCAGCCTCTCTCCATACACTGCATGCTCCAGCCTTTCTTCTCTGCCATGGCCTTCCACTGGGCTGGCTTTAGAATGTCTCTATCCTGGAGTGCTCCAGATGAGACAAAATGCTGCACATGCTGTCTCACAAGTGCTGAATTGTGGTGAAGGACAAGATCACTTTACCTGCTGTTACTGATTCAGCCCAGTATGGAGTTGGTCTTCATTTCTACAAAGATGCACTGCAGGCTGATGTGCAACATATTTTCATCCAGGACCCCCCAGTCCTTTTCAGTAGAGCTGCTTTTCTTTCCAATGGGTGCCTGTGCTGCAGGTCTTGGCATTTGCTTTAGTTGAATTTCTTGGGGTTTCTGTCAGATCATCCCACTTCTCTTATCTGCTGAATGTTTTATTTTATGTTCCACCTGAATCTTCCAGACATCTCTGTAGAAAAAAGAAAATAAATTTTCTTTCTTTTTTATGGGCTTTGATGTGTCTGTGTATTCTGTTTCCGCTTCAGTCCTCTCTGCTTCTCTTTTAATTGTTATTCTGATTAAATTTTACTGATCTTTAATCCATTCACGCTTTTTTTTAAAAAAAATTCTGATGTCTTAAATGTGGACACAAGCATCTGGTTCAGGCCTTACCAGTGTAGGAGAGCAAAGAAATAACTCTGTGTACTATAATGCTATTAAATATATGTGTATGATTGAGTAGTTTACCATAGTGGGTGTTGTGGAGCTGGGTTTAACTACTGAATGATTGTGGTAACCAGATGCTTTTCAGGGTAATAACTGCCTAATCATTATTCTTCATCTCCAGTTTATACAATTGCATATTCCTGCTTATTGGAATATCTTGCATTTCTCCTTATTGAAAGACTTCTTGTTTCTTTCAGGTGATTACTTCAATCTGTTTATTTTCTATTCTAATCTGCTCATCCAGTGTGCTTGCATTTGGTCTAAGACTGGTGATGTCTTGGGATTTATTAGTGACCTAGATAGATAAAAATGGAAATTGCACATAAAGGATTGCATGTGCATAATGTATAGAAAGTAAAATATTGAGTAGCAGTGGATCCACATCTTCCAAATTATTTCTTTTCTGTTTGGATTCAGTACAGCTTTCCAGTCAGTTTTGCCCTGACATAGGCAAACTTTCTTTAAGAGAGTGACATATATTGCATACTTGTGAGAGTATTTAGTTAGCACATATGACATCTGTTGTGCACTGTCTACATGGTTTGCTGTCTTGCTGCTAATCTGACATTATTTAATTATGAGAGATCCAGGTTAGTTGATTTCCAGGGGTTGTTTGTTGATTTTTTGTTTAAATGTTCTGTTTAAATTTTAATCTCAGTATTTTCTTAAGTGAAAGTTTAATACAAATCATATAAAGATCTTCCTCTCCTTCTATCTGATTTAAGACTGAAGTTGACCTTTTCTAGTCTTCTATTTCCATGAGTTCTCAAAGTTGACAACTAGTGGCTTTGAGACTCTAGAATTAGAAGAAGCCCAGCTGCCACATCTCCTGTTGCAATAGTGAGGAAAATTTACTTCACGCAAATGTAGTAGAATGACCAGCAGTTGCTGAGATTTTGTCCAGTAGTCACATGACTTACATGAAAGTGCCATGGGCTCTTTAAATAATCACAGATGACTGATCCTTTATTTCAGATCCACTTTGAAACTACTGGAAGAGTCTGATTCATATTGATCCTAATTGTGACTGGGAAGAAGAAATTAATTCTCTTTGTGCTTAATGGATGGTGATGTGCCTGTTAAAAATAAACACACGTGAGTTTGAAGAAGGTCTTCATGTGGCTTGAATATTGTATTTCTTCACTTGCGGTTAGGCTATTTGTATAATTTAAACATTGTTTGGCATAAATTTTTAAGCAAATGTGCGCAGACACTAGCTTAACCCCATTTCTAAACAACCCCCTGCAACTCCATGCTGCCAGTTTAATACTGTTTCAAGTACTGTGCTTTTATCTCTGCTGGCACATTCAGTATCTACTAACTTGCTGACAGTGTAAAAAAATCCTCAAAAATGTTTTCATTTGGTGAATAATTGTCAGTCATTGTGTAACTCCTGGAGTCTGTGGTATTGTGGTATTTGGCCCTTTGAGCTCAGACAGCCATTGCAGGGGCAAAAGAGTATGGATGAGTGAGAAATGGAAGGATGCAGGTAGGATGAGCCAGTGATTAACCCATATTCATTATTTCATTGTCTTAAGGTGCTGGCACCCTTTGTAATTCTGTGAAACACTGTGATCACAGAATAATTTGGGTTGAAAGGAACTTAAAAGCCATTTAGTCCACCCTGCCCCCATCTCTACCATGGGCAGGAACATTTTCAACTAGATAACATTGCTCAGAGCCCTGTCCAGTGGACCTTCAAGGTTTCAAGGGATGGGGCATCCACCACCGCTTTGGGCAACCCGTGCTGGTGCTTCAAGACAAGCATTGTAAAAAAATTCTTCCATATATTTAATCTAAATTGACCCTCTTTTAGTTTAAAACCATTGCCTGTTATCCTGTTGCAACAGGCTCTGCTGGAAAGTCTGTCTGCATCTTTCTTATGGGCCCCCTTTAATTCTGAAAGGCAGCACTGAGGACTTCTTAGAAGTTATTGGTTCAAAGTCAGTGGTTCTCTACTCAGAGTGAAAGGCCAATCCTACTACCTCAGTCATGAGCTGATGTCTCACAGAAATATGTGAGTTATTTTTTCACCTTGTATTTTGTAAATGGGCTTCTGTTTTTGTTTTCTTGTGTTTTTCTCCTCCCTCTGTTTAGAAATACGGATTTTTTGGGAGTGTTAACCCACTCTATAGGTTAGCTTCTCATTGCACAAAGATCAAAAGATTCTGAACTTGATAAGCTGAACAATATTGCCAATATAGGCAATGTTCAAAATATTGTACACAGAAGGGGGAAAAATAGGGAGAAGGATAGATTCAAAGATTTAGTAGGGAAGGGTCTGATTTTATTTGCATTTTGCCTTTTGACTTGAAGAATGTCTTTAAATTACATTTTCAAGATTGTCTCTTAAATCTTGTCTGCTTTAAACTTGAACTACATGTTGAAATTCTTATTTACTTTAAGTTTAGCAGCTAGTTTTAAAGCAGCTTATGATATATTAATAGGCATACAGTGCCTTCAACAATGTAGTTTTCAGAAACAATGCTGCCAACCTAATATTCAGTGTTTGAATTCACATTTTCCCTTTCATCTCTTGGAAGTGACATCAGAAGGAATTCTGGGAAGATTGAATGCACTGGCAGATAGAACCCATCTTGTTAAATTGAATTTAACCCTTGCTTGATGATCTTAAACGTGATTCATAATTTTTTGATCTTTCCCTCAGGAGGTTATTGAATACACTAGGTAAAATGAAGGACATAAATATTCATAAATCAATCATGTGTTCCCATTCATATGTACTTGATTTTCACCTAACTGGTGTACACACTATTAAGAAGTGTAGAATAGTCTGCCTAAACCAGACAATTAGACTTTTTCCAAAATTAGCAGCAGAAATTCTTCCATTCCTATGTTCATTTTGCAAATAGAGAAACGGCACTGGAGCAGGCATCAGTTCTGTGTGCAAATACACTGTGTAAAAGGACTGGTATATCTTAAAGCCAGGTGTGCAAGTTCGATTTTTTTCCTCCAACTCTTGCAGGCTTTGGTTTTGCAGATAGTTGCCAGGTCATAGCTTTGGGACTGTGAGTAACAGTTGATGACATAAAGGATGTGAGCTGCAAAAGACAGGGTCGTTCCCCACCTGTCCTTTCATGCTACCATTTCCTTTTGGTTGTTGTAAAGTAACCACTAAAGCTTGAAATCAGAATCTGACAAAAACCCCTTCCTCTAAGTCATAAAATCATTGATTTGGGTTGGAATGGACCTTAAAGACTATCTAGTTCCAAGTCCCTGCCATGGGCAGGAATGTCATCCCCTAGATAAGGTTTCTCAGAGCCTCTTCCAACCTTGAACATTTGCAGGGATAGGACATCAACTTCAGACAGTGGGAGTTTTTCCCACTGGCCTCAGTAAATGCCAGTATTCAGAGAAGGTGTTTTTAAAAATAAGAGTAACCAAGAGAAAAAAAAAACAAACCAGGGACCAAGAGAGAATCTGGTTGAGATATTTTACATTTTAAATCCGAAACCAAACCATGTAAAAATTAGATGGAAGCTATGTCTGTTTCCAGACATGGTGGTGTAGAGCTTGACTTTATTCTTTGCAGTGTTTCTGATTTCGAAGTAGCTCTATCCTTGTGCAGAATTAGTTATTGGGATATGTGGGGTGCAGATGGTGGATCTTTCAGAAGGGAATCATTTGAGACAAAAAAAGAGAACATACTTAGAAACAACCAAGCTTAAAATTTACTTTTGTTTGCTTTTTATTTTCTTTTTTCTTTAAATATGCAAAATGCTTATTTTTCAACTTCTTTGTTTATTTTCAATAGTTTACAACTCATTAGAGATGCTAAGTACTTTTCAGAGTTTTGCAATTCTTATTCAGTTAAGTTTTCTTATTTGGTAATTAGACTGAAAAAAATGTGATTTGTTGTATTCAATAAGATTTGAAATGGTAATGAATCATTATGTCTTGTAACTGAACAGGATATTTTTAGGTAACTAAATAATTTTAAGAAGTATATCGTTGTATATATTTGGTTGTTTGGTATAGCCACTCTGGTGTAGTACATCAAATGCAGTAGGAGTATCAGCAAAAATGGCTATCCCTTATTAAACAGCATTGGAATTTTTCCTTTAGTTTTCACTCTGAAATAAACATCAGAGTAGATTCAGCCCACATGAAAAATCCTGATGAATTACGCCTGTTTTCTGTAACATTTCATTATCCTTTCACACAATGCCATATGTTTTCACTGGCTTCTTAAACAGAAAACTTGTGGTTTTGAAAATGTATTAGCAAAGTAGCATACAGGTTTACTTTTTATGTTTTGGCAGTAAAAATAATTCTAGGAGTACTACGTATATGTAAAAAAAAATTGCTTCTGCATTATCTCAGCATTTTTAATTTCAAAACTGAATTTTTCATAACAGTTCAGGCACATGGTTCATTAATGCACTTTTAATGATTGTTGATAATGCATTTTGTAGAGTTCTTGTAAAGTGAAATTAGAGTAAATGTGACCTAACTTTGCAATTCTGCAAAAAGTGTAACAAAGGGACTAGCAAATTAAGTGACTTCATCCATCTATGGAGTATTTCAAGGTCACACCTTTATTAGCTACAAGATTTCTAACTCAAAAGACAGAGGATGACAGTACTTAAAATTTGATAATGTTTGCTTACTATGCGTGAAATGAAATTTAACAGTGTAGCATGTCTACATTTGTAAATTTATCGTGGTTGTTTAGCCATCTGGGAAAATGAAATGTCATGCTCTTGGCTTCCAGGATGTGATCTTTAGGCCCAGCAGAAAGTTGACTTTTTAAACTTTTTGTGTAAGTGTGACGTTAATTTTTTAAAATGTATTTCTTAAGCAAAACAAAACGCATGGCATGACTGCCTCTGAAGTTGGGATGTGGCAATACCAGTGCAGCTGGGAGTAGCTGATGCAGCAGCTGCTCATTATCATAGTCCTTGGTATCACCAGGGATCATGTTCAGCTCAGTGAGACAATGAGTGAGGTTAAGCTCTTAAAAGATTTCTAGATTGACATCCTATATCATAGCAGTAAAAAATTGTGTCATTTATATCTGAATAAGTAGTGCATGAAGTAATTAGCAGGAAGTACAAATCCAGGAATAGAGATTAGGATGGTGAGTTGTAAGTACCTGAGATGCCTTTTCTAAAGGGATTAAACTCAGAATTAAGGGGATTCTTTTTCTAAGGAGAAAGAAGAATTGCAGACTAGTTTATTAAAGAATCTTAATTGTCAGTCAATACCACATGATACTCTGCACAAAAGGGTATAAAACCAGGGAGAATGCATGAGCGTGTCTGCAGAATTGCTTTAGTGCTTCTGAGCAAAACGTTAATGGTTGAGTAATCCAAATATCAATGATTCACAAGTCAGTTTGTGAAATACACATACTGTCTGAATTTTCATCTTTTAGAACTATAGATGTATTCTGAGCATCTAGAAGAGTGAAAAGGTTTCTTGGGATATCTGCAATAGTTATGAATTCTTTGGGATAGTGCAATTTTAGCTGTGTCAGTTTTGCATACTAGCTGACAATGATTTAACTGGTCTGGTGTAAAATTTCCATGATATTTTCTTTTATAAAATATTCCATTATATTTTCTTTTGTTAGTGTTGGTGGAAACTGAGGTCTCTGAGTATCTTGGTCTCTTGAATCTTGAGGTGATTAATTCCAAGCTCTGCCACTTGATGTATGTGTTAGGAAAAAGGAATTTGCTCTTTGAGCAGTATATTCATTTTCTGTGACTTTAATAATTAGCAAAGAGGAGTGCTATGTATTTCTTGATATGCACAGTTTTACTCACGTGACCAAATACATAAAACAGTACAAAAACTTGAGGAGCTGTGAATTCCCACATTATAAACTGTATTACAAGACAGAAGCAGTGCCTGAAGCTGTGGATCTTACTGAAGAGCACAGGGTGAGGATGAAAATGATTGTTAATAAATGTTGTAAAGTGAATATGTTAGGGATGACATCTTGAGAACAGCTTGAAAAGCATTTGTATTTACCATTGATGAGGAGTGCCATAGGAGAGGAATAAAGTAAATCCTGGTATACAGAGCATCACTAAAGAGAAGTTTGAAAAATCAGACTGTTTTGTCTCTGCTGAATGTCAGAGAATGTACATTCCAAGTAACCTTTCATTTTGGAACTATCAGCTTTCAAAGAGAAGAAACCTCAGTTATTCTGTTGCCTCTGAAATATATGCTGAGGTCAAGGATCTCAGTCTTTACAAGTAAAATCAGAATTATTTGTTATAGCCTTTATTATTTCCCTGTAAACAGTGCAACACTGAACAAGTGATTATATTTAGTCCCACAATTTTATATGGCAAAGTTGTTATTGTAAGAGTGAATTTACAGCAGAAAATGTCAAAGTGTATAACAGAAGTAAATGAGATTCAAAAACCTGGGATGTGATGCCTTTTTTTTTCCTTTGGTTTGCCTCTTAACATTCAAACACAGGAATGCTGTTCTTATGGAGGACAGAGCAGACAAGTTTGAAGTCTGTGCATTAGCTTCGTCTGTATTTCCTTTCTTAACATCTTAGAAGCAGCCTTAAGCAGATTTTCTCTCTTTTTAAAATTTTAATTTTTCCTTTTTCTGTTCCCCTGGATGGAAAAAGGTGGACTTGAACTAGGAAACAAATTGCACACTGAACAGCAGAACCTGTTCCTTGGAATGGGGACAAAAGGGAAATGAAACCTCATACATAAAGAGGTGTCAGCAGCTCTCATTTCCCAGATCGCTGTTTGGCATGAGAGAGACAAAAGTACCACACTAATGTTCAGTGGGCCTTGCTATTGAGAGCTGGTGGATGAAAGCGTCCATCCTACAGTGCTGTGGACATGTACTTGGGCCTTATTACTGGGAGGTTACATGTGAAGCTGCCCTTTTTGCCTTTCAAGTCTTTTTACTGTTCTTTTAACTTTGTGTGCTTTGCAGTTTCAGATTGTGTAAAGACAACAGGAATTACTTAAAACTGGATATGGAGGGTATTGAGAGAGAAGGAAAAGGGTTAATCCATCTGAAAAACTGGATTCTTCATTGTCATCATGTTGGCCTGTGTCTCTAGGGTAGTGGATTCCAGATGGATGGTTTAATTTGCATATATATTTACTTAGTCTTTTACTGTAAATTCATGTCATCATAATGAGAAATTTTTCTGTAGTAGTCTTTTCTTGACAGTTAAGCAGAATTTTCTTCTTGTCAGAGCTCACCTGCAATAAAATCTTTCTATTTATCTACTACATCTTGACCCTAATAAAACAGGAGCTCCGGATACAGCTCAACTCTCTGTATGCCTGTGGTTTTTTTTCCCCCAGAGGTGCTTCTCCATGACTGCAATTTCATAGTTGCCTCCAGAGTTTTTGTATTTTTCTTTTCAGATTTCTTTCCTGTTGCCCATCTTTTATTACTTCTAACTGCTCTTTTGGTTTTTTAAACAAATTACTGAAGTTTGTTGTTGCAATAATTGGTCCATCAGAGAAATGCAAAATATATTATTGGTAGATATTTTCAATAATGAAACATAACAAGGTTTTTACTGCTCTTCATAACTAAATATTGGTAAGAGAAGAGGGGGAACATAGCAAAAAGTCCCTTGCATGAACTCTTACATGTAAAGAGATGTTGAATGATTGATTCTCCCATGACTTACCTTAAATCTCACACAACATATTCAAATTAACTGTCAATTAACTGTGAAATCCCACGTTCTGCAACCTTGTTTGATGGCACACTATATCTCCTGTGGTCTGCAGCCTAAGAAAATATTTTTATGCTTTTATTTTAAGAACTTCATTTAATGTATTAACTAGGTATTTTTGTTCTGGGCAGCTATAATTTCATGAATTAATTGTTCATTCTTTCCAGTGCTCTATGTGCATTTTAATTACTGTTAGAGTTGACATGTGCAGTTGATGAAGAATCAGAAATTAAAGAAATATAATGTTTTTTTACTCAGAGAGGAGTAAAAACCATATCCATATTCTAAACCACTTCTTCATATATATTTCATAGTTGATTTGATATATCCTTTGTGCATAAAGCAGACACACGATGTGAAATCTTGGTAGTGGTCTATCTAGCCATTTGCTATGTTTCTTTAGAAAGATGAAAACACCTTTAATTCAGACTTTCCAAAGAACTGTGTTCTAGTTTTAGTATTTTAAAATTTCAGTCTACTGCTTTAACCCTGAAGGGGTTTTATATATGTTTGGAATAGTTCTCTGCTTAGCTTTTCTTGTAGAATGATTATTGGTGTCACAAAACATTAAGGAAATTTGAACTTTTTTTGTACCTAATTTTACCTGAGCAGTATTTCCTTGGTGGTGGTAAAGTTAGCATTTGTTAACGCATATTAGTATATTCTAATTAGTCGCTTACTTAAAGCCAAATAGGCTAGAAAGACGAAAAAAAATACAGAATGTATGCAAACGGCTTTGACTGAATTGAAGGGGAAAAAAAAGTGTCTTTTCCCCTGAAGCATACATTCTGCATGAAATTCAACTTGACAGGTGACCCTTTCAAAACAGCGCCACAAAGATTTCTCGGCGTTCTCCATATATGGGAGGCAGCATTCTTATATTATACACACAAGCAGTCCCCCAGTTTCCTCTAAATGAAAGTAGCCTCTTCCTCTATCCTATTTTACCCTCATCCCTGTGTTGGCATTCACATTTATAAGCACACTTTTACATGAGAAAATTTTGCAAAAAGCAAAACCACTGGGGATGTTAATACAAAATAACCTATATGATAAAATACAATAAAGAACTCAAGTCCTATATTTTATTTATTTGAAAGTATTGAAAATGTGTGTGTGTTCACTTGCAAAAAAGTAATTAAAAAACAGGGAAAAGAAAAAATATTTGGCAATTAATTTAATTTACGGCTAGGTAGCAAAAACTGAACTCCAACTCTCAAGTCTTGCATTAATTTAGGAGCAGAAGACAAAAATGTTGTATGATTCTGTGTGAGCAATGAATAACAAGAATGTATGACTTGTGAAACTGAATGTAATGTATTAAAATCAGAGCAAACTGATAATTTAACAGTGTATAACAAGTACCAGATCTTAAAAATTGCAGTAGCAGATCAGCAGTGTTTTACCACCATCCAGTTCTCCTGCAGCAGCATTCTAGAGATAGTGCACTGGTTATCCTGCGTGTATATAAACTGTCAAATGGGAGAGATATGCAGTGTAATATTTAGTATGTCCCATGCCTTCAATGCTCTTTTCAGATGTCTTTAGGCATAGAGCAAAACTTATGTTGAAAATCTAGCTTAAGAGAGGGCTTTTGGGTGGGGCAGCGGTACCTCAGGGGATGGTGAGCTGCTGCTAAGTACTCCTCACACACAATATTGGCTTTGTACACAGCACTGCTTCTGCATATATTGGCCATATGTTCTTACAGAGTAATAAATTGTTGATTACAGGCATTTTGTAATTTTCAAATTGATAAGCTTGCATTTTACAACATGATATTTAGGGCAAAGAGTGGAAAATTGCAGCCTTGATACGAGCAGTTATTGCGTGTGAGCAAACATCACTTGAAAAACTAGAAAGTCAGGCAAGATGATACTGCAAGGCAAATAAGGGGAATAGATCCTTTGTTAATTATTACTGGTATTCAAAAACAATGACAGTGGATTATCAAAGATATCCCTCAGTTGAAGGAGAACCAGAGGAGAAATGATAGAAATGATTGGTTCTTCCCTTTGAGATTTGCTATACCTTTTATGCTTAGGGGTTTGAGGGAGGTGGGAAAAAAACTGTTTCCTCTATTCAGCCAACCTCCAAGACCTGTTTATATTAATCTTAATTTTTGTATTGTCCATATGTAATTCTGTGAGATTTTTTCACAAGAGTAACCTGAAGCAGGTAGATCTCTGCACCTGCCATTGCGTGTTCTCCTTACATGGTTGCTTCCCAGTGAGGGGCATTCCTTCCCCCTGCAGAAGACTTTTAGGAGCTGCCCAGAGAAGCAGAGGGAGACACAGGAGGGTAGGAGGGTTCATCTGTCTAAACTATTCTTCTTTTAAACACTAGAACATACTGATTAACAGGATGCAAAATACCTGCCTGAAACTGGTAATATTTGGTGCCCATTCCATTCTGTATTTATGATGCAACGCATTAGAGATTCTTGCTTCATATACAAGCTCTGGTTTCAAAGCATCATGTTTGCAAGTCCACTCAAATGGAAATACTTGTTAAATATTTACTGACTTAGTGTCTTATCCTTGGATATCAAGATGTTTTTCCTGCTGCTTTTCCCAAATACTGGAAAAAGTGCTGTAGAAAATAAGTAGAAAACAAGTAAACTTGTGAAAGTTTACCTTGATAACTGTAGAGCTAATTTTGTGCAAATAAAATGTTACATGGAGATATTTTACATTATGAGAAATCTTTGCTCTGGGTAGGGTATAAAGACAAGTTAAAGCTTAAGTGCTGACATCTGTCTTCTAGAAAATTATCTGCGACTGCAAAAGCATTTATGCTTCAGCTCAACTTTTTGAAAAGGACTGTCTTATTTATGTGTGTTTTATTATTATTATGAAGTCTTTTCCAGTAAGTCACTGGCTTGAGACTGATCCAGCTTAATTGAGCTTCTCCTTAACTTAAATTAATTATCAGAATGTAGTATGCAAATATTATCTAATCGGTGCCACTCGGCAAAATTTTTGTTATGCCAATCATGCTGGACAAAGCACGACAATCCCTAAGGAATCCCCTTGGAAATAGTAATAGAATGCTTGCTTTTACTGGGGTAGGCACCATTTCATGCATTTTTTTCTGATTTACTATAGCAGCCGTATAGTGGTATGATGCACCTCATGAGCATGAGAGAGAAGGGGAAGTCCATTGCACAAGGAAGTAATGTACTTTCCAAAGCTCAAAATTTGGTCTTACATTGGTTCTCTGTAGAAAGTGGTCAGGCAGTTGATGTCCTGCACCTGCTGCTTGTGCTGCTACTTCAGATCATTTGGTTGTTCCCTTATCTACTTATTTGCTGTATTTGTCTTGGACCAAAGTCTCCCTGGGGTGTGCTGAGGACAAGGGAAGCTGCTTCTGCTTCAGCATGTTGAGTAGCAGAGGCACTGGAAAAAGTTGTATTTACAACACGGCCGAGTGTGTCTGCTCGATTCCAAGCTTTCATTTAGAAGACAGTTTAAAAGCCAGAAAGTTTTACATTTTCTCCTTTTTAAAAAGCTTTGTAATTTTTAATTGAACTTAATAATTTAACTTCATGGAGCAGTGATGGCTGGAAGACTTCTGTCTTGACTGTTTCTGACACCTACAAATATCTTTTCCACATATGTCGGGGAGAGTCCTCAAAAGGGACATCAAACCAACATTTCCCTCTCTGAAAAGAGGGAGTGTTGCTTCTGCTGTAGGCTACATCTTTGGTTTTCATGTTTCGTGACAATAATGTTTTTGCTGCTTGGTGGCAGAGCACAGAAGAGATGCAAGTTGAAACCTTCAAAACATACAGTGAGCCCTTCCTTAAGTCCATATGTGAAGTTTTGTTGGCTTTTTTATTTTTGATAATATGCCTCTGATATTCCTCTAAGGTCTTTACCGTTTGAAAGTTGTGTGATAAAAACAGACTTGTAATGAAACACAACCTCCATATGGAAGTTTCACTAAAAATAGTTCTGGTGGTGCCCTGGGGGTGTTCATCAGCTAGTGACAGCGGCTGCATTTTCACAGCAGGAAAGTGGCTGATGAGGTCAAGGAGAATGAATCTGTATTCCTGTAGGGAGCTTGGCAGGAGCATCCAGGGGTTTTTGAGCTTTTACAGATAAATTGAGTGTGGATTTGTGACAATATTGTTTTAAAATACCTGGAAAGCTGAAAAAAGCCCAGAAGAAATCCCATTCCATCTTTAAGTGAGTGTGTGATTTAGGATCCTCAGTTATCAGGTCTAGCTGACCTTTACTTATAACTTTCACATGTTTCAAAACTAGAAAATCCCAACTTAATATTGATAAATCTCTGCATACTTCTTTTGAAACAGAATTGGTAAGTTACAATCCTGTTTTTTCTTTACTTCTTTTATGCTTTTGAAAACAGTGCCCTGGTTTACTCTTTGCAAAATGCCTCACTGAAATGTCTGCATCACCAGAAACTAATCCCTGCTCTACGTACTTTTCCTTTTCCACATGATGAACCTGTAAAATCTGTTTCTGACTTCCTTAAGCTCCGTCGTGCAAAATGGTATCTCTTGGGAGCTTGGATGCAAGTGACCATGCTCAGCACATAGTTTGACTGGAGGTGACTGCTTGATCTCTGACCTGTGCCAAGAGACAGGAGAGGTCCTGCTGAACTAGACACTTCACTGGGCTTGCATGATTACAATTAAAAAAGCCCTGACAAATGTCAACGTGATAGGATTCTAACTGCTTTTGTCACTGCTTTTGTTTTTGTGCAGGAGGGAAGCTTCATCAGAAACATGGATGAAATTCCATCCTTATCTTAGGGAATGCATGTGGGTCTCAGGCATGCAGCAAGAGAAGAGAGGCAATGCCTTTTCAGCCTTTTTGCTTCTCTCACCCTTTGCAAAGGATAATCTGCCGCACCTTCATTTTAAAGTTTTTTTGAACTCTGCTGGGATTTGAAATGAGTATTGTCACAGTGTGCTTGTGATGTCGCTTCCTTTTCGCCTATTGTCACATACCCTGGCCAGCTCTGTAGGAAACCTGTCTGGAGTGCCTTTTAATGTTAGGTCTAGCAGTGATTAGAATACACTAATGCCCAGTGGGTATATGTGTCATTTTTTAACAGCTGCCGAGCTTTCTCCCTGCTGCTCCAATTAACACATTCGGTGCACACTTACTGGTGAGTGGGCTGTGTGTACGGATTAAACCACTTTGCTTTTTATTCATCCAGTGTATGAGATGCCAGAAATGGATCGGTGTGTTTCCTATTCTTACAACAAATGAAATCAAATGTGCTCCTGAGCCTGTGCCCGGTAGATATGAAGGCAGCATTTAACTGGCAAATTGAAACCTGTTTTGCCTTGAGATATGGTTCAGTCCACTGACTGACATCTATCCCCGCCTCCCAGCCCCTCTTGAAATGATGGAGACACAGGATAGGGAGCTCTCAGTGCTGGGCTTCCCCTTGCTGGCAAGCAGGTCTCTTCAACTTTGTCCTCTGCTGCTTAATAACAGCTTGAAATCCTGAAATCCTCCTTCTGCTTCAATGCTTTCCTCCTTTATTTATTTTCAGGTTGAAATACTCCAGTCAGTAGGTTTGATAAAGTGTGTCTCTGTGTGTGTGCCTTTCTTTTATTTTATTTTATTTTTATTTTTATTTTTAAAGGGAAAACAATATGCTGCCCAGTCGCAGCTGAGATAAGGGAGGGGTTGTTTAATGGTAGCGGAGTGGCTGGTGGGAGCTGCAGCTCTGCTCGGGCGCTTAATTCATGCCGGGACAGCTCTGTGAAGCAGAGGGCGAAGGGGGCTGCCGGCTGGGGCTGTGAGTGAGGAAGGAGATGGAGCGCTTCTTGGGCTTTGTCAAGCAGATAAGAAGATCGAGAAGAAGAAAAGGCAAAAAGTACCGGCCAGACGAGGATTACCATGAGGGCTATGAGGATGTCTACTATTATGCCTCAGAACATTTTCGAAGTAGGTATTTTGCATAACCTCATTTTCCTTTGGCTGTGATAAATGTTATGTTGTTAAGATGTTTAAACTCCAAAAATGCAAGCAATATTCCTCCCTTGCTAGAACCTGAGCCTCATGTGTGTATTAAACGTCAGTTCCTGTGAGAGCTCTTTCTGACTCTGCTACCGATGAACAATACAAAGCATCTGAAGTGGCACAGAAGCTCTCAAAGTAAAGAGGGACTGTCTACAGACCCTGGTGAGATTTCAGATGCGGTTAATCCAGTCTGACTGCTGGAAACCTTTTGTTAAAACATTGTATTGAGAAGCAATTAGCGTGGCACTAGCCCTTGTAGAGTGCCTTTGGAAGGCTGTGTGGTTATTTTTAAAGCACTACAGAGGCAGCAAGCACTCATTTGTAAGTTGAAGTTGATGATTAATGTTTGGTATTGAGGTAGAGTCAGTTTGCTAAGCCTCTGCTGTGACCTGGTCTTTTCAGTAGTGAGTAAATTGAGTGGGCTGGTTCCTCGCTACAGGTCTAGGACAATTCCCAGAGAATTAAGTGGGGATTTTTTTTGCTGGCACTCACGTGCTGGGACTCAGCAGCTCTGCAAAAACCAAAATAAATCACCCGCTCAGATATGCTGGACCCTGCAGCTTCTTAGAGTTTGTCTGCTTGCCTGTAAGGTTTCAGAGCTGCTGGTCTGCTGTGATCTTCTGGAGGAGAGCATGTGCCCAGAGGTGCCCACAGGGAGGGTGGGAAGGAGGGAAGCCACACTCAGCCCCTGCCTGGGGTCTTGTGTGGAACTGTCAGGGCGAGGTGGTGGCAGTAGAACCAACCATGAGATGGAATTGCCTGTTTCTGCTGTTTTGGCCACTGGTTTGGAACCTTTGCAGTGAAGCTGTGCCGTGTTGAGCTGCTGAAGTTTGATGCACTTTTTTGTTGTTCTGTACCATGTGAGTTACTGTCATTTCCACTTTGCTGAAATAAATCATAACTTAACATTTGTTTTAAGATAGAATGATAAATGTGATTGTGCCTTACAGTACCAGAGAACTGCTATCTTGTGGAAAATTAGGAAATGAGAGTTATTCTTACTGTCTTTCTCTGAATGTGGCATGCTTGCCTATCTCCTAAAGACAATTAATGCAGGGTGCTTGGTTGTTTACTGGGCTTCTAGACGCAATTTTGTTAACTTTCCATTTTTAAGAAAACTTACTGTGCTGATAATATTAAACTAAATAACTTACCTATGTTGTCAAGAGGGAGTTTTTGCAAGAAAAGGATCTATTTGGGAGGCAATGCAGTCATAATGGGTAACATCGTGACATAAAGTCTGCTACACAAAATCTACTAAACAAGAACTAAAAATTTTAAATCTGTTCAGCACTGAAAAATCTGAAAGTGATATATGTTAGTGAAAACACATAACTTTTTCTTGCTTTAATATGAAAATCGAAAGAACATGTCAAAGCCATATGTCAAAATATTTCCCTAGCTGATTGTTGTTGTTGAAGGTCCTTTAAAGAAGAGAGCAAAGCCTTTCCAAAAACTGTCGCATGTAATAAGAATTTCTTGAATGATGATTAATAAATTATTAACTCTTAACTTCATGTATGGCACTAAGACTGAGCCAAAAAGCTAATAGGTTTTTCCTTTTACTCTACTTAGAAAATAAAAGAATAGTGTTCACTTCAGCTTGTGGAGGTCTGAAGTATTTCAGACTGGATGAAATGTGTATCAGATTATGAAGTGATGTTTGCAACAGTGTTCAAGTACTCAGATTGAATGGAACTCCAAATAGCACACAGCACTACGGAGCTGGATGCACAAGGAGTTAGCTACCTCTCACAGTTACTTAAATCAAACAGGCACAAGAGATTTGAGCCATGCAGTCTTTATAGAGATACCATCTCAATCACAGTTCCTCCTCAAGTGCTTTTGTCTGGTCTTTCCATGTGCTTTATATGTCAGTTTTGGTTGGATAGGTGTGGTAGTTACTTAAAGCAGTGTGTAAAATCCGAAAAGATGCTGCTGGTGCTACTACAAATGCTCTCATCAAATTGGATTTCATATGTTTGGGACAATGAAATATTTCATATTTAATTTAATTATGGTCTAGTTTTACACTGTTTGCAGTACAAATTTAGAGTAATTGCAGAGCTTTTAATAGCCACTCCTTTTGCAGTTGTTTGCTTAGAAGAATGTGTGCTTGCAGCAAAGATTTTGTTTATTGTTACAATTTTTAGAATATCAGAGCTAATGAAATCAAATGCCTATTGTTCATTCAACTGAATGGAGCTGGAGCTTTTTTAGATTTAGTTTCTTTTCTCTATATTGTTAGGCATCCCTTCTCCATCATCATTTATGAGTTATATATCCAATTAGCCAGTACATTTGAAGATTGTCTGAGACAATCATTTTATGAGCTCATTATTCTCTCTCTTCCTCATTTGTAATACGGCTTAGAGTGTTGTACAGGGAGGCGGAATTAATGGAAAAATGCAGAAACTGAATAACTGCAGGATCAAACAAAGACAACAGAGTTAAAAACAAAATAGGCCTCTGGGAATCACAGGGAAAAGATGACTTTAGTTTATCCTCAGCCCAGCTATGCCTGGATATTGGGATATTGTTGCTCCCACTGTTTGGTATACTGTCTTTACTCCTCCAAAACTTTGCCATGGAAGACCATATTAGATGTGATATTGAGACACAGCTGGATGAAGGGAACGTGCAATACTGCCTAAAGATCCCTGGGTAAAAAAAGATATCCCAGCTCCTGAGGCAGATGTCTTTTTTCTTGGACGTTTCATCTACTTGTGTTCAGTTAATGGATAACATTATTTTGACTTACAACACCAGCTCTCTTATCTTTCTGAAGTGTCTTTGCAATATAATGCTAGAAAAACTAAAGTAATAATTTTGGTATGCAAGCACATATTGACATTAGTAGTGCAGGCATCATGCTCATTTCAGTGAGATATTGCAGTGTGAACATAGTGAGTGATGAAATTGCTACCCAACCTACTCAGATAAGTTGGTGCTTACTGTATAAAACACTTTAAAAAGCATCATACTTATCTTGAGCAGCATTACAGCACTGCAATTCAACCTGTTTCTTATAATGAGGCTTTGCATGAAAAAGGCCCTTGTTAAATTATTACAAGACTGTTTGCAAACCATTATGAATGCTGTGTAGCAGAACTTCTTGGAATGCTCCCAGATATGACATATATCCTGTTGCTGAAGTCAGGGTGTTGTGCCAAGAGCTTTGAGTTTCAGCCTAGACTTGAGTGGGAGTTTGGGACCCAGCCGATTTGGTCACCTCTGACCAAAACAAACACTTCTTCCCACACCCTAAAATAATTCCAGCACTAACTCTTTATTTTTCAAAATATTTGGAAGGATTTGGGTTTCTTCTAACTAATTTTGGAATTTCACAGGTTTCATGAAACATGCAGGTCTAGAGGGTGAACACATCTTGTTAAATTTTGCCTTATTTGTGTTATTTCTGGCGTCTGTCATCCATCTCCTGAGAGATCTCTTTTTTCCTCATTGGTAGTTCTTCTTCTTATGATGTTCTTCTCAACATGGTTCACAGCATAATCTGTTGGCTTAAAGATTTTACTTTCTATGTAGATGCAATGACAATATTAAGTAGTGATCATAAAAAGCAATGTTTGAAGAATTCTGCTAGTAAACACCCACTAACTTGAGCAGTCCCATGATTTGAGCCTTGACCTTAAAATGTTCCATTTAGTCACCAGGGTCCAATGAGTAACTTTCTTCTATCCTTTGTCAAGGCCTAATATATGTTGTGTAACAAGGGCATTGATATGTTAGACAAAGTAATCTGCCATAGTTTGCATCTGCAGTAAAGTCATATATCATTTCCCTCTCTGATGCCATCTGTTAATTATTTCACAATTCTGGTATGAGAATAATCTGATTCCTCAGTTTAGTACCATCAACCACTTCAAATTTGTTCCCTAAATACATGTGATGGTCTTTCCATTTTTTGCCTTTCTCCCTCCCTGTGTCATCACTGGAAAGTGACGGGAAAGTATTTGGCTCCTAGCCTAGCAAATAAGGTAAAAAAGGAAAAACTGAAGGTTTTATATGACTCAGAATTGAAAATGTCCTCTTTGTTGACTGAAATCTGGGAATTATTAAAATTAATATTGTATATATGATACACTTCTTGAGATGGTGTCAGCAGAAGAACTCCACTTGGGTGTTCTTCTCCAACACAGCTCAATGTTATGGTGAAGAAACTCCCACACCATGGCTGCCAAAATGCTGGGAATAAATGACTTTGAATTTCATACCCAAGGGGATTTTAAAGCTGTATTAAATACATAAGACAAAACACCAAGGGGAGTGACATGCCTATGATTTCTTGATGCTGTGGTCAGTAGCAAAATCATTCACGTCAAGATTTTCTCCATTTGGTAAATTGGTACAAATAGTTCTTGTTTGCAGCAATCTCACAGATTTGATTTGGGTAACGGAAGAGTTAATGATTTTATGAGTCATGTGGTTACAAGGGAATTGAGTATCTCTTGCTCAAGTTGCAGAGTTGTTAATTGATCCTGAGGATGAGGAATGCAGGACAATTGCTTTTTATCTTACAATGATTGTGTGTTGCTAGTTTGTAGTTCAGTGCATGTGTGGGGATGTTGTTCTTCACCCATCACAGATATTGACGTGTCAGTACAGTAAAATGTCAGCTTTCATAGAAACTAATGTATATGCGAAGCCTACAAGTAAAAAGGCATGGTAACCTGAGTAGAGGATATGGCAGACTTTGAAAACAAAGTGAAAATAATATTTTTTAAAAATAACTAAAATTCATTAAACTTCTTATTTCCTTTGGATTGGTAACTGTTTTATGGTTGTTGGAATCTGGATTTTCATTAATGGACTACTGTGAGGTTTAGAAAACCTCCGGGTGCCTCTTGGGCACCCACACTGTCAGGTTATATTCTTCTTTAAAAAGTGAAGCAGGTAATAGTTGTTATAAAATTATTTATTGTAGAAGCACATCAGTCTCAAAGGCAAAAACAAAGCAAAGCAATGGCAAAAAGCACATGGCATTAAAAGCAAGTGGCAAAATGCAACGGCAAACACCAAATAGCAAAATGCACATGGCATAAAGCCATGGCATAGAGCAACAGCTCTCCTTAGTGCATGTTCTTTTATCGAAACTTTCCAACTAGCTAAGACACAAACTCAGGCCACTACTTCTTAACCTATTAGAATTCTAGTTTCTTAGCACGCCAGACTACATATAGACTACATTCATGGCCTATCTTGTTCTAACTGAAAAATACAAGCAATATTCTTAACTCTAACTCTATTATGTCTGAAGCTAGGTTCTTGGAGCTTCTAAGGAAACACTAGTATGTTTTTCAACCTTCACTAGAACATGTATTACTTCTCAGGCATCTAAGACCTTTTACTCACTAAAAGTACTTAAAACTTATTCCATTTACTTACTTATTCACTCCATCTATTCACTTGCTCATTCCATTCAAAGACTTTAATTCAATCCCTGCACTCTGATTTCTCTCTGAAGAAATCAGAGACTCCTGACTTACTGACTCCAACAGACTACAGGTCTTGAGTATTTCTGTTTTCCGTATGCCACTTTTTTGCTGAGATCTGGATAGCCCCAATGCCTCCAGTTCATCATAGGTGCGATCCCCATGTCCAGACACACTCTGTCATCACAGGGCTACCACCCAGTGTCAGTTTGCAAGCCAACCATGGTGATAAAGGAAGCTGCTGTATTTGAGCTTTATTGCTGGGACAGGTAGTGTCAACTTCCCCATTCAGGGATTTTGAATGAAACAAAAGTGGTAGCAAGTGATGTTGTCTAAGACTTACAATGTGAAAATTGCAATATTTTCCATTTTGGATAAAATTCACACCGTCATTAGGTAAGAGTCTACTCACATGCTGTTTCTCTTGCTTTTTCTTCAACATAGGTGTTAAAAATAGTTTAAAAACTGTTTTTGGGTTTTTTTTGTTTTTTCTGGTTTTTTTTTTTTTTTTTACAATTGGTCATTGCATCTAGTGCAGTTTGATATTTCGTGACAACCATCCTCTTGTAGAGATTCGCTTGACTTCTGGTGAGAGGTGTGTGTGTGTGTGTGTGTGTGTGTGTTTTGGAGATGATCCCATTTATCTACCATTTTGCTCATCATGGTTGCTAGTGAAAGTGTTCTTTCCAGTGGAACCCAAGTGGAGGAGAAGAATTACATATTATTCTCATTTTATAGACAAGCAAGCTAGTAGGGGTGGGTAATGAAAAGAAGACTGGTAGTGGCTCTTCAGCCTCTCACGAAATTATTTAGGTTTTCTAAGCCCATAAGAAATATGCATATATTAAAATTTTATTTTACTCCTTTTCTGTTTTATATTAGTTAAAACATGTAAGTCTTGGGATGAGGCTTGTGTTTATAGATGTTTAGTCTGTTTGAATAGTGGCTTTAGCTGCATTATATTGTTTATATAATTAAAATATAATGAATTGGTGTTGTTACTTGTGCTGCAGTACTGTGATACCCAGCCACGTGGTCTGTTAGTGTGGTATCTAAGCCCGAGGCTGTGGAGCTCTCTGCAGGACTGGGGCCATGCATCTCTTCTTGCCAGGTGGATGTGTGCTGGTTGTGGTGAAATCTTTTCATTATTTGTGAAACAGACCACAAAAGTTTAATTTTGTTTTCTCCTTAAAACTGTGGTGCAACAGCCATTTTTAAGTTTGTTAGTAATAAGATTTCTTTTTCAAATGACCCTTTGTGGCTCTTCTAGAAGTGGCCCTTAGTCTCCTGGGGCAGCACAGAGCATGGAGAGTAAAACATTGCTTTTGGAGTTACTTGAGAGAAAACAGTTTATTTATTTGAAGGCACTGAAATAATGAGATCTGAGTTACATAATTCTTTGCATAAAGTGGAAACATTTCTCCCTGCTAGCATTTATGAGCATACAATTTCTGTGCTACTTTTCATTCATTTACTTTCCAGTCCTGTTCTTTACTGAATAACTAAAGATCCTGATTGTCCCTGCTCAAGAAATTTACTTGTTCTAGGTCTTCCTCTTCTTATAGTGGCTGCTGATATAAGGTTGTGCTTTGGTGTTTTAGAGAATTCAGCACCCTTTATATTTTAGTGTGTCTAGAATATGTGATGTTAACATTCAGACAAGGAAATTCGGAGAGATCTGGGCTTCCTACTTCCTGAAATCATGTGTAAATCCTTGGTTTTAATCATGGCTTTGTCATTTTACATCATGAACATGTAGTGATGTGATTACTTTTCCTTGGATATTGTGAAGTGAATGAAATACCAGGTTTTATGAACTAAGATTAAAGTGAAAGGTAGAAGCGACTATTGAGGTGTCAGTTTAAATATCGGCCTTTGGTTCCAATGGAAACTTTGAAACAATTAGTGGAACTGAATCATGGTTTTAAAAAGTTAGAATTTTTGCTAAGAGTAGAAGTAGTTTCCATGACCAAGATGTAAGTTAGGTAGGTAAATGGTAGGTTAATAATTACTAGATGCTTAGGCTAGAGCTAATTGGTATAATTATCTGCTATTATAAATTTACGTACAGAAGAACGTAAAATAAGTAAACTGTTAACCATGAAGCACGGGGCCTTGGATCATGCCAGAGGGTCACAGAGACCTGATGAAGACTCTCCTGACTTCATCCTTTGAGACCACTGACCCACTTCGAGACCACCGACCCAATTCAAGAGAAGAGCTGCGCATGCGTGAAGGACAAATGGGCTCATTTTAATATGGGGTGGGGATGGGAGGTGCTGGGGTTATGCACATGTATTGTATGTAAGATCTTGGGGAATAAATAGATGGCAAAGAACCTTGTTCGGCGCGGTCATGCCTTTCGGAGGTGACTCCCGTGCCGCCCGCCGGTGAATAAACATACCACTTTCTAACTTTAATTAGTTAGAGGGTCTTTGTCCGTGATTATACCGGTTTTTTTAAATGATTCAGAACAAAGAAAAAACAATGTGACTCCCCTGCTGACGAGATCATAAACATTCATTGAATGATTGCTGTGTTTTGTTAGCAGGGCATGACAGGAGCTGTCATTAATCATCATCATGAGTATAAACACACCTGTTTACTATAGTTATTGTTTCTGTAAGACAAATGTGATGGTACTCATCATATATACAGTAATTATTGGGCAATTTTGTTTAATGTTTTTCAGCAGAAAAGCAAAAGGATTGTGCTGTGACTGGGTACAGGGGTTCACAATGACTACACTGCTGATGACCAAGACACCTTAATGCTACTTATTCTGTTCAGAAGGTTTTCTATTTCCTTCTGAAACCCAGGAAATGATCATTCTGAGGACACATAGTCCAGATTTAAAAGACAGCAGAACTGAGGGTGCCTCTAGGACCTTCATTTGGCCTCTCATTAAAGAGTCCTTAATGAAGGACCTGATCACTTCTGCTGCAGTTCTGATGTGACAGAGGCTGCACCGAATCCTCTGAGGGCTCATCCCTCATTTTCCTCACTCAAGAGCATGAATTTGCAGATGTCTGGCACCAATTGCTGTAGCCAAGGGAGGTTTGGTTTGTAAATACAAAAATTACATAAGCCTCAGTAGTCTGAAAATCCAGCCATAAGGCATCTCAGGCTGCAGCCTTTCAATTCTTGCATACCTTTGATGATAATCTTCCTGCACTCTGGTTCTCTGCCTGTGAGATGGGATTTATGGTACCTCTCCTTCACAGATATGCTGTGGAAATAAATGAGTATTTTCTAAGCTAGCAAATGCTAAAGTGATGAGCACCACAGAAGAATTTGGGGAGAAATTAATATCTGTCCAGTGAGAAGGGCTTGAATAGTGGGTGGGAATTAAGGTATGGAATTGCAATTCAAACAATGAGGGGAAAGAAAGATCTTAAATAATTTATCAGGTAGTTAAAATTTCTTTTGGGCATTAAATGAAACAAGGTCTTATGCAAGAAGTAGATCAGGTAATTAAAGATTATGTTGTAATGCATATGCAAAAGGAAGCCAAGTTGAGAAATTCTTAAATCTGAAATTTTCAGTTTGCTTCTTTAATGGTTTGTGTGTGTGTGCACATGCATGCAGTACAGAGCATGGAGCAACAGTTCCTTGGGGTTTAGCATGCCATGAAAATTCCATAACAACATGTTGTGGATGTAATATTTGCTATATATGAACCAAAATCTCCTTGAAGTTAAGATGCAGAAGTAAATTTTGATGAGTGGCCATAGGATCTGATGATGCATGTATCACTGCATTCTGTAGTAACAGTCCCTATGCTGACACTGCAAGGGAACACTGTCGGCAGCTGTGGGACAGAGGAGGGAGGAACCAGATTTATTTTTTGGCTGTCTCTGGGCATTTTGAACAGATGATAAGAGACACTTGAGGTGACCTATCTTTGGAAGGATTACCGTTGGGAAGAGTCAAACTTTGAAAAGCAGAAAGGAGAAAAGAGAGATTTAAGACAGCTCTGGTGGAAATACTGTTTGAATTAAACTGTGAAAAAGAAAGTGAAATCAAAAGTACACAGATACGATGTGAAGTATTAACTCAGTAAATTGTTTCCAAGTCTGTTTGCAAGTCCTTCTTTTGAGTGTGTTTAACAAGCTCTGGGGTTTATTTTAATAACATTGTCCCTCTCCCAGAAGGGTAAAGCTTCTCACTTAACAATGCACTCTGTCACTATTCTGTCAACTGGTAGCATCTCTATTAAAAGAGAGAAGAAAGTATTCACAACATATTACAAATAAACGCAGTAAAAAATGAATGGTATGCAAACATGCAAAGATACATGTTTTTTGCTCTTGCTTTCTGTAGGTTGGAGTAGGAAATATTTGAAAGCCCTGATGACCTCCTACCTGTACCCCATTTGTAGGAGCCCAGTTAAGTTGTGTGGTGACCAAGTGATGAGTCACAGCAGTGGCTGCAGGCTGCAGTGCCAGCTGTTTTAGTGCCAAATGCTTGGAAATCGAAAGGGATGTTTGCCACACTGTCTGATAGGGATGCTGCATCAGACAGCTCAGTTTAGGGAAAATGAGAAAATGCTTGTGAAGGCAAGTTGGGAGAGAGCATGAATCTATGGCAGAGCACTGCCAGCAGCAGCAGCAGTGCTCAGGTCAATTGTTAGTAAATCTAAATACGTCTGGTGGCATTTACAGTTTGGAAGGCAGGAATGTGTAATTTCCATTGCGTGGTGGTTGAATGTCATGTGGCTTGTCATGAAAATGCTATGCTCCCTTTCACTGCTAAAAGGAGACCAGAATGGCTTCTGTAGTGAAGAAACCAAAGCTGTTCAGGCTAGTGGTTATAGCTGCCCACCAGTAATTAAATAGAGTGCAGTGTGGTGGTGGAACTCTGAAATCCTCATGAATTTGATGACATTTTGGTAGTCTCTGAAATGCTTCCTCTGTAACTTGACCCATATTTCATCTGAGCTTCACAGATTTGCAGAGGAGTTACACAGGCATCCCCAGCACTTCTAAATCTGTTCGCATTCACTTCCACCGTACCCTGGCAGGAAAAAGAAGGAAGTTGTCTGAAGCTTAGGTTAATGTTGTGTTCTGGTGTCAGGTTAATTATGATTTACCTATGTTTTTCTTGGTTTATGCTAAACATCTCACAAAAATAGAAGTGTATTTATGAATGTGGTAGGTTTTGAGAACAATCAGCTGCTCTCCCA
Source organism: Acridotheres tristis (assembly GCA_037013685.1). Taxonomy (NCBI): domain Eukaryota; kingdom Metazoa; phylum Chordata; class Aves; order Passeriformes; family Sturnidae; genus Acridotheres; species Acridotheres tristis. Next base: position 26,697,781 of record CM072885.1, on the reverse strand, counting down.
ATTGTCATGTGTGTCTTAGCTGGCTTCTTCAGGCAGGAATACTCAGCCCTGTGCTACAGGAAAACGGATAGGAAAAGATTTGTCTACTGGAAGAGCACAAGCATCTCTTTAAAAGGCTGCCACTCCCAAGCGCATCACAAGGGATAGAGAATGCACTGAGTGGTTTTGTTTTGTAACTGGTGCTTGATTTGTGTACTACAATTCAGTGTTTGTGTTTTGTTCTTGAGGGGGTAGAAAGTAGTGCTCCTTTCTAGTTTATTTTGGGGTTTTTGGTATCTTTTTTTCTTTCACTGCTCCTTTGAACTCAAGCTCTTATAACAATATGAAAAGCTGTGGATTTTATAGGGCAGATTGTGTCGTGCAAATTGTTTCCACAGACTGAGCTGTTCTAGTTACGGTTGAAGGCTGTTCTGGTTACAGCCCAGAGTTTGTGGTTCTTTGTCTTGTAGAGATAATTGATCTTTTTACAGCCACATGTCCATTCACAATAGGTTGCTTTCTTCCTTTTAGATAGTGAAAGAAGTTTATTAGCTGTTGGTTTAAGTCTCTTACAAAAATGTTGCTCATGGCATAATTATTAAGGAGGTTACATCAGTGTGAGTAGAGGAGCAGGCCAAGATAACACACTGCTCCATTGGATGAGAATAGATTTAATATGTAGAAAATGCTCAAATCTTCTCTCCTTCTCACAAAACTGCAATTAAGACAATTTTTAAAATTCTGTGAAAGCAGTTAATTGGAATTAATTCTTAAGCAGAATTAATTCATGTGGTCACTTCTGCTCATTTTAACTGCTTCTCTAAATAGTTAAAATTGTTCATGAAATTACTGGTAATATTTTCTTGGTCACAAGTTATATTTTTTAAATGCACCGCTAAATTAAGCTGAAAAAAGACTCTGAGAAACAAGCAATATTTAAAAATCGGTAATAGTTCAAGAAGTGAATTTTTCTGAGTTTTTCATTTGATTATTGTACTGTTAGAAAATGGTCAGTGCTTCCCAGAAGATCACAGAATAATTTATCTGTCTTTAAGCTTCTAAATTCAGCTTGTGGAATCTGGAAAATTTATCCAGTTTTGAAGTCTAGTCTAATATAGAAACAGGGACCGTGGCATGGAAAGAACATACCTATTGGCATTATATACAACCCACTAGGTACTACTGTGTTCTTTCTCTCTGCTGATGCATATAGTTCTTTAATTCTTCTGCTGGGCCATGGGCAATTGAGTGACCCTGTTTTCCTGATTTGTTTTTTTTTCCCCAAGTTGGAAATTGTATATATTTTCTGAATTACATACATGGAACACCTTTCTCCACATGTATCCTGAAGTCCTTTAAACTGCTTGAAAAATAAAGTTAATGGCACACAGTACCTCCTGAATTTGCAGTCTAATAAAGCTTTTTCTTGCAGTTTTGTCATAAAATTCAGCCATTGTTGCAAAGGGGAGAAAGCCAGCTCATCCCACTGCAGCCATTTAAACCCTCAGGCAAGGAGGGCTTTCTAGTCACATTCAGACAGGAAAGGGTGTCTTCAGAGATGTGTGTCCTAGTAATGCAAAATGGAAAATACCTGCTCCTGGTCTACAGTACATGGTATACTTTTAAAAAGCGTAAGTTACTTGCATTCTGGCTACCAGCTGCTCTTTCTGCTTACTTATTCATTTAAACAGACCAGTGTGTGTTGCTCAGCAAGCCGGGGGGATGGTCAGTTATTAAATGTGACAGCACAGTCTAGAGTTTAAGATACATGTGTCCTGCCTTTAGGCTTGACCCAAGGCCACTGGAGATGCCTTAACTTAAGGCTAGGTCAGAAAAATGTGAATAGGAAGCTGTCTGGGAAAGAAGCAGAGGAAGTGAAGTTCAAATAGCCTTTGCATCTGCAAATTCAACTGTTTTAGTCAGGGGTTCTGGTCTTGGGCTTTAATGTGTTCTGTGGATCTTAAAATGCATGGGGAGATTTATTTGTTTGTTTATAGCTGCTGCATGGAAAACAAAGCTCTCAAAAATCTGTTTGCAGTAATTGCACTTTTTCTGCTTGGTGTTTATTTTATTAAGCAGATTTGCAGAGCTGACAGTGGGAGGGGTTTTTTGAGGTTTTGTATTGTCTCAGCTGTGCCTTGCTGTAGGCCAGCTAAAGATTTGGTCCTCCAAATGCCAGGCGTGTAACTCCATTAGTGTGACTACTCCCATTGTTACAGGTTTGATATAATTCCGTAGTTGGGAACCTGAAAGAAAATGGTGTATGTGGGTAGAATAAAATGGCAATTCTAACAGTTTCTTCCCAGTGTTTGTTGTCTGTATTGTGTTTCCATACTCGGTATCCATTTCTGACAGAGATAAAACATCTTTTAACTGAAAGATCAGTATCTCTGTATTGTTTCCTCTAAGAGAATTTGTAAGCATGGTGGTTCTGTCTCATTTTGGTTCTCAAGGAAATTACTCAGACTTCAGAAACAAAGACAATTGATTATTCTACATTATTTCATATCAGTGCATTATTTCAATATTGTTCATTAAAGCTGAAGAGGAAAACCTGGTTCTGAAGGACCACTGTTGACAGGAACCACTAGCCTGGAGCACAGAATTGAATAATCGTTGATTAATACACTTTATTGCTGATTTCTTTACTTTGGAAAAGCCAGTTATTCTTGCCAATATCTTTTATACATGAGCCTTCGCGTAGAATTTAAAATTGTAACCTATAATAATATTAACATTTTAAACTGTATAATGCTTGCTGGAGGGCAGAAGGTGGGGAAAGAAGGAAAAGAAAGACAACAAGTGAGACTTATTTGATGCTGACCCTAAAAATGCTGTTCCACTGGAGCAAAACCTGAAGTAAATAGATGTATTGTAGTAAATATTAAATGTGTTAAATTGCCTGCCAAGTACAGTGATTTTTTATTTCCGTTTTATTAACTGGGTTGAAATGGGTTTATATAGAGTTTTATAGAAGATATGACTGCTGCTATTTACTGTATGAAAGCCAATTGCTGTTACAGAATCCAAGCAAATGATTGTGTGCTCCCTTTGGTAGGGAGGCCAGTGGAGATGCTGTAGTTGTTGACTGATTTTTGGACAGGAGCTAAGCACGTCTGTATGTGCATGTAGAAAATGCACATGGGGTGGATAAGTATTTGAGGTTCTTTGGTAGGGTATAAAAGATTGGAAATGTCAAAAGATGAGCTGTGTGTTTATATTGATCTCTTTGCTTAGAGCAGCTCAGTGTTGTTTCTTCAGATGTATGAAAAGAAGGACCTGAAGAACTTGCAGCAAAGCAAACTTCTGAGGTGCAGTCACTCTAGAATAAATCATTTACATCTGGAACTTAGGGCTGCAGCAGGAGATCAAAGGTACAAAGCTTTGGTCTCTGTGTCTGCAGTTAGACTTAAGTCTAATGCAGAACTGAGTGGCTGCCCTTGCTGTATGAGTCTTTTTGATGTCCATGGGGCAGGGGTGAACAGGCATAGGTGCTCCTTCTTCTGAGTTTCTCCTGGGAGAGCAATTGTTGGGGGCAAAACCCCTTGATGCTGAAATGTCAACTCAGATATCTAACTCAGGTGTTTCAACTCAGATATCTCTCTGTGTGTGTGTGTGTGTCTATATGTATATATATATATGCATATATATGTTTCAGAAATCATGACTTTTGATTTCTGAAGGACTATTTTGCTTTTCTGCACTTAAGAGCAGAATATACAAAATCCCCTTACACTGCTCCTTAAGTGTAGATAAGCCTGCATTTCTGCTCAGGGAACCTTTTCAAATTGTGAAGGGGGAAAATGAGCAATCTCCCTAACAGGCAAAGTTCCTGTTTCCTGAAGAGTTCAAACATCTTCGAAACCACTTCAAACATATTTGTTTTTCTTATCTGTAGATGATTTTCTTGGCTTTTTTTTTTTTTTTTTTTTTTTGCCATAGGATATAAGAAAGTGAATATTTATTTGACCTGAAGACATTTTTCTGTGTTGTGTGTGTTGGGGACGCCTCCCTCCCAGGCTTGTCTGCAGGCTGCCTGGCTGTCCCCTGAGGTTGATGCTTCTGTGCTGCTCAGTATCTGATGGACAGCACTTGGCATGTGAGGACACCAGCAGTTTCTTTTACTAATATTTTCTAATTGCTGATAAATTGTGAAGTAAATTTTACCCTCCTTATTTCTTGAAGAATGACTGAAATGTAGGAGAAAATTTGTGGGGGATTTTTTTTCTCTGTCTCTTTTTATTTTTTTAAATTTTTTGTCATCTTTCTTTTTACTTTACTGGTAGTCTATATCGTGCAGTTTCAGGTGGGAGCAGAGGTACTTGGTGAGGAGGTGCCAGAGAAGGAACAGTGTCCATGTCCATTTCATAGAATCATTAAGGTTGGAAAAGACCTCTAAGATAATCAACTCCAAGTGTTAACCTAACACTGCCAAGCTCACCACTAAACCATACCCCAAGGGCTACAATCTAGATGGTTTTCCAGAAACCTCCAGGGATGGTGATTTCACCACTTCCTTGAGCAGCTTGTTCCAATGCTTCACAATGTCAGTGAAGAAACATATTCTGATATGTAATTTAAATATTGCTCGTGCTCATCTCTGCTCCATAGCAGGCAAAAGTACTTTTTTCCTAGATATACCTCTCACACCAAGTCTGGCCTCAAACCACCTTTTCGTTGGGTATATTGTATACAGTCCTACTGAAGACAGAAGAATGTGTGATTTCTATGTGAGCTTCAGTTTATCTTGACATGGTGATGAATGTGAAGGCTAAGAACAGTTTTGTCTAAATAGGATTTTATTAAATGTGCAAATGGAAATAAATAGATGGGCTCCCCTCCCCCCCCATATATTTTTTCCTGTACAGAACAGTGTGTCAATCTCAAGATTTTGAGTCTACTCTGGGAAAAGGGCTTGTGACTTTTGGATAACCTTTAACTCTAGGAGCCATTCAGAAATGCAGAGTTACAAAATTATTTTAAAATGTTAGCCTCTCTACAACTTGTTTTTCAAGTATTCTGACTAAAGTTGCCTAAAAATACTGCATCAGTGTTTCTCTGTTGTAAAAGTTGTTTTTACTAAGCCACCTGTGGGGCTTACCACTATTGTAAAGTATTGAAGATCTGTTTTCACATCCTCACTTCATTTAATTTGAAACCAATCTCCAAAGATGGGAGGGAATGAGATTTATTTCTTAATAAATTTCTTAATAAATAATCTTCTAAAACTTATCTGACTGGCCCACAAACACCCTCAAGCGAGACTGATGAATGTTATAAATGGAATACCATGTTTAGAGCACTGATGTATCAGACAGGAACAGTATTCAGTAGAAGGCCAGAGCTTCCTTCCCACTTCTCAGCCACCCCCTCTGTTTGTCTATTAAGGGGCTGTGTGGGACCTGCTGAGTTTTTTTCTAGCTTTACACGCTGCTGGAAACCCAGATTCACGAGTGCTGGCATTAAGCTGATGTGTTGTTGTTCAGGTCAGGTGGGTACTTGGGCTTGTGGAGCTTCCTGGTGTAGGCTGGAGGCTATATCTGAGCCCCAGTTCTCCCTTGTCACCTCTCCTGAAAGCCCTCTTTATAGGTAGACACCACTGATGCGGCATCTCCTTCTAGCTTTAGTTTTTTTGGGCCTAAGCAGTTCCCACACTTATTCACCTAACTGGTACTTCCTTGCAAAACATTTAAAGCTTATTTAAATTTATAGGAAAAATAAAATGTTTCTGAAAACAATGAGGAAGAAAACAAAAAAATAGATAATTCTTCTTGTCAGCAAGATGTATTTACTCTTTGCTTACAGTCATAAAATGCTTGTAGTGGTGAGGTTTTGCTTGTCTAATTAATGCTGGTTAGATACTGACTGTGTGTATGATTTTTTTTTTCAGGGACACCTATTGAATTAAGGGAAACAAAAATACTTTGCAATTATTAAACTTTTGCCTTAGGTGTATTTCGTGTTTGATGTACAACCTTTTCCTGTACTGACTGATTGCCTAGCCTGAATATTTTATTTTCTCTGCATGTATTTGTTCCCAAGCCAAAATTCTGTCTATGTGAGAAGTACTTATTAATGTTTTTATATATATATAAAATATATAAAATTTGAATTGTCTTTCTGAGCAGTCTTCGTACTTTTGACTTTGAAAATGGCTGGGCATACTGAATGAAATTAAGTGTAGGTTCAGTGACTGCAAAGATACTGTTTTTGAAAATTGAATGTCAAGCTATGTAGGGAATACCAAAAATATGTAAATCTGTTGAGCAGAGTTGTGGGGAAACCAGACTGGGAGTGTATGGATTAAGTGAAGTGTGTTTAGATGTCTAAAATAATTGTTTCCAAGCAGCTAGTGCCAACTGTTGAGAGTAAAGTTAGTTTGCTAATGCAGACATTGGACCCTTTGAAATGCCATTTCAAGCACCAAGTTCATTTTAGAGATTTAATAATTAATCAAAGTGACTGTATTAAATGTCAGTGAATATATCCATGTGTTGCTGTCATACCTCTCTCTCAACATGAGTTCCCAGGATCTTAATGATTAACACAGTGGGATCTGTAATGTAGTAGTAATGCTGGTGCTCTGGAAGGCACAGTACCTCGTGAGCATTCTTACTGCAAATTCTTCAGCTTGGACTTTGTTATGAGCAGTGGATATGAGGAGTGCTTTTCATGGGTTAACCCACACCCACATCTTGCTTAGAGATTGCTTTTCTTCGTTTCAGCATTTAACCCAAAAATAGAGGGCAGGCTCTTCAGATCCCACTGTCACTCCCCCATGACTCCCCTGTGCTGCTCTACTGGAATAGCAGATGTTGCAATGAAGATGCCAGTATTGTAGACAGGTGCATTTAGCACAGGGAGATTGGCTGATAGAATTTGTCTTGCTGGTTTCTGTGTATTTCTTGTTTCTAGTTGCACATTTAACTATTCATGTGGTCATTCAAGGTGTGCTTGTCCTGTGAAGGAGGATTTAAATTACAGATATCTCATTTTACATACCTGTGCAAGTGTGCATGGATTTTTCAAGGCATCAGACATGGTAATGCAAGAAATTTGCAACAGCAGCTATATGTGATACAAATAAACTGAAATTGCAACTTGTAGCACATTTTTTCATTATTGTGGTCATGGAAAAATAGCAAATCTTTTGCACTAACAGAGTGTTTGTGTGGTGTTGTTGGTAGTCCTGAATAGCAGTGGATTACTCTGTGTGTGGCTGTACGCATGCACACTTGGGATAGTTCAAGAAAAGCCTTCCACCCTTCTGGGAAGAAAGAAGTCACTCTGTTTTTAAAAATCCACTTATGTGTTGAACAGTGTACTGTCTAGAGTGGCTTGCAGTGCTCTCTGGAGCAGCACTGAATCACTGAACACTTACTCCAGCTTCTTCATAATAATCCTGTTTTTGAAAGAGGCACATGCTTGATGCATTATGATAAAGAACTCGCCTTAGTAGTGAATACTTGTGTAATGTACTTGTCATATAATCATGAGGTAGACAGGTCAGAAAGGACTATGGAGCATAACGTTTGGTAGTGGGCTTTTCAAAATCGTGTGGCTCAAGCTGATGCTTCAGGGAAGGTGCTCTGGGCAGCTGGGATGCTGTGTTAAGAGGATCCAGGTCTTAATGGTCTAAAGAGGGTTAGTAGCACTCCCAGTCAGTAGACAGCATTGGTTCCTTGAGGGCTTGAGTCACTCAAGGTAAGCTGCCAGGCTGTATTATTTTGGTTTTTTCCCATAGCTTCTCCTGTGAGAGATGACAGTTGAATTGCACAGCTTAAAAGGTCTCGGGGGGAAAAAAGAGAGGCTGTATTTCTAAATGATCAAAATTATCAGAAGTGCAGCATCAAAAAAGACAGTAGCCTTGAAAAGGCATATTATAAGGCAGTAGGATTTGTGTGAGCTATGATTATTTCAGAGCTACATTTTTATCTATCAGAATCAGTATGGTTCTTTAGAAACAATGTTGCCCATAACCTTATATTAGTAGTGTACCAAAAGATTTGCAACATAAACATTGAGGGAAACATGGCCTGAATAAGAGGCCTTTGAAGTTAGTAAGCAATATGACATTTGCTTCTGCAAAGATCGTAGTTAATCCAGGTAGCCAACATACAAAGCAATTAAAGAATTCCTTCTACTAGACAGCTGCCTGCATCCTGTCACACCACGAGTTTTATTTGCAACATTGTTTTCCCAGCTCTTCAAAAAGTTGCTAATTGAAACTAGTAAAGTTAGAGATTACTTTGTATTTTTTATTAGCTGTAATTCAAATACAGAGGTGTTTTTTATCCTGCTGTTTTTGGACTGCTGAAATGCATGGCAGGACTGCAGCAGTAAACCCATCATGAAGGAATGTCTTAGCACCCAAAAAATAAGGACAAACTAACAACTTTTAAAGCTGAAGAGAAACACCTTCAAAGCAAAGCAAAAGATAGGGATTTCTGTTTGGGTGCAACAAAGTAATAGTTCTTTCCCTTGTGGTCTCTATGTTCTCTGTATTTGGCTCTTACACATGCTGAGTCATAGTGATGGATACTCTAAGTGGGTTCACAGACATCAAAGCTTTTGATGACGAGGAGTTCTTGCTAGATGGAATGGGAATTTTCAGTATTTCTTGAACATTAATTTTAAAATTATCTAATAGAAGAAGAAAAAACATGAGTTTGGGAGTAGTGTATATATCTCCAGTTAAAAACAAACTCTGGAGAGGTTTATTGTAATATGAACAATGCAGGGATGTTTGTAATATCAGTGGGCAAGAATTAATAGAGTGCAGTAGAGGCAGTTGTGTGCTACAAAACCATATTGTTTTATCACTGAAACTGTGCTTTGAAAGCATTTTGTGGCTATGGGAAATGTTTTTCTTTATTTACTGGAAAATATCTCAACTCTAGATGTAACACAGTACATTAAAAAAGAACACAATTAAATGTGCCTGTTTAAAACCTAAAATGGAAGTTGCAGAAAAAATTGATTTTTTTTAAGCCTTACTCTGCTAGGATTTCCCATTAAGCAAAGATGTTCAAAGTCTTTTTCTTTTGCTCTGTGAAATTTGACAATAACATCCATGTTTGTAAACATTTTCATATTTGTACAAGATTGTCAGAGTAGTAGAACACGGATTGAAATACTGAAGATCACTGTTTTCTTTTTCTATTTTCACTCATAACTTTTACTTGATATAATTTTCTTTTATAACTACTTCATTAGTTGTCATTGTTTTTATCAACCTTTGCTGTAGAATTAGGATAGAGCTCAAAATACTGTGAAAATTGACATAAAAAGGAATTTCCATCCACTACAACAGATAGAGCAAAGCAGGGTTAACTTGGGTCTGTTTGCTTTCATTCATATAGCTGTACCCCGGATTTCCCCTGAAGTCTGGCCCTTTCTTGCTGGTTTTCCTTTTTACACATATAATTTTATCAATTGCATATATCTAGATATTCTCAACACATATATATGTAAAATAGATAAGAAATATAAATACCTCAGAAGGCAGCATGTCCCCTTCCTCCCAGTGAGGAGAGGAGCAGGCAGAGCTGAAGCAGTGCCAGCTGCGTGCCCAGGCCCTGAGAAGCACAGCCGTGTGTTCCACTGGAGTGTGAAGCATCACTGAGGCATTTCTTGAGCCTTGACTGCCAGGCATGACAGTCATTTTGCCCCGAGAGCATGTCAGAGTGCCTTGAAAGACTCTTATGTCAGGAAATCCTCTGGGATTAATTTCATTTCCTCAGAGCATTTTTTCTTTAAGTCACCTTTGTCCCTGCTTCCCAAATTTTAGATACAGAAACTGAGAGGGGAGATGAGCTACCAGAGCTGATTAAGCTAAAGGAGAGCATCGTATTAACTGGTGCTCTAGAAAGAACTTCCTTCCCACAGCATATGGGAGCTGCCCCAGCTCCAAGGGACCATATTCTGCATTGGCCAGATCAAACTGTGCAGTAAACCTATAAACCAAAGTAAAGACCAAAGTCCCATCCCACTGTCTTTCTCTACTGTGTGTAGGACACTGACACACACCCTTTTTGTCCTCATCACCTTGAAGATCTTCCAAGATGTTTACCTGATTTCATTCTAGTCCTGCTGAGTAGCAGTTTTAGAAATGGTCCAAATGGGAAAAAACACTTCCAGAAGTGGTTGTTCTCTTGTGCTACGTGTCTGGAAACGTAGCTGCTGCCCAAAATTACTTTTATGGGGAGGAATCTGTGCCTGTCCCTACAAGTAAGCAGAGTGGACATGAGATGGATATATATATATATATATATATATATATATATGTATATATATATACACATACAATGTAGGTGCGTAAATATGAAACTAACTTTCAGATCTCTGTGCAGCTAAAATTGTTTTCTAAGTACTCCCCTTAAAGGTTAGAATCTGTGTTTTTGTCTTTGCTCTCAATATTTTACCTCATTTGTGTATCCCAGAGCTGGGTTCATAGCAGTCAGTGAGTTGCTCCTCAGGTTGTAGTGAGAAGTCTGTTTTGGAGAGCCAACTCTTGATAAAATACACATGCTTTTAATAATGAAGGTAGGAATAGTAGCACTGAAGTTGTGTGATTGCTTCTAAAATGGAAATTCAGATAGTAGAGACTAACGCATATAAATTCCTCTATGGTACAGCCAGAAGATTACTTTTTTGGTTTTCGTTTTCTTTTCCCCACACTAGATATCTTTGGATGCCACAGCTGCTAACACCCTCATTTGCATACGCTTAGGAGAACAGAATTTCCTCTTGAACCTCCTTCTTCCCCTCAGTTTTGTTGTACTTGACCTACTTTTCAGTGCATTTCCCATCATTAACGAACCTCCTCCCTAGCCAACAACCTTTGAGGAACAGCTGAATGACCATGACTACCCCTCAAGACAGTGCATAGCTGGGTATTGCAGAAAGTGCATCCCAGTAGTTCTTGAGGACTGCAAAGTACTCCCTAATGAGATGCAATTTTTTCCTTTAGACTGGCTTTAACAGCAGCACCCACAAAGATCTCTGTAGTTATCTTCAGGTAGAGGAACAGTCCCTAAGCTGTGCACTCAGCTCTGCTAACATTGAAGATGAGTCTGTAAAGGGAAAAGGTGAGAAAATTATCAGCTGAAATGATGGTAACTTTTATTTTTGGGAAGTATCATAAGCCAGTGCTTTGACAAGGTGTTGTAAGAAAACATTCAAATAATTGTGTACTCCAAATCAAAATAAATCTTGACATTTTGAGTTGACACTGAGAATCAGAACAAATGATATTGTGATACATAAATATCAAAGCAATTTCTAGTTATATTTTTTGAAAGAAACCTACTGTGCATGTAGCTCTCAGTGTGGCTGCAGGCCTGGATATGGGGCTGGATCCTTTCCCCAGTTGAATCTTGCACGGTTAGCATAGGTGAGCTTCTTAAACAGAGCACTCATCTAGCCTGTTGAAATTACCTACATGCTCTGTATGTGAGACCCTAGCTGTTTGAGCCATGAAATACTTGGTTAGCCAAATGGTGGACTGGTATGTGCTTGAAATCAGGAGATTTTGGAATAGAAGATCCCCAAATGAGAGTCTAATTGATACTGTGTGTTCCAGGATGCGGTATGTGAGCCTGTCCTTTCCCTATCATCTTCCTGTGTGATGATCAGAAATACAGTGCAAGTAGTAAGCCTCCTGTTGTTGAGAGAAACTCCTGCAGATTTACTGTCTGTGCACATTAAATTCAAAGACAAAGCTTTTGCAACCCAGTGGAATTTCAGCTCTTAAATTAATCTAATGAAGAAAAATTCCTTAAGGTATCCCTAGAAGTCTTAGTTAAATCCAAGCAAAAAGGAAGATAAGATTATATGTAAACTTCAGGAGATAGTTTGTGTGATGTGGCATTTAAGGCGTTTGTCAGAGACAGTATGAAATTATTGTTATGACACAGAGAGCTGAAGTATGAAAGTATGTAACCTTTTATCCAGTGGCAGCAGGTCCAGTTTTAGTAATTTGCCTGTGCTTAGAACTGTGCCTGCAAAGATGGAGCACTGTGGACTTCTATTCTGGCAATGTCCTGCATATATGCTCTTTCTAGTTGTTGGACACAGTGGAGGATGGATTATACTGAAGAAATATGCCTAGCCAGTTGGCAAATGATGAGTTGTGGCAAATGACACTGAAATCTGCAGTGTTTCAAATGTCATATCAGGGCCAGTCCTAAAAACGTCATCAATTGCTGTCTTCCCCAACAGTCAAGAGGGTTAGAGTGTTTTAAATATTTTTGGTGAGAAAGGGCCCAAACTTGTTTTTAAGTGCCTCTATCCAAAAGTCTTCTCCAGGAAAGCAAAATGTCTATATATTGTAGTATCTGCCTTAATATCTATTGGAAGAATAACACATCAGTGCACAAGTAATCCAGAAGGTTTGTGGAGTGCATTGGTGATAACTTCCTAACACATGTGATCAATAAGCTGGTGAGGGGAGGGGCTTTCCTTGGTCTCACACTTACCAGTAAGAAAGAGCTGGGGAGGCATGTGGAGGTTGAGCAGTGTTGGCTGCAGTTTCCATAATAAGGAAGAATTCAGGATCCTGCAAGGAAGGAACAAAACAAGTAGCAGAGTCACAACCCTGGACGTCAGGAGAGCAGGCTTCTGTGATAGGAGGCTTGCAAGGAGCTTGTGAGGAAAATCCTGGGAGTCACAGGCTGGTTAACTTCACATCAGTCTGTGGGAATGTGATTAAGCAAACAATCCTGGAAAGCTTTTCAAAGCCTCTTATGGGCAAGAAGGTGTTTTGGAGCAGTCTGCATGAGTTTAAGGTGGCGAGATCATCCCAACTTTGATAGTTTTCTACAATGAGATGACAGCTGAATGGATGAGTTGAGAACAGTTGGTGTTCCTTATCTTGACTTTCGACACTATCCTCTGTATCATCCTCACAAAGTATTGAAGTATAGACTAGATAAGTGGTCTGTAAGCTGGGCTGAAAAATAACTGAACTGTGAGGCTTAGAGGATTGTAATCGGCACCACCAAGTCCAGCTGCAGGTCAGCCACAAGTGGCATACCCCGCGGTTTGATATTGGGACCAGCACTGTTTAGCAACTTTAATGACCTGGATGATGGGACTGAGTGCTCAGCATGTTTGCTGGTGACATAATCACAGAATCACAGAATAACTAATTTGGAAGAGACCTTCAAGATCATCAAGTCCAATCCATGCCCTAACACCTCAAGTAGACCATGGCACCAAGTGCCACATCCAGTCTTTTTAAAAATATATCCAGGGATGGTGACTACACCACCTCCCCAGGCAAAGCATTCCAGTGCTTTATTATTCTTTCTGTGGAAAGCTTCTTCCTAATATCCAACCTTGTGCAACTTGTGATTGTGTCCTCTAGTTCTGTCAGTTGCTGCCTGGAGAAAGAGACCGACCCCCACCTGACTACAATCACCTTTCAGGAAGTTGTAGAGAGTGATAAGGTCACCTCTGAGTCTCCTTTTCTTCAGGCTAAACAACCCCAGCTCCCTCAGTCATTCCTCACAGGGCTTGTGTTCCAAGCCCCTCACCAGCCCTGTTGCTCCTCTGGACACACTGAAGCGTCTCAACATCCTTCCTAAACTGAGAGGCTCAGAACTGGACACAGCACTCAAGGTGTGGCCTCACCAGTGAGGGAGTATATGTACTGGGAGAAGTGATGGATACAACACGTTTGTCCTGCATTCAGAGGGACTTTGACAGGCTGGAGAAATGTGCAAACAAGAATCTCATGAAGTTCAGCAGAGGGAAATGCAAAGTCCTGCATGTGGAGGAGTAACCCCATGTGCTGTTCTGTTCTGGGTTTTGATGAGCTGGAAGGCAGCTTGGTAGAAAAGTGCCTGTGAGTGCTGATGGACACCAAGCTGAGCAGGAGGCAGCAATGTGCCCTGGTGGCCAAGAAGGCCAGCAGCCTCCTGGGCTGCACCAGGCACAGCCCTGCCAGCTGGGCAAGGGGGTGGTCCTTCCCCTCTGCCCATCCTGGTGAGACACACCTGGAGGGCTGCATCCAGTCCTGGGCTCCCCAGTGTGAGGGAGACATGGACAGCCTGGAGCAGGTCCAGGGAAGAAGGGCTGTGAAGATGATTATGGGCTTGGAGCACCTGACATTGGGAAGGGGGAAGGTAAGAACTGGGGCTGTTTCACCTGGAGAAGAAAAAGCTCAGTGGGGTCTTATCAAAGCATGTGATGAGAGTGAGTAAAGAGGATGGCTCTTCTCAGTGGTGCCATTAGGTACCAGTGGTGACAGAGGAACAAATAGGAGAAATTCCAATTTAAAATAAGAAAAATGTCTCACGAGTGTAAAACGAGAGATTGCCACAATAAAATATTAACAAATACATAGTAAGTAGACACCTTAACAGTATTGTATGTACTGCTCTGCATGTAACAATTTACAGAGTACCTCGTCAAGGACAAGGAAGTTATTAATCATTGTAAGTAGCAAATTGATCTTGGTTTTACGGATCTGCTGAAAATAAATGTTCAGCGGAAAATGAGTTGATTCTTTTTCATTTTGCTGTTGTGCCAATTTCTGCTAAGAACGCTGCCATGATTTTAGCAGTTTGTCAAAAAAGTCATGATTACATCCTGTCAGGAAGAATTTAAAATTCAGCACTCCTTTGAGGGAAGTAAATTAAAGTATCTTGTGCCTCCGTGTGTTGCTGGCAAAAAAGGCATCCTAACATTCATCCAGAAGTACTATTTTTATTCAGCCTGGCTAATAAACTTTACATACGTACTTGTTACCCTATTATTACTTACCTTTTATTTGTGGTGATTGTACTTGTTTAATATAATCCTTTCTATTAAATAACATGTATATACTTTAGAATTAGAATGGTATAATAATATGGATGGGAAGATTGTATTCTTTATGGGACAGGGAAAATAATTCATAGGTCATGTGCAATAAAATGTAAAGAGGAAAGATTAATGTACCTCCATACCTACAGACTACTAAAATGATAGTAGTGATTTCTAATAGGAAATGTAAAGGAAAAAGCAATTCTCTGGTCCATGTCATAAATTGTCTGTCGTTTTCTAGCATCTTGACTACTTAATGTAAACTCTTACTGTGTTATTTCAGTAATAAAATCATATCCAGCTAACAGACAGGATGCAGATAAATTTCTGGATAAAATGTAATATCAGGAAAAGTTAAGATTTCTTGATTCTTTATTATGTTAGGTCTTCTTGATGGAATATTTTTAATTACATGCCTTTAGTAAAATTTCTTAGAAGCTCTCTGGTGCTTGTCTTCAGTTATATCTTCAGGATATGAACTCAAGTTAAAAAAGAACAGTAAATTAAATTATTAGTTCAAGAAGCATGTGATGTGGTACTTGATCTTGTATTCTGTCTTTGGAAGATAGATGAAATAATGATTATAAAAATGGCAGGGAATGCAATCAGACAAATACAGCAAAAGTATGATTTTATATGCCAGACTCTCATTGGCTGAGATTGAAATGGCATAACTGGTGTTTGAATCTTACTGTAACATCAGTGGTTAGAGCATGCAGAAATGCAAATCTTAAGAAGAGAGGAACATGAAAAGTGTGTGGCACGTTGTTAGTAAATGCTTCAGAAAGTGGAAACTGAGCGTTTATCACAATTTATAACCAGTTTATGTGTTTTGTCTCAGAAAAGCCATTTCCTGAAACAAAAAAGCCTTTATTGCTCATCTGCACCTGCATCATGGCACAATGGGTAGTTAGAGCTGTAAGCAGCAAGCTATCTGATGGTGCTAGCATTTGTCTTCCTAGGGAATGCAAGCACCTGCTTCTCTACCTTATAATTTCTGTCACTTGAATAGAAAAGGAAGACTTAGCAAGTTCTAAGGGAAAAATTGGAAAACAAACCCTTTGGTAATCTGGGAGCATAATGTGTGTTTAGCAGCTGGCTAAGCTGCTGATTTGTATGTAATTATTATTCAGTTTTCCGTGGTGCTTATATTATTTCCTCCTGATGAGAAGATTCATTTGTATGCATCATTATTATCTCTTCTGACATATGCCTTAGTGACATTAATCTGTGTTTCATTTTCTGCAGTGGTAATAGTGGGGTTGTCTTTCCCTAGCTTTATCATGTTGTTGGGCTTTCTGAAGTTTTCCTTATAACAGAAGGAAAAGTATAGCATAGGGATCTAGGGAGAACGAAGTAACACTGAGAGCGGGGTAGGCAGCTCCTCTCATCTTGACTCCTTGCCAGGCTGTGATGTGCTTTCCTCACTGGTGAGCAGGCAGGCAAAATCGCTCCTGTTTCAAGTTGTGCAATTGAAAAATACTTAATTAAATGTCTCTAGAAAGGGTGCAGTCATAGAAGCTTTATGTTCTTGACAGGAACATTTAAGTCCCCTTTGCAGTTTATTTGGGAAACATGCAAGATTGTTGGGTGCAGTTATTTATTCACTTTTAGCTGGACTGAAATAGCCTCATTATTTTCAAAATGTGAGATTATAAAATTACTCACTCATTTGAAACCATTCAAATGGTGTTTTTCCAGATCCTCTGATACTCTTTGCTTTATTACAAGATGCTAATGAGTCTTGTCAGACTGCTGAGGAAACTTTGGGTCCACTGTGCTGTGGCACATCCTGGCTAGTGCAGTGCTGTAGGTGTACTGTTTTCTTCTCTTGTCATCTTGGCTTCCTGTTTTTTTTCCCTACACTTATTTTTTTCCTACCTTTACACATATATACTTTATGTATTAAGATCTTTGTTCTGTCTCCAAATATTTTTTGGGATTTTCTGTGAAAACACAATATTCAACCTTGCACATCTGATTGTGCTATTAGTATGACAAAACCCGTGATATGAAATGTAAGTGAAGGATGGAAGTTTCACCTCAATATCTCCACTTCTCTTTCTGCTCATGTTCTTTATCCTCCTGTTTTGATTAAATACTGTGTTTGAGGAAGATACTGAAATATATGCACAGTAGCCATATAAAATAAGTGTATCAATATTAAAAAGTGAAGGATTAAAATTAGGGGGGTTGCCTTTATTTCTAGTCTTCTTGCTATCATTCCTTTCCCCTTATTACCTCTCCATTATAATGCTTGGAATTTATTCCCCATCATATAAAGTCTCCAACTTCACATATGAATAACTGACTTTGTGTTATGGATACTTATTTTGTGTGAAAAGAAAATTTCCCTCTCTTTATGATATTGCTGGAAATGTTATCCATTGCTTACTGAAATTTAAAAAAGGAAGTCTCGGAGTCCATGACTCTGAACTGTCATTGTGTTCCATTTTTGTGGATAGCTAAAAGTCTGTGGGTAGGAACGAAGTAGTGATGGTGATGGATTGGTTCTAGCTCATACATAGTCTGAGGTCATATTTTTCTCTCCAAGGAATTGGGGTATCCATTGCTTTATTCATTAGTATACTCAAATGACCTGGCAAGGAGATGTTGCAGTTAGAATGTCATATATACCTCTTGGAATGGCATTATATTGTTCTTTTCACTGAAGAATCAGAAAATTTAAATGATGTGTATGCTTTCCCAGAGTTTAAGAGACTCCTGAAATTCTTGCTTAGATGCACTGCATTTTGTTGTTCTCTAGTAAGGTTCCTGAAATCCTGCAGGCATGGCTGTACTGAAAATTGAATAATCTCATTGTCCTTTAATTTTTTGTGGCATAAAGTGCAACTGTAAGAAAACTCATTGTGCTTTAGGACAACATATTTGTGTTGTATTTTTTCCCCTTTTCTCGTACTGAACAAAAGGCTTTTTTTTTACATGTATTTAATCTGCAAACAAGTAAGTCTAATTACTTGTTCATCCGTATGTTAAATTATGCAGCTCTCTTTAATGTGTCTGCAGTACTGAATTTATGTGACTGCTTTAAAATAGTGATAAAAATGTCTTTATGGTGTGATTGCTCAGGAATGGAGATTCAGGGTGATACTCGTTTTGGCAAAGCCCTATTGACTTCGGGGTTGTCACACCAGTAGTGATACCTCTTTATGTTACTGCATAACCTCAGTTACTGGTGTCTGCTTGACAACATTTATTATGGTCATTGCTACATTTACTTACCTTTTATCATTAGTGTTTTGCTTTATTGGAACAATAGTTGGATATCTTAAAGGCACGAGCAGTTAGTGGAATAGCAATAGTTCCTAAAAATACCTACTTGGTAGCTTTGTAGCATGTGAGAAAAGATTGCCATGGACACATCAAAACTTTCCTCTGAAAAATACTTTTAATGGCCACCTGCAAAGAAGAACAGTAAGACTCTGTGCTGCATGAAGGATTGTATATTATGAGCTACAATGTAGAAAATAATGTTATACCCTCTCAATGAAAATACAGCTTTTGGTATTGTTGCCATTTTAAGCAATTGCCTTAAAGTTCATTCCACATGTTTTTTATACAAGATGAATATCTCACAGGACCATTCATCTGTGTGTTTTTCTATCTTTCAGTATGAAAAATGCTGCTGTTGCCAAAGATGATAGCAGACCGTAGTTATTTGCCATTGTTTTCAATGTGTGCAAGGCATTCTGGTTCTGAACATGTTGCCAGAAGTAGGGATTAGACTTAGGGTTTTTCCTCCTGAAAGGTAAATGTATCAGTATGCTGTCATGTAAATGCACATAAAGCAATACATTAGACAGTCATTTTGGGTAGTAGATAAGAAACAGGCAAAACAAGTCAAAAAGTGAGTCTCCTCTTAGGAAGAAAGTGAGAGGGCTTGCAAGATAAACTTTCAGTGATTGAAAAGACCTCTTCAGGGAGAGGTCCACTGCTGTTGGTCCACTGCTTGGAGAGTAGTTGGATGCCTGTGTTGTGCACAGCTTGGTTGATGTGCATCCATGTAGGATGGATGCACAGTGCAGTGGTCCTGGACGTGCTCAATCTGTACCTTAGACTGATGTTGATAGGAAGGTATTAGTGTGAGAAATCCTGGTCACAAATAGAGACAGACACTGTTGTCTTTCCTGTTTCTGGTACGTGTTCGAGGAACATGTAGCTCTGAGCAAGACAAGGGACTTGCAACAATAAACCTTATGTATGTAATTAAAAGACAATTCCTGCCCTAGAGAGATCCTTGATATAGCCTGTGGCACAGATGGATAAAAAACAAAACGAGGATGACAAAGAACACTGTTGCACTGTTCTGATGGAGTTGTACAGTCTAAAGTCTTCATCTGTACTTGTACAGTTGATGGATGACTGGTTTTGTGGTGAGGGGTGAATTTCAGCTATTACTGCATGCTTTCATGAGGATGCATCTTGTAGAACTGCTGTTGAAGGCTGCCTATGACCTTATCTATAATTAGCTATAATTGTACCAACTATCAATCTTTATAAAATCTTTCATTTTTTTAGAAAAACTGTTGAACAAAGTCTTATAAAGCCACTCAGGCAGTCTGAGATTTCCACAGCTGAGAAATTTGCAGTTAGACAGCAGTCTGACTGATGCCATTTATGAACCAACTCTGGATAATGATAATAGGAAATATGTCTCTTTTTAATAAGTATTTTCTCCAAAGCAATATTTCTCATTGCTGTAAAATCAGGTGCTCAGCTTTCTAGCCTACTCCACTGATAACTGATCTCTGTGTCTTTGAAATTCAGGTCACTTGGGCTTTGGCAATTAGATTTAACATCCCAACTTTAGTCATTCAAAACTTATAACTGAAAACAGTTTTCACCAAAATCTTTACCCACTCTTGAAGAATAAAATTATTTGAATGTGAACTGATAATAAAGTTAAACTTTTCCTTGGCACAGTATTCCCCTGTGCCCTATTTCTTCCATTGTTAAAAATGAATAGGCTGTCTCTGCCTCTCTGCCCTTGTTGACTAAGTTGTTGGCTCTGTTGCACCTCTTATGTATTACTTCTGCTGAAGGGTACATTTCCCCAGCTTTCTCTTGGAAGATAATAAAGAGATTGTTGCAGATAAGATAAACTTTTATGTGGTTGGTGATTCCTTCATATGCACAAACCTTGAGTTGTGCAAGCTGTAAATGGCCAGAGTTGATCTGTGGACTGAACCTGGTTCACAAGGCAATATCAAGCCATGGTACTACAAAGGTAGAGTTTGGTAAAGCCAAACACAGTTAGGATGAGCAGTGGCAATGGATGAGGGGCGATCCAGCAGGTTTTTAAAACACCCAGTATCGCCTGCCAGTGGGACAGGAGGTGTGCAGAACTGGGGATGACAGGAAAGCTCCTTCAAGAGGAGCGTTCTGAGCACTGGGCAGAGAGCTCAGTTTGGACTTGACTGGGTTTGCACTATGCAGAAGGCTGAAGAGCTTTGAAGATGAATATGGCAGCAGTTTCCCTGCTAGGGCTCTGTGCTCGGGTGCAGAGACACAGACCAAGGTGGCGGGCAGTGCCCCTTGAGCGAAGGTTTGCAGTGTGCTCTGACTGCTGTATGAGGACATGGAGGTATGTGGCTGTTGTGGCTTGGATCTGTGTTTGAGTTGAAGGTCACCATCACCCTTCGGAAGTCTGGGTAGGAGAAATACCTCCTCTGTTAGGAGGCACCATAGCCGTGGGGTGCTGGACCTTTGCCCAAGAAACAATATGCAAGGCAGGGAAGGGACTATGAACTCTAGAAAAATTAAGGGTATATTTGGATGACTGGGACTTGTGCCCACAAGAACAGCCATAATGTCTTACTGTCCTGTCTCCACCTGTAAGCAGCTGCCTATGGAGTAGCCAAACCAGTGTGGAAACATAGACAACACTCCTTTCATAGCATTAATTATTTTTTCTGGTTTAGGGACTTTGAAGAAGTGGCTTTTTAGCTAGTAATGATCAACATATTTCTGTTTATGGTGTCATCCATTTTTCTCTTGAAAAACATTACGTAACAGCAGCATCCTTTGGCAGTGAGTTCCCCAGGTTGCTTGGCTGCTGTCTGGGGCTAAACCATGACCAAAAGCAATCACAGAGGTCTGTTGAGCAAAAACAAAGCAAAGCATGGCTTTAACACAAAGCTTATTTTCCTGAAAAAGCCCACAGTGATAAGGCATTTTATTTCGTTGTTCTTCAGCACAGTAGAAAGTCATTTAATCTGTGCAACTGAAAATAATTTTAGGCTTAGTAACATGTTGAGACAAATTATGAAGTATTTAAATGCCTCACTTTACTGAAGAATAACTGTCCTAACAATTAAATTAATTTTAAAAAGCTTTCAGAGAGGCACAAAAGAAATTTAGCTTACAAAATCAACAATAATTTGGGATTTTTGTTTATATACAGCTTTGCACTGATGGTTTCACTGAAGCTTCAAAAATACCATGAAGATGGGGTAATATTGAAGACATTGGCAGGTGGTTTTTTTGTTTGGTTTTATCCATGTTCCTTTTCTAGTCTACTGTTTCAAGTATTAATTATACTTTACTGTCCCTATTCTTTGTTGGTTTTCATATTCAATGTGATATAAATGTCAAAATGTCGTAGTTCATTTCAAGTTTGAATGTCTCAAAATTCTTAAAATAGTGTTCATGCTATTTATTTCTCCAAGACAAAAAAAGGAAAATAACATGATTCATTTTGTTATGTAGACACTAAATTCAGACTTGAAATAAGTGAATTTGTTTCTATAATCGCATCAAATGTTGTGTTCATTGCACTACACCTGTTCTGGGCCTTACAGCTTATTTTTCATACCATTTGGTATATTACTATGCTAGAATGCATTTGTAATTATCTTTACTGTTGTGTTAATTAATTATTCAATACATAGTCATTTCCATTTGAATTAATTCCCTTGGTTTGGATCACTCAACAGCCTTTGGCTTAGGTGTTCTAGTTCTTGACTGCTGCTGCGTGGAAAAGTTGTCATGGGACAACATCACTGTGTCCAGAGAATAGCTTGCATTCAAGTCTGCCTTAACAAGCAAAAGTATTTGGAAATGTCTCTATTTTGGAAAATAACTTTAAAAAATAAATAGAAAATCTAGCATGTTTTACCCTGCATGTTTCACCCTGCATGTTTCTTCAGTTTCCTCTATACTACCAATTCATAGTTTTCCTTGGTCCTACAGTCAGCAGAAATTTTTCCAGACCCTTCCTTTCACATTGCACCAATTAGAAGGTTTTGTTGTATTGGTTTTATTAATAGCAAATAATCTTTACTACCAGGACAAAAGTTTGACACACATTTTGTAATTACTTCTTTATCTCTATAGCTGGTGAATCATTTCCTCATGTTGATTCATCTCAAGTTAAATCTTTTTTAAACCCCAAGTTCTCATCTTTTATCCCTTCCTTTCACTTTAAAGAGTTTTAGTTTGAAAACTGTTACTGCTTTAGTGCTAATGGCGTAAGTATAGACTAGATATGGCGTACATTTTTAATATGTAAGACTATCCTGTAACAATAACACAATTGTATATTTTCTTTGTCTAGTGTAATAATTCACCAAATTTTGATTTCTGTCATTCTGTATGCTGCCCTGTCCCCCTTCCTCCCTTACTGCCTTAACTGGACTCTTATAAAGGATGTTTGTTGTTTGTTTGGTTGGTTGGTTTTTTAATTCATATGTCTAATATTGTTTACAAAAAATTTAATTCAAGCTTGTGGGTTCCATAATTTTGATACTTAAAATTTCTATTAAATTTTCTGAATTGTATTTACTGAACTTCTACACTTGGAAACTTTACCTAGATTTATGATAATACAGATTGCTAATTTTGATCGTTTTTCACAGTTGTCAAAAAAAGATAAATCTTTCTTGTTTACTCTTCACATAACATGACCTTCTTCACAGAATCATGGAATGGGCAAGATTGGAAGGGACACAGTGGATCATCTTGTCCAATCTCCCTGCTCAAGCAGAGTCATCCCAGAGCACATGGCAAAGGATAGCATCCAGACACTTCTTGAATATCTCCAGTGAGGGAGACTCTGCAATCTCTTCCAGTGTGTGGTCACTGCACAGTGAAGAATTCTTCCTCATGTTCAGGTGGAACTTCCTGTGCATCAGTCTCTGCCCATTGCCTCTTGTCCTGTTGCTGAGTACCACCAAGAAGAGCCTGGATCCATCCTCTTGATAGCCTTCCTTCAGATAATTACAGACATTGATGAAGTACCCTTTCAATTGCCTCTTTTTGAGGCTGAACAGTCCCAGCTCCCTCTTGCAGTCCCTGGTAATGTACTTGCTTAATTCAAAATGTGCGCTGTTTTCCAGATACCCTGGTTGTCGTTTTGATTAAATACTTAAATTAATTTTTTAAATATCATGTCAGTCTGTTCAAAAAATACAACTTTGCTGGGGTTTATTTCTCTATCAAATTGGGAAAACTAAGTAGGCATATTATTGTGCTTTTCAACCTTAAAAATTAAGTTTTTCATTGCGGACACTGTTGGAGATCTTTTGTATCTGTGTTGTATTTTACAGTGGAATTAAAACAGTTCCCTTTTCAAATCATCTGGTTGGTTTTTTTTTCATTATAAGTGCAAATGTCTAAATGGAGTTTCAGTTTCTCAGAGTAAAAAATATGATCGTTGTAAATAAAACTTTGAGTTTTCATCTCCTTTCTGCAAAAGTGAGCTGGTAAGCCACAGTGAAGAAAAAACGTAAAAACCAGAGCTTAAAGAAATGGATATTTGGGAAGTCCATTATGCACAAGTGTAGAAGTATAAAAAATTTAAATGCCTTTTTAAGAAGTATTTGCTGTCTAATAAGCACTACACAGTTAAACGAATGAGAAAATATAAGAAGACAACAATGAGTACACTTTTACAGAGATGCAGAAAGCTGGAAAAATTTGCAGATAGAAATGTATCCTATCCAGACCTCTGGAGTAGTTTTTTAATTGCATTTATTATTAGTTTCAACAATGTGATATAAAATAAAACCTCATTGTATGTTAGCACCTGTGATGTGATGGTTTGGTTGTTAGTGAGCTTTTTAACGTGTTTGGAATGTGGACAGGCTTGGACTGGAGTTGTTGGATTGGCTCCTTGTCCTTTCTGCCTATCTCTACCCTGTCCAGCACTGTAGGCTCTTTGGGGCTTACACACACACTGTGTGCTACACTCACTCTCACTATTTCAAGTTATGTTTGGAAACATAATTTGGCTTTTTAGCTCTTAGAATTACCAACCATCAATGATTTAAAATAGTGTAGCAGTACAGTTTCATCAGGTGTACTCAGCCTTTACTTATGGCTTCCCAGAACCAGCCATGATGTGAATCTCAACTCTTTCTGGGGAATGGTTTAGCAGTGCTCAGGGTGCTTTGGGGTATATGAGTCAGGCTGGGTGTATGCCACCAGAACCCTATTTCACCAGTTGGTGAGCACATCGTGGGATTGTGGGAGGGCAGCTGGCTAGTGTGTGTGATTTTTCTAGACATATTATATCATTATGCCTTGGAGCTCTTCCTGAGGGATTTGAAAAGGGTCACACAGCTGTAGGGGACACAGGAATGAAGCTCAGTTCTGTATCAGCTGGAGAATCTTACTCATTTGCTTTTAACATGTAGTAGTAACAGACAATCAAAATAAGCTTCAGGATAAGAGAGGAGAGAATGAGATAAATATGGGCTGGCTAGTATAGGAGTGATATGTCTTGAGCGCAAAGAGAAATGCAGAAAGGATGTAAAAGCTGCATTAATCAGAGACAAGCATGGGGCAAGCATTGTGGAGTCAGAATGTGGCCTCCAGAGGCCACAATGGCTGGAGCAGTCAGGGGCGTTTGAATTGTATGTCAGAAACTCATCTTTTGCAATGGGGGCACTGCATTAGTAAAATCATTGTAAATGAAGACCTGAGAACAATTTGTGTGTGCTATTAGTGACAACCTGTTATTTCAGGTTGCACCATCCGCAGAGTCACCTAAAGCTGCTGTGCATCAGATTTGGAGCTGAATGACAACAATAAAGACAGTCTGTCTCAGAAGTAGAAATGTATCCAAAGTCCACGTATTTCAGCAAATGTGTGGCTGGAGAAATACTGTTCATTCTAAAGCCTTCCAGTAGGATAAGATTTTGTTTATGATGTGTGGCAGTAGTTTCAATCTCCGTGATGCACTGTGAGCCAATGCTGGTTATCCACCAAGCTTGCAAAGAAGTAAATGGACTGTGTGCTATGACTGTCAGCAGTCTGACAGATAGCTGAGGTGTTCTGGGACATTACTCCTAAGGATTATATTTTCTTGGGTTTTTTTATGTGATGAGGTTTTTGTTGTTTGGGGAGGTGATGTTGTTTAACTAGAAGATTTGTTCTTATGATTCTTAGTGCTTAAAAATTAAATACTTAACTGTTATGTTTTTATATGGCAGGCATAGACTTTCAAGTTAGCTCCCCAAAATGACCTCTGACCAATCTCTTGTGTCATTCTTACAGGGATGCTGTAAGAGTTGTGTTTCCAGTTTCAAGTCTCAGATCCTAACACTACCAAGTTTTTAAAATTAATATTAAAAGTGAAACATCCCCGAAGAAAAGCAATACCAACTTACAGGTCCAATGTCTGCATTAGTAATTTTTCAGAATGTTATAATGCAGTAGTGTCTAAAGCCATGAATAGGTAGAGAGGTTTAAGGGCACTACTGAGGAAAGAAGTAGCTGAAACACTTCAGAGAGTTGCCTGTCTAAAGGCTTCAAAAGCCTTTTTGTTTGGAGGTGTGTAATGCTTCAGTTTTGCTACAGTAACATTTTCTAAGTCAGTTGTGAAATCTGAAATCAGATAAAATTGTTAACTTACCTTTTCCCCATCTTACTTTTTTGAAAAAATGAGAAATGCCCTTGTGCTTGAGGCTTGCTGGGCACAGTGACAGGGATATTGAAACCTGTGCAATGCTTTTCTCCTCCATCATCTTCATATGTCAAAAAAGATGGAGGAGAGCAGTTCCTCTTCAATGACAGGATATTTCTTTCTCGCCATTAGTTATGTAAGTGGGATTTTGCCTCTGTGTCTTGGTTTTAGTTTCACTATCATGAATGAGAGCAGCATAGAATAGATTTAGGAAACAGGTCTGTGAAGTGTGAGATGGGATGGTTTGAGGGAGGGAGACGAGTTGTGTTTTAGAGGTCAGTGAACTTGATAGAGAGAAGCGGAAATAAATAAAATTATAAGTACTTGCTGAATTACAGAGGAGAAGATGTGACATGAAAAGAAAGGAAATACGCAGGAGGAGATAGCAGGAAAGTAATAAAGCACCAAAAATGTTTCATTACAAAAAGAAGTTAAATTGGTCACAGCAGTGTGCTACAATTAAATTTAAGGCCTTGAACAGAGAAAGCACAGTCTAGGAGCTCTAAATATTATAATTTGTTATTATTACTATTCTGTTCAGACAAATAAATTATTTGAAAATAATTAAAAGCTTCTTTCTGGCTGAGGCTTGTGAGGTTTTCACCACAAACACATTTGTAAAGTTCGGTTACAAATGCCTGGAAATAGATAAAAATGAAAATGCTGATACAGCGTAGAGTGTGGTAATGAGAATATGTTTCAAAACCATGAGGCATTTTATGGCATTATGTCTTAGGATCATTGAATAATAATTTCCCATTCATATCAGCTTTGTTCTTCCCTCTTCTTCCTCTTTTTTCCCAGAGTGAGAGCACTTAACAAGCACTGAAGAAATCTATTTTGTATGAGCATCCTCCAGTGCACTTCACCATAATGGTGAATGTGCTGCAATTCCCAGGCTAATTGCTCTTCAGCTGGTGTGTAGGTCATCACCTCGTGCTTTGCTTTGTCTTATGTCCAAAGAGCTGCTAAAGCTCACATTGCTGTGCTGTGGCTTTCCAGTGGCTCTTGCAGGTTTGTCACAAATAAGTGTTGTCTTACTGCACCTGCAGCACAGCTTTTT
The DNA here is from genome assembly GCA_037013685.1 of Acridotheres tristis. NCBI lineage: Eukaryota > Metazoa > Chordata > Aves > Passeriformes > Sturnidae > Acridotheres > Acridotheres tristis. Next base: position 26,671,001 of record CM072885.1, on the reverse strand, counting down.
GCTCTTTGCCAGGCATAAACAGCAGGTGGTCCCCTTGTTGGAGTATTTTATGTAAGCGAAGCTTTTTCACATTTAGCTCTCCTCCTGCTTCATTGCCACTTCAGGCAATAGGCAGCAGCTCCTCCAATCTCTTCAGAAATGCATCCTGGTGAAACAGCTTTCTGCAGCTCCTGAAGAATTAAAATTGTTACTTAGTTCAAATTATAAAGAGCCTTGTATGATGAGGACTAGAATGTGGCTCCATTGGGGCATATATAATTGAATATACATTTTTCTTTTAATTCAGTCTCTCATTCTCTCTCACTTGAAAGAAAGCTGCATCTCTCCCTTGTTCAGCAGTCCGGGTATTCATGTCCCATGTTCCTGAATGAATGAACTGAAACAATATGCAATTTCCTATTTCAAATGGCTTTTTTGAAAATCAGTGGCCAGCAACATTAGCCTGATATTTGGTTTTCTGTAACTTGAAATGATTTGCAGAATGAGGTTCACCACAGCACTGTGATGCTGGCAGCACAGGGATTGTGTGTAAAAGGCTGCTGGGTCAGTGCTTCAGTCATGTGCACCAGTTTCACAGGCTGTAGCTCCAGTTGCCACATTTTCCTGACTCTCTAGCATTCACCAAAAGGCAGTGCAAATTGGTATTCACATGATCTCAATGCTGATTTAAAAGCAAAGATAACACTGTGCTCGGCCTGTAACATTGCTTTTAAAAAGTCAGTGTTGTTTCTTTTGCTACCTCTGTGCTGAGTTTGTGCATCCAGGGCCTGGATGCAGCCTTTGAGCCATTCCAAAAGCACACAGACATCCACAGAAGTGCTTTGTCATGGATGTGGATGATGTGCTGATTCTGAACTTATGGTTGCCCATCCCCTCCCTGCTCCCCATGGGAAGGGGTATTGTCATCACTGCTTTTTCACAGAGAGCAATTGCTCCCCTTCTAGAATGGCTGGCTTCAGTCAATTCCATAGAAAAGGAGCATCTCTAAGCCTTCCTACCCCATTGATGTGTCTTTGTGGAATTGCCGCAAAATGTCTTCAAAATTTAGCAAAATAGAATGCATCAGCAGCCATGTCCAGCTGTAATTTTGTTTTGTTTTGTTTTTTTAAATAAAACTGAGTTTATGGTAAGACACAATGTATTTCCAATTGAAAGATTTTTACTTGAGGAGAAAGGGACACTGGGGCAGGTAGGAGAAAGATGGAAGGGAGAAGCTTATGTGGTCAGTGCTCAGGATTGTCTAGGAAGGAAACCAAAAGTGTGGGAAAGAATGTAGAAGAGGAGACTAAATGTTTAGGTTGTTTCAAATCAGGGGTGTCTGTTGAAGTTTACTTCAGAGTACTTAGAAATTAGCTCTTCAAGTCATTAGGGTTCTTAAGAAGCCATGGAAGGAGAGAAATGCACTTTGAGAGGACTAGGGAGGGACAGAGATGGATGCCTTCTCTAACACAGAAAAAGAAGTTAATAGTAACTGTAAAACAGGTGTTATAAAAAATTGAATAAATTATTAAATAATTTGCAAGTACTTAGCAGGTAGCAAGGGAATACCCAAATGGATTTGTCAAGAACAAATTATGTTGAGTTAGTCCAGCTTCCAGTGTTGAGAGAACTGGCAGAAAGTCTAAGAAATAAGTATTAGATGTGATCCATTCTGACTTTAGTAGGGCTTCTGACACTATTTCTGACACAATGTACTTGACATTGTACTATGCAAACCAGGGAAGTAATTTAAATGAGGTATCTTTAAAGTGACTTCTGTAATGGTTGAAAAACTGCAGCAAAGGTTTGGTTTTCAATGACCTCATAGTCCAAGTGGTGGGATTTCATTTTCTCAAGGGCTTTGTCATGTGCCCTATTCTCTTCAGCATTTCTTTATGATTTGCATAGTGAATTTGAAAATACTTACGAAGATTGTGTATGGTGCTCAACTGAAAAGGGTTATGAATGTTTTGAAGACAGGACAGACTTCAAAATAGTCTGGATAAATTAGGATAAGAGTCTTAAATATTTAAGATAGTATTCAGTGAAAGCCACAGTTTGGAAGGAAATATCAGATGTAAAACAGAAAATAAGAAGCTAAGCAGTGGTGCTGTGAAGCTGTTGTGGATGGTGTCTGCTGTATTTGGGAATCACATTAGGAAAGGGATAGGCAAACAGAATATGGAGTGGGAGGGAGGATTGTTTTAGAAAACATGATGTGAGGCAGGGATGAAGAACTAAAACTTTTTTACTTGAATTTAGGAATTCTCTGTTTTTCTGATTTGCCAATTTACCAAACATTCCAATGCTCTAAGAATAATACAGCATTTTCAGATCCACTGGACTAGAGAAAAGAAGAAGCAGGAATTGGCACTATCTGAAGTTGAGCAAAATAAAAAAAACTTGAAAGAGGGGTATAATTCATGGAAATTGGGACTTGACTGTTTTATTAAGCAAAGAGAATTTGAATTCTTAATTCAACCCTGTAACTCCTACTGCTTATTCCCTGCTGGAATTAATAGCACTGCACATAACCTTTCTATTTAAACAACACCTAATTAGGATGCCAGTGAGTTTGCCTTCCAGTTTCTCCCACAAGCTGATGCCATGCTGCCTTTTCCTCTTCTTGTAAAGGAGACAGTCTCAGTCATTGCCTTGCCAGTTATACTCCCTTCAGACACTTACTTCATTCAGGCTACTCTAAGGTATTTTTCCCCCTTCTCATAGGGAAAATGCCAACTCAGATTCCCCAAAATTACCATTTTGCTCAGATTCTTTAGAACAACTTTGTTACTGAGAATTTTTCCGTCCTCTTATGTTGCCCCTGATGCACTTTTATGGTTGACAGCTCTCCTCTGGTTTGCTCTGGAAGACTTTGACATCATCCCCCAGAGCAATGAAGGTGAGGTCAGCAAGCAGCCACCTTTACCACTGGTCGGTCTGTCAGATCATCTCTCTTGCGGTAGAGTCTGATGGTGCCTGATACAAAGTGTCCACCTGACATCTGCTTTCAATCCCCATCTTGCAGAGCAGCATTGCAAGCTCAGCAACTTTCTGCACTTCAGTTCTGCTATGAGATGCATGGAATACTATCACCTGGTAATTGTTGGGCCTTTGATGATACTAATTGGCTATGGATTATGGCAGCTTCTTAGGGGATTCAATTCTGTTGGGTCTCATGTCTCAGAAGATCTTTCCCTCTGAGACTGGAACAGTAGTTACAGTAGTCTATCATGCTGAAATTTCTGTATGGCATTATGATGCATTACAGCAATTATTAATAAAGTGAAGAATGTGCAGGGGGAAAAGCTACAAATGCATCTAGCAAGAAATAATGAAAATGACTAATCTTTTATAAAGACAGAGTGATAATCTATGTACCATATAACATCTATGCAGATTTCCCCAGGGTATTCAATATAAAGTCTATGACTTCAGTATTTTCTCTATTTGCAGAATTTCACTTCATGTTCAAAAAAGGCCTTTCTGTGTATGAAATACCTGTGGCATATTCTGTAGTCCTGAGATGGCTACAAACTAGTTACAAACAGTTACATTCTGTAACGGAGCACAAGGGTGAATACTTGAAATATCTGTTCATCAGTCTAAAGAGGAGCTTTGGAACGTGATGTGGCTGAAGTCACTGGAATTGTGCTTTCGAACAAAAGAAAAGTATTTCTTTCACCTGACAGTGCATTGGGGTTTGGTTCAAAACTTGATGCTGCTGATGCACAGAGAATACATAGCAGTAAGAAATCTCCTGATGCTGAGGAAGGGAGAGTGGAAGCAGAGAGCTCTCCTTTAACTGTGTGCAATGTATATGAAAGGGGAGGAAAAACCACGAGGGAGGCTTTTTTATCGTTTGCTCTGAGCATCCCCTTTTCTTTCATAGCCCATGGCTTAGTTATCTTTCCTTTAATCTCCGGGTTGGTGGCAAGCTGCAGCTGTACAGCCTGTTGTTATGTGAGTTAATGATGTGAGGGAAATCCCACAGGAGTTTCTGTGGTCTGTGGGGGAAGCATGTTTGGTGCTGCTTTCCAGGTGGTGAATGACAGTTCATTTCAGGAGCATGACAGAGTCAGTGAGGAAGGGGACATGGAAGCAGCGAGTGGTTTTCAAGCTGGTACTTTCTTTGGCCTTTTCAGGCAGGTGGCATTTGGCCACATACAGAATGAAAGCAGCAGGTGAGTTTCCTTACACAGCAGGTCTACCTGCCAGGCTGTGTAGATTTGTTTTCCATTAGAAAAGAAATTCAAAAATTTCTTTTTAATTTTTTGGAAATGCTGATAAACCAATATAAGACAGTTCTACATGGGGACAGTGTAGTTGTTCACTCTGTCAGAGACAGGGAGAGCTGTGCAAGGCCTCCAGTGGCAGAGCAGTTGAGCATCACTTCATGTGCTCTTAGGAGTCTTGCCATAAACTGCAGAGGGCAGGAAAGAAGGGAGTAAGTGTGATGCTTGTACCTAGAAAACAAAGGAAATTTATTATATTTGAGATAAAAATGGAGAAACAATAAATAACGGTCCCATCTGTTGGTGCCATTTTATAGTCCAATTCTGAGTACAAACTTATATTGAATATAATTTGACCTGTCCTTGAGATGATCACAGTTTACCCATGGTAGTTTCTTATAGCTTATGCCAATGCAGATGTTTTTCTAAAAAGAAATCTCCAATAAGCAAATAACAAAAATATCCAGCTGTAGTGTTATACAGATTTATCTTTTTCACTTGTGTTGAGGGTTGGTCTTTTCCCTTTTTCCCCCTGTGGAATTTTCCCATTGTTATGTTAAGAGCTGTTGACTAGGCCGTAGGGACAGGGGGGAAAGGAGGCGGGGGAGGAAAGGGAAAAACACCGAGATATCTGGGGGCAGGTAAAGGAGAGGTGGGGGAACTGCTCGCTCTGTCTCTCGCTCGTGGAGTCGGAGGAAAGACGGCCGGTGCTGCTGCCTACCACCCCCAGCTATCCCAATGCCAGGAACCACGTTCTCTGCAGTCAGACACCGCACTGCTGCCTTCCCGCTTTCAGTCTTCCACCCCCGGGCACCCTGCCGAGCACCACGACCGACACGGTGAACAGAGAAGTCTAGCCCCCATTCCTGTCCCACCTGGGACGCCGCCACCACCATCAGCCCAGCCCTCCCTCAGCTGTGCAGAACCGACCCTGCCCCAGCGCCGGTAACTGCAGCGCAGGGAGAGGGTGTCTGCGGCCAAAACAGGACTGCAACTCGGTCACTGGTCTGTTGGTTGTTAATATCATAGCTGTTGTTGGGTTTTTTGTTTGTTTTGTTAGATATATTAGTGAAGAACTGTTATTACTATCCCCATATATTTGCCTGAGAGCCCCTTAATTTCCAAATTATAATAAATTGGAGGGAGGGGGGGTTTTCTTAGCAGATACCTGTCTTTCAAACCAAGAGAATGTGTTGATCAGATTTCTTCAAATTATCATGTGCAGAGCTGAAGTATTATTTTCATATGAGCTAATTGCCTGAATACAGGTCTATATCCCTCTCCTGGTTTTGGATGGGACATAGTTAATTTTCTTCCTAGTAACTATTCAGTGTTGTGTTTTGGATTAAATATGAATTTAATGTTGATATCACACTGATGTTTTTGTTGTTGCTAAGGTGATACTTACAGTAAGTTAAAGACTTTCTAGCCTATCATCCCCTGCCAGTGAGAAGGCTGGAGGGGCACCAGAAGTTGCAAGGGGCCACAGCCCCACAGTTAGTGACCCTAACTGGGCAAAGGGATATTCCAGACCATGCAACATCATGCTCAGTATATCACCTGGGGGCAAAGCTGGTCAGGGGGATGCTGCTCAGGGACTGGCTGGACATCACTTGACAAGTGGTGAGCACCTGCCTTGTGCATCACTAATTTTGTATATTTTAATTATTTTATAATTACTGTCATTATTATTATTTTCTTCCTGTTCTGTTCCATTAAACTGTCTTTACTGCAACTCCTGAGTTCTCTCACTTCTACTCTTTCAAGTCTTCCCCATCCCACTGTGGAGGGAAGGGGAGGAGAAGGAGGAAGTGAGGAATTGGGTGTGCAGTGCTTAGCTGCTGGCTGGAGTTAAACCATGATACTCTCAACTACTTAACTGAGAAGGGTCTATCCCTCAGCATCATAGATCAGGCATAACTGAACTGAAGCTGACATAAATCAGTTGTCCACTGTGCAGAGAAAATATTTTGTTCTGCAGAATGTCTAATGATTCTTTGATGCATAAAAAGCAACATGAGGCAGAGGCTCTGCTGAAGGAATTGTAGCTTTAGTACTGCTGGTTTTTAATCTCAAAGTTGAGACTTTTCATGAAATTTTTCCCTTAGAAATCTTCTCCCTTCTACGAGACAGCCAATCTGCTCCTCTCAGCTTCTCCAGAAGATGTATTGTTATGCTTTGAAGGTGAATGACTTTGGTGTGATCACCTTTGGCTTTCTTCAAACTGGTGAACTTTTCCTGCTGGGGCTGTTCGTATACCAGCTGATATGAAATGTAAAGCTTGAATTTTCAAACTGCAATTCACAGGGAGTTATTGTGCAGGGAAGGTCAAGCTGATGGATTGTCAGCTTTAGGCAGTCCCACAGGGAATGGCGTGGCCTGAAATGTTGAAAGTTCACTTCATGCTGCCTTTGCACAACTTTTTTTTCCCCCATTTTTGTGCCAGAGTTTCTTGCTGCTGACTATTTGAAAAGATAAGAGAATTTCTTTCAAGTCCTTGTGGCCAAGCTGGCTACATACCAGGGATTGCCTTGAGGTGTTTGTGGGCTGTGTTGTCAATCCAGCATTTCATGTCTGTGCCTGTTAAATTTACTCTTGGACTTAGACTTGATTGTAGTCACTGGTGTTGCTTCCAAGGCTAGACTTGCATACCTGTTAAAAGTGACAGCTTTTGCCATGTGTATTTTTAAATTATTGGGCTCTAATAATGAAACTTGGGATTGTTTATATGTATTAAACCTCCTTAAACTAGACTTAGATTGTTTCTGGATCTCAGATGCTCTCACCACCACCTTCAGTCTCCCTTGTCGTTGTTTCCAATCCTCAGGTTGCTTCTCCTTATTTATTAAGATCCTTCCTTTGCTTGGGGTTGCTCACATGCATCAGAGATTTCACTGCGCTAATGTTGGAAAAGAAAAACAGTTTCTCTTCTTTGTGAAGAAGAGTTTGCAAATCCTGGATAAAGCTGTGTAAGAAAACATTTTGTATCATTAGTAAACGGGGCAGGGCAGAGAGTTGATTGTTTCATTTTCTTTAGAGAAGATGGAGTTTTTTATGCTCTTTGATGTCAATGGGAAGAGGAAGGGAATTTATGTATATAGTGTGCCATTCCCCTGATTTTAAAATCAATGGTTTTGCCTCTTCCTTTCTCCCTGAACTACTCAGACTTAATTACATTCTTCAGTTGGGAACATAGGATTTATTTGCATTATCTGTTATAATTAAAGTCCATGGTAATTACTGTCTAATATGCATTATCATTATATGCAAATGTAAAATTCTTGCAGACAGCCTTATAGAGCCAATTTTTAAAATTATCTGTTTAAGATTAGAGTATTCAGACTGTTTCCATTCCACAAATAAAAATCACTGGCACTGTATTTGTTGGCTTTAAGAGATAGCTGAGCTTGAGGAGACAAGTTGTCATTTACAGTGAATGTTCTGTTTTCCCCATACTTTAGTTTTCATCGCTGTTGTGTGTTCCTTTTGCAAAGCTGCAGTGACACTTTAGAGTAGAGTCTTTATTAACTTATGAAGACTAACATTTACTAGAACCACCACCTAACTTCCTTTATGCTTCACAGAGGTGCTACCTGTAATAAAAAGCATGTTTCTGAAATAGTGAGCATGTATGTAGTCAGCTTCCTTTTTAAATGGCTTAAGTATCTTGTGGTTTCAGTCACGGTTTCACAAAGATACTCTTGGTGAAAGGGAGATGCCAAATTAAACAGCAGGAAGCCCAGAGACAGCGCTGCTGGCTGGAGCCTGCTGCCCTCTGCCTGTGGAATTCGGGAAATGTATTTTGTTTCTCCCTTCAGCATTTAACCTGTCACTTCAAAACTCGCATTTTTCCCTTGGGGGAATCTTAGGAATTCCTTCCCATTAGAAGAGCTTATTTGCAGAATTTTAAAACATCCCAGCTTTTAGGGTGACATTTATTGTTACTGTTTGCCAATCGTGATGAATTATTACAGACATGCTTTCTATGAGGAGAACCATCTTTTGTTTATAATACTCTCCCTCGATCTCTCTCTCTTAAAAAAAAAAATATAAAAAAGGCAGATTTGTTCCTGTAGAATGCTGGTGCATGTGTGCCGTGTTGCCTAAAGGATCATCATACCAGCACTTCCACGTTTTATTTTATATATGAAGCCTTCTGGGATAACAATAATTTTCTGGTTCCAGTTATTTTCTGATTTTTTTCTGATACAGGCCTTTCTGAAGAAGAATGTGGTGTTCAGAGAGTTTAAATAAAAAATGAACTGTGTGTCTGGAACTAAAGTAGTAAAGCAGAAAAGATTATTTTTTAATGATCATTTAAATGGTGGTAGTAACATCAGACTTACGATTTAAAGAAACTTGAAAATGTTTGCATCTGTATCCCATTTTTACAATGTGTGCAAATCACCAAGTATACAGATAGGTGTTTGTGTGTTTAGGCATGAAGGATGTTACATAAACAATATAAAACTAAAAGTCCACATGTGTTTTGTAAAGGCTTGTGGGGTTGTGTCAACCTTATGATTACTTCATCATACAAAATACTTTTTTTAGAATGATGTTTTGAGAGAGAGAGAGCTTTAAAACAACTTACTGAAAAGAGCCATAAAATCTCTCTCTTATCATCTTAATGACATTAATTTCTAAACTTTTCTATAATGAGTTTGTTGAATGCTCACATTTGTAGAAGTACTGTGTTACTTCAGCAGAATACAGATTTTCCATGAAATGTGGTATCAGGCAAAGAAAAAATCCAAGAGATCAGCAATTCACAGGTTTGAAATGAGAGACAGAGTAAGTAATGGGCTTGTCTTTGTAATTAATTGAGCCAAAAATGTAGCAGGCTGGTCACCCCTACCCAGGTCCCTTAGGTTCAAGGGAGGGTAAAGGCGTGCGGATGGGCTGGGGCAGCTTTGCAGTCTGTCAGGCTCCCTCATGCATATCCATCCTCTTGCACTTCAAATTCAAGTGTAAAATTCAAAGAGTAAATGCAAGCAGTGATTTTCTTTTTTTAGAGAATTCCATAAATATTTTAAATTAAACAGAACATTCTGTTTCATGAATCTTGCTTTATATATTTTGAGCCTGCTATAATAATGAAATCTGAAAGTTTGTATGGAGTGAAAGACTAACAGAACCCAGTTTCATATGAACATTTCATATGAACATTACTGTGTGAACTATCATTAAAATTAATACTGGACACTTATTTGATGATAATCTGGAATTTGCTAGGAAGCTGCTTAGATTCTTTGTGCAAGTTATCTTGAAGATGCACACTCCAAAGCAGCTGACCACCAGCACTGAGTAAGATTTGGTGCAATGTACTGCAACGTTCACATTGTGCATTGCCAGGAAAAATATAGGTATTTTTTAGAAGAAGAAAGTGGCAACTCTTTCCAGCAGAGGGAGTCGATGGACACTGATCTGGGACTCCACATCTGTGTACAAGGGTGCTTGCACCACTACGTATGCAGACATACTCAAATTTCTGTATGTTTCAATCGTTTTTATTACGAAAATTTTTATAGGGATTTGTGCTTATGGATCAAAAAAGGTGAATAAATGCATCAGTGTTACCACATTTCACTTTTAAATAAGAGAGATGAAAGTTAACGTAATTATCACCTTGTTGCAGACGCAACAGACAACTGTTTTCATCATTTTACTGTAATTTTCATAGTATCTAAGGATTTAGGAAAAGAAGGTCTTTCTTTGTTACTCAGTTCTGTTCACAGATAATCTTTTTAAACCTTGGTGTCAGAAGGCTGGAAGCAGCTCCATTCCCATGGTTCTGAAGCTCTGGTAGGAGGAAAAGGCAAGGAGAAAGGAAGCAGCTACAAAGGGCTGATTACAGGGGAGCCTTCCTTGGCAGACAAAGGGCTGTTGCACCCAGTGATGCCATCTTTGTGTTTTCCAGACTGTCTGTAAGGTGAGGACAGATTTAAGATAGTGGCTGCTCAGTGCATTAGGAAGTGCTTTGACCAAAGCAAAAAAAAAAAAGTTCCTGGGACTCAGGGCCTTCTGTCACATCTTACTGATTCCTAACAACTAGATTGAGCATCTCTTGCTTTGAAAGCAGAATATTTTTCTCTAATTGAACAGTGGCAGGAGGCTGTTGTTCCCCATCTGCTGAGCAGATCTGGCTTTAAATCCACAGTTACCATCATCTCCACCATCTGATTGAGAGAGGAGCGTGGTCCTCTTATCAGCTGAAAGGTTGCAGTTGTTCCACATTTGTGACTTTGTCTCCTGGGTTGTCTTTTTTTGATAGTGGTGGAGTTTCCTGAGGTGTTTGGAAACAAGCTGTCTCATTTCGAAAACAACCCATAATTGCTGCTTTGGCATAAGTAAAGCAATCTTCATTATGTTTTATCAGAAAATATTCCCATTTATTGTTACACAATCCAAACCAATGGGTTTTGTGTGCTGGTCACTCAGTCACTGCCAGTCACTGCTCTGGCATCTGATGGCATGTGTCACTTCAAATCCTGTAGTGCAGTCACAGGGCATGCTGTATCCCAGGCCTGAGGGAGATAATCCAGGGTCTCATTACAGGCACCAGTGTAAGGAATCAGTCTGAGGCAGGAGACTGCAATGTGTGACAGTGACAGAGCCTCCTCTGAGGCAGTTTTGGAAGTTTGCTCATAGTTTTTTTAGAGGATTTAAACAATAAGAGTATTTAAAACAATTCCAGCCTTCTCTGTTACCTTTTTCAAACATGGAGCAAATTTGGGGCTTTAGTTTTGTCTTCTTACCAAAAGCTCAGTTCACAAATGTCCAGATGCATTTTCTTCTGGTGTTGCTTCAACAAGCTTAAAGTGGAGTAGGAAGGTCTCATTTAAGCAGCATCCAAAAGATGCTGATAAAAGAGCACTTGACTAAATGTGAAATGAATAGATGTTCCCCAAAAGCTGTTTGTAAAGCAGAAAATAAAATGCTGCTGCCTTCCCTGAAAGCTTGTTTCTTGCACCCTGCATAGAGCAAAAAAAGCATCTGCATCTTCAGGGATTTGCAGCAGGTTCACCAGAGCTCTAATGTTGAGTATATATTCTGTAGCCCAAAAATATGAAGGGAAACTTATATTTGATCTCTTACAAAATCAAAGCCTTCTTTTATGACACCTGTTTAATAATCTAACATAGCAGAGGAATATGGGAAATAGCTCTTAACCTTGAAAATCAGCTTGGGAAAAATGCTATGAAGAGGATTTATATGGTGACAAATGTAACAATCCACTGAATTGCTTTTTCTCTTGATGTGAATTCTTACAGCTGTCCAATAGAGACATAGTATAAAACATTAAAAAAAAGTATGCTTTCAGTTTTAGGAGAAAAAAGTATTTGTGGCCAAATCTAATAATTAATGAGAGACTTATTTTTAGTATAATAAAATTTACAAGATGTTCTTTAACATGGGGTTTTCTTTTCTTTGTTTGTTTTTTTTTTTTAAGTTTCTAATTAGGTCTTGCTGAGTTTCTTATTTGGTATTAGGCTGGTTCATTATTGACTTAAATCATATGTTCTCTGCACTCACAAATTAAACACCACATGGTTCAGAAGCAATTGGAAAAAGAAAGGAAAGACAGAATTTTAGATTTTGTCACTCATGCCAGGGAGATATTTTACATATTATATGTAAGATATAATATAATAATGTATAAATGAAGGATGGAATAAAAAGAGCACCAGTTGTAAAAGCAAAACCAACAACCAGCAAGCCCCAACCACCTTTTCATAGTATTAAAACCCTTGACAAACAATAGAACAAAATCAAACTAGAGCAGTTTTCTAAAATACAGTAGCCTTTTGTGAAGAGTATATGATTCTGTATAATTCCACTGATCACAGACATGACCCTTCCTTGCTAACTAAGTGATTCATTAGCTTCTTCTGAAGATGACTTCTCGTGTCTAACACCACTCTATGCTGACGTTTTGAACAAGCTCGTAATGTGTATTATATTGTATTTTCCCTTGCATTGTTCTTGTAACTTTTAATTGGGGCTTTTATTACACTGGTTCATACTGCCATTTCGCTGTAACTCATTTTCTTACAATTAGGTACGCCCCATCCCTGAAATGCAATTTTCTTTGTGCTGGTAAACACACAACACAAGTTTTACATTATTTTCATGGGACTTTTGTGTTTGATAAAGAACTAGGATCAGAAAACAGTCCCCCCAAGGTTGAGTTTTGCAGTATTTGAAGCAATCCGAGGCAAGTTTACTGCAGCTGGGGCATAACTGGTATGGATTAAAACTAGGAGAAAATTACCTGTGAAAGACTTGAGGGTGGGTTGTGGGTGTCTGTCATTCCTACTCACCACTTAGCGTTTTGTCAGTCTTTCTCTCTGTGAAACCAAACTGAAATGAACTTGTTGATCTTGACAGAGAATTAAACAGAGAGGAGGCGATGTGATAGAACTCATCATTCAAATCCATTGCTAATGGCAGAGTGTCCTTCCAGAGCCAAAGACAGGGCTGCTCCCAGCAGGAGTTGTGTTGTCTGGGGAGCCAAATGGAGGTGAGCTACACACCCGCCATAGCTCAGTGCCTTTCTGCAGGGCCTTGTCCTTCATCCTGGTTAATGTATGACTGCACTTAGTGGATCTGGAGGACGGAGAAAAAGCCTGTTCACCAAAGTGCTGTTTTAAATAAAAGGCAAACATTACAATGCTGGCAGGTTTTTTGAGTGAACAAAAAGTAGCTTTTTGTTAGTCAGCCATCGTGTAAGCATGTAAGTGTAACTGTTCAAATAAAGTTCATGTAAGTGTACTGTTCAAATAAAACCATGATGGGGGTATTGTGGGATGTGCTATGATATAACTGTATTTTCATGCTGAAGCTTAAGGTATTTAGTTATTTGTGATTTGTTTCTGGTGTCTGGGCATAAGTTTCCAAGAAGCCTTACACAAAGGGTGTCAAGTTGCCTCTTAATTAGTATTGAAGCTTCTGGGAAAGGACTGCTGACTCACTATATAACTCACTCTGCAACTTCTTTGTCATTTGTCATACACCACTAAGCAACTCTCAGATATTAGAGACCATCCATCAGTACCTCCCTCAGCTGGATCCAAACTGACAGCTTAAAAATGAACGCCTCACAAAATCAAAGTCAATCTTCTAAGCGATTCAGTCCCTTAAAACAGTGTTTCTGGTGGAATAAACTGAATATTAATGGCACTGATAAGAAGATGAACCTCTGCCATTTTCTCTTCCTTTCTTCTCAAAGGGAGTGGGTAGTCTTCTCTGGTTTGCAGCTCTCCGTGGGGTTGAACTCCAGACAGTGTAGTCATTTCAAACTGATTCCACCTCTCTTCCCATTCCTCTTTGGCATAAAGAGCTAAAAGAGAGAACAAGGGCCTTTAGGGACTGAATCCTGCCAAGGACTGGGTTCACAACCACAAATTCTGGATGAGACATCTGTTTTGTCTCTGATCATATCAGTGCTGAAGCTTATTGCATTATAGCTGAACTTCAGAAAATCAACCCTTTAAGGGAAAATATCAGGAAATGTGTTTATTCATATAGATTTCCAGATGTTATATCAAAGATTAGGGCCAGTAGTTCCTATGAAAACAAGTGGAGAGAGGAACTTGAGTTTACCTCTTCTCAGACCTTAAAGGGATTGTCAATATAGGGTTTGTTTCCAGGCTTTCTATGGGGGGGGGGGTGGGGGAATCAATATTCATTGATGCTAGGGGACCCACATACTTTATTTAAATGGGTTTGTATTTTGCAGCTGAGATTTATATGTGCTTATCAGAGAAGGGGAAGATGGACTAGGAAAGAACACTAGAAATTAATATAAATAAAGTACTTCAAAATTTATGAATACTACTTACTTTTCCTCATTGTTTTTGGTGATAACATCTGGTAGTAGTAAATTCAGTATTCTCAGGATTCCAAGTAGTCTTTCTAGTACCTGCACCAACTTTGTGCAAAAGGCCAGGAAAAGATTTGTCTACACCTCAGATGCAGACACATCTCAAATCTGTCAATTTAAAATGCCTGGGAAGAGGCCAGTGGGAAGTGCAGCATCATGCATCCAGCAAAAGGCTGTTATACCTGTGTCACTTGGAGATTGCCCAAGCAATGAGCCCTTGGTCATCACCTTTTCATGGATTTACAGACTTAAAATGCACAGCCAAAAATGAGCATGGTAGTGGAAAATGTGCTGCCTCTCTCAGTGGGTAGTGTAAATGTGAATTATTATTTTTAGGTGAGGCTTTTTGTTCCACTTTTTTGGAAAAAAATAGAGCATGCTTACTGAAGCCTTATGTGAAAATGATGGTAGCTGTAGACTCATCTTCATGTTAGTAAGATGAGAACTGATGTACATGAAACACCTCTTTCAGTTATATGCTGTGCTTCTAATTAAAAAAAAATCAAGGCATAGACATGTTGTTACATGAGGAGTGCAGTGGATCCCTGTGTTTTGACCAACTGAAGGAAGATGCTTCCTCTTTCAAAGGCTTTGCATATCCAAATGAAAGCAAGCATAGATTTATTTGCTTTATATATGTATTTTTATACTCCTTTTGTTTATACTACATTAAGAGTGCGTATCTTGACTTCCTGCAGCCTCATGCATTTCCCCCAGTGTGTGTTTGGCATTACTACAGGATCCAGCATCTTTGTTGCTGGACCACAGCACCAGCAGACCTCTGTCTCCTGGAGCTCAACCAGCAATAGCAGTTGCTGTGTGAACATGGGTCTATCACCTAATTCCAAACGTCTGGTTTCTTTGTTAAGAGGCTGTACCATTAGGGTTCTCTTCCATGACCTGGAAGGTGAGCCCCAGGTACAGCAGGCAAAGTTCACATAAGCAGCTTGAAGCCCCAGTTGTCACCAAGTAGAGGATGAATCTTTAATGGCTTCCACTTGATCTGCATCGCGTTTTCATGCATCACAGAAAGTGCTGCATTCAATCTTTATTTAGATTTTCCTACCAGGTATGAAATGAGCTGGTAGCAAAATCTGCAGTTACTTCATATTTTTAAATTATGGAGATAGATGGCTGTAATCTTCTGTCATTTGAGATGATTTTTACCCCTACGTTTTTGTGCCTTGGCAGAAATGATGGGAATTCAGATGGTAATGAGGTGGCATCCAGATGCACAGTACAAACATGCGTATGCACAAAATATTGATTTAAATATGTCCTGACAGGCTGGTCAGGCAGCAATCTGAAGGAAAGGAAACTTCTGAAGTGAAAGAGAAATAATTACAATAATGAAGAGACAGCACATTGATTTTAATATGTAGCAGCAGTATGGAGATCTGGGTCTGATGAATCAGAAGGGGGAAGCTGGCACAGGAGTGCACTGTGATTTGTTGCATACATTTGTTTCCATTTTTATCCATTAGCAGCACTGTGAGCATTCAGATGCAGATGAGAGATCAGGAATGGGGGAAAGGGGGAGGGGAACTTGGGCTGTTAAAACTTTGAGAGGTGGTGAATTTATATCAGCTAGCTTTCTAATTTCCTGTTAAAATGTCCAGGCCCCTTTCTCCTTGCCTTACTTTAAAAGAGATAAATAAATGGCACAGTTACCATCTTGTATCTACATTCCAGGCAGCAGCTTGGAAGTATTTCCATCACCTCAACAGTTTTATGGACCTTTCCAGTGAGGCAGCTGGCCTTGGAAGTTGGTGCAGTACCATTAACATATGCCTCTGCAAAATATTTCATGATTTTGTGACTCCGTTTTGATCAATTAAGTTTCTCTAGCTCTTTCCAAGTAAGTTCATAGAGAAAATCTGTATGCAGCAATCTCTTTGTGGTACCAAGTTTATTTTCATTGTTGAAGTGCAGCAGCTGGCATGATGCAAACCAAAATGTATGTTGGGAAAAAATAGTAAGTACATTGGGAGAAAGTGCATCGGGGGAAAAAAGTACTTTACAACAAGTGCTGTATGAGCCGTTTTTCATAAAGCCTAGGACACATGAAAAAGTACAAAGAAATTCAAGTGTACATTGTTTGCCACTTTCTGTCTCTGGCTGTGAACACACTGATCCTTGGTATCTGTAGGTGGAACCCATTTGTGCTTACCCAGAGTTTAACACTCTGTATGAATGGAAAGCTAGTGACATGCCATGATAAACACTAATATGTGCCCTTAAAAAGAGGAGAGGGGAAAAAAGGACAAATTTTGAAGAGAGAAGAAAGAAAGACGTTTTGGCCATGATCTTTTCCTTGGTTTAGTGCTGGTGTCCATATAATTTCAGTAATGAAATAATTATTGAATAAACATTAAAGAGGGAGAAGGCTTTCAGATCTTAAAGGTAATGTGAACATAGTTAATAAACAGTATAGATTTGTAAATTTTGAAATCTGTGTCCTAGTTTAGGACAAATTTGGCAGGAAACTCCAAAAGGGGTCCCTCTAGAAAGCAGATTCAAGCCCCTCCCCCTACCAGTTTGGGAAAATATTTCCTTGGAGAAAAGTGGGAACAAACTGTTTATTTAACAAGCAAAGTATTCACAAGCCTAAAAATAGAATAATAATAGACAATAAGACCTCTCACTGTCTGAAAAGATGGCAAATTGAGAAAGTCCTTGTCATGGGGTGTAGCTCGGCTCACTCAGTCTTTTATCAGTCCCTCCTTTGATGGAAAATGCCACATCTCGGGCCCCGATGGGCCACAGGTGTGAGCTCCCAGTGTTCTCCTGTGTTTTCAGTGCAGACCAGGGCTGGTCAGTTCCAAGAAAAAGAAAATCCTCAATCTGGGGAACTTCTCTGCATCAGCTAGCTACAAAAACTAAGAAACAAAGGAGCTCTTTCTCCCACTGTCTATGCTGCAGACAGCACAGTCTGAGAGAAGAGAATACTGAAAACTCTTACCTTTTTTTTTTATAATACAACCGACTCAGACATTTCACTGCTTCTCCTTCTCCCCCGCTTTCACTCTCAGATCTAGTTTTAAAGGTGCAAAATGTATTTCTGGGCTAAGCAAACGAATAGGGATGCAATTCAGCATCATAAACTCACTTCAGGACACTCTGCCACATTTTGGGTTATAATACAAAAATAATGGAAGAAATACTATTGTTTGATGCAACTCTGCAGGATGTTTCTGCATCTTTTAAAATATTTGGTGTATTTTAAATGGTTATGATCTAAAAAGGGAAAATACCTAAAAATGAGTTGCTTGAGAAACACCCCCAGGAGTTGACTCAAGGATAAAGACAGCAGTAGTGATTTAATGCCCTCGTTAACTGTTGATAAAATTAGCAGATTAAATTTGATCAGGAGACCTACATAGTAATAAGAATGGAGATGTCTCTAACTAGTCTTTGAAACAACTAGAAATGTGGAATATGCAGAAGAATATCATATGACTTGGCAAGTAAATGTGTCTCTGGGGAAATATCGAAGATGTGATGATATACTATGAATGAAAAGCTGGGAAAGCAGCAGTGCTTAGAGGGACCAGCACATGTGGAGAAATAGCAGTTAGGTTTGCTAACCACTAATAGCAGCAATACTTGCAAAAGGGAGTAACTAATGCTGTACTAAGAAAGGTCAG
Organism: Acridotheres tristis; assembly: GCA_037013685.1. Classification (NCBI taxonomy): domain Eukaryota; kingdom Metazoa; phylum Chordata; class Aves; order Passeriformes; family Sturnidae; genus Acridotheres; species Acridotheres tristis. Next base: position 26,653,254 of record CM072885.1, on the reverse strand, counting down.
GTCACAGGCATAGGAATATAACTGCCCTTTGCTTACTCAGGTGTCTGTTGGACTGCACCAAGGCTGTTAAATATAATTATGGCTGCTTCTCATATTGAAACACAGGAGTGAACAGAAAGGGTTCAGTTAAAAGCAGCAAATGGATTTCATGCCTGACTTGTTGCAAAAGTTAAAAATCTGTGTGCATAGAGTATTTGTGTATACAATGATTATTAGAAGAATCCAGATATCTATGGAGAGAGGAAAGTTCTAAGGGAAGATTTGAAAGGTCACAATTGTTACAGAAAAGTAAGGGGGAAAATAAAATTACTGTTAAAAAATTTTCACTGATACTTACTAAGTCATGTGAAACATGCTCAAAAGAAAGATTTTTGACTGTGTGACATGAAGAGGGGCAAGGTATCAGCTTTCAAAGCAGTGTGGATGGCAGGGGTGAGCTGTGGCTGGTACAGCCTGTGTGTGGGCAGCTGGCCGATCCATTCAAACGAGTCCAAGCTGGAATTCTTCTCATGATGCTAAAGTCAGTCTGAGACCTTTGAACTCATCAGGAATTCAAGATGGGGTCGTTTGTACTTTTAAAGAAGATGCACAAGTTCAAAATAACTCGTTGATTAAGGAAGATGTAGTACAGAACTTGAAGTCTGGTGTTTGTTGATAGCTCTAATTTTGTACCTGACAGTGCAAAAGTGTGAGAGGATTTTTGTATAAGAATATTTGAGTATTAGAAAACTAAATTAAAACAAGGATTTGTTACTAGATGATAATTTATAAGGGATACATCCACAATAATACAGGAAGACCGGTGCTTTTTCTTCAGTTACCCTTTTATTTTTGCAAGGGTGACATTTGTTTTGCTGATTGGCATATTTTAGTTTTATGTTGGGCTGTTCTGGAATGCACTGTTTTACCCTTGTATCTAGCTGTCCCCAGGTTTTTATTGATCATTTTTGTATACAATACCATATTTACCTTAGGAGATTGTAGGATTTATATGATTTGAAAAAAGATGAGGAGTGGGGAAACAAAATTGATAAATACTGTATAAAGACTTTCAAGTCTTAATGTTATCTGGCCAAGCTAGAGTATTGGAGGAGTATTTTAGAAGGAACCATTAAAAGTGTGATGAATAGCAGTGGGACACCACTAAAGCATTAATGATCCATGGAAGAATGACACTAAAACAAGCTTGAGGCTATCAACCTTTCACTTTGGAGACTTGCATTACAAATATTTCAACCCTACACCTAGGAACCTTTCCTTCGTTTGTTTTGGTGACCTGGGAGGAAAGCATGGTGATAATTTCCTTGGAGTCATATATGCTATATATGTATAACATGTATGAATTTTCCTGATGTAAATAACAGGCTTTGTGTTACTTTATTCATGTGTTTTCTGCCTGTTGCTGTGGATTCTGTTCTTTCTTTTACAGCAAAAGGGGAAGGATGTGTGTGGCTGAGGATGGTGTGCAAAAAGGTTTCCCTGCTTTTAAAATGTCAACGTTTTGAGAATGTGGAATAATTGTGGTGTGTAATGGGACACTTCTTCTAATGCAATCTAATTAAGGATTCTGATTATAATTTTTTTTAAATATTAGTGTTAATTATATATTTGATAAAACATTATGTTTATCTATGTATAGCCAGTCCTATCTTTTAATGCCATTTTATTTGCATATTTCATGTGCAAACCTGATGAGTATTTTAAGGATGAAAATAGCCTGAAAATTCTTCCAGTCCATTTTTGAATGGTGTCCACTTCTCTTAGTCAAAGCAATAGTTACAGACAGTAGGAGGCCATCAAAATCTCATATCTTGCTTCATTTGCTTTCTAAGACAAAAGAGGACCTGTAAGATGTGTAAACAGGTTTGTGACATCCAGCCTGTTACTGTTACAACAGGTCTAATAACTGATGTTTTGCAAAAGTGCATATTCCAGAAAGGCAAGTAGGCTGTTCTGAGAACCATTTTGGTAGTTTTATCTGTCAGTAGATCTTCCAATCAGCAACTGAACAGTTTGAATTTTAACACTTGTCTATCAAGTGATGTAGAAGCTCATGAGCACTTAATGTGTCCATCCCATGACAGCTCCTGGGCACTGTCTAATCAGGTCACTGTCTTAACTCTCCCAATCTGATATGACACTTTCCGAGTCTGGCACTGCACAAGACTTTTTTATTGGTCAAGTCACTCTTGGTGCCATTCTCTGCACCCTGTCCAGTTTTTCAGCCTTTTAAAAATAAATCTAAAATAAGCAAATCCCATCATACATGGAAGAACTGAATATCAGGTTCTAGTATAGCTCTGTACACAAGGCAGGTAGCGATCTTTTCTATTCTTGTTCTCAGTCTGCCCCCATTTATACAAGCAGTGATTGCATTAAACATGTTTCTGCAGTTGCAAGTCGTTGGGTTACCATGAAATGATCTGCTCAGTCGTTTTTATAGTCATCATATTCTGGGATACACTCCCTGGTACTGCCAGTATCAGTTCTACTTCTGGGATGGAATAGTCCATGTGGCCTGGGAAAGTGCAGTGGTTGGTGTCAGTCAGCTGGCAGCTGCTCAAGCTGCAGGCAAGCATACAGTGTGCACCCAATTTCAGTATAGAAATCCATTCTGTTCTGGTAAAGCAGCTGCTGCCATGTCTTCCTGCAGCTTCCACATGGCAGGAATACAATTGTATCAATGAATCAGCATTTCCCTTCATCTTGCAAAGGCTTGGAGCTATCACCAGTCGAAACTGCTTGTGCCATCCTTTCTTTTTGCTGCATTTCTAGAGCTATAATATTCTATTGCCCTTCTTGAATACAAAGTCTTGCGCATAAAAACTTGCATAGTTAATTCCTAAAAAATCTCTTGTAGTAGATTAGACTATACATTGTATTCCTAGACTCATACCTCCAAATATACATTTTATTTTTGAGTGTGATATTCCAATTTCACAGCTGCTTAATAGGTTGATAAGAATATGGGAACGAAGCAGTATTGTAAGAGAAAGGTATAGTTATTCCACTTTTGTTCAAGTGGTTTTAATAGAATCATAATTTTTTTTTTTTTTTCCTAATGAGGGTAGAAGCAGCTGTTTTATGCTAAGAGAGAGTCTCCACTGCCAGTATGGTAATTTTGAGGGAATGCTTACCTTTGTTTTCTTAGAGACTGATGTAGCAGTTGAAAGGTCATAATTTTAATTAATTTGAAAAACCTCTACAAAATACAAAGCCTTACAGAAATTGTAATTACAGGAGTCTTTAACCATGTAGTGCAGCATGTGGAAGCTACTTGTAAGACAGAGTCATCCTTTAGTTGTGAGATTATGTTAAATCCCAAAGCCTGTAATTATATGCATGTTGCTGGCAGGAGCCCATGCTGGGCTGATTGTGCTCAGTGAATGGGGTCGTGTCTTGCTGTTTCTCTCCGTGAGATCTACAAGCATTCTGGAAAGCACAGTACCTACTACTTTCACTGCTGCTTCTGCTCAGAGGGCAGACAGGCTACTTTGGACTTGGTTTATTTCATTATATTTTGACAGATTTCAGGTTCTTTACTAACTGTCAGTTCAGAAGATGCAAGGACAAAATATTAGTAATGCTCCAGAAAGTGAGCATTCTCTTCTGTCATTGTAAACCAAACCAAAGGAAGCATACAGGCATGTGTATGTACTAGAGATGCAGCGATAACTGATTTGTAAGCTCTTGATTTTGTGAAGAGACTGGATGCAAGGTGCACATGGGTTGAGGCAATCCTGAGCACAAGTACAGGCCGGGCAGAGAAAGGATTGAGAGCAGCCCTGCTGAGAAGGATTTGGGTGTGCTTGTTGATGAGAAGCTCAACATAACCCAGCAATGAGAGCTCGCAGCACAGGCGGCCAACCACATCCTGGGTTGCATCCAAAACAGTGGGACCAGCAGGGCCAGGGAGGGGATTCTGCCCCACTGCTCTGCTCTGCTCTGCTCTGCTCTGCTCTGGTGAGACTCTGCGTGGAGTAGAGACACACTCTGGACTGCTGGAGCAAGTCCAGAGGCCCATAAAGATAGTCCAAGGTCTGGAGTACCTCTTCTGTGCAGACAGGATGAGAGATTTGGGATTATTCAGCCTGGAGAAGAGAAGGCTTCAGGGAGAACTTAGAGCACCTTCCAGTAATTAAAGAGAGCTTATAAAAGGAGAGATGGTAATTTTTTTACATGCATAGATAGTGATGGGATAAAGGGGAACAATTTTTAGCTAAAAGAGGAGGAGGGATTTAGGTTAGATGTTAGGAAGGAATTTGTTATGGTAAGGGTGATGAGACACTGGAATAGGATGCCCAGAGAAGTTCTGGATGCTTCATCCCTGGAAGTGTTCAAGACCAGGTTGGATGGGGCTTTGAGCGACCTGGTCTTGCAGGTGGTGGGGAGATTGAAACTAGATGATCTTAAAGGCCTGTGCCAACCCAAACCATGCAAAGATGATGATGATGACAACTTGTTTCTGAAACAAATCTCAATTAATTGTGACTATACTTGAAGTTATCTTTGAGAGACTACAACGTACTTGTGCTACTAAAGTTTCTTTGTTTCATAGTGTATGTGGCATCTTCATATTTTCTAAGTCTTTTAAGTCCATAATTATTTTTATACAAATATTTGCGGCTAAGAAAGGGTGGAAAAAGCTGACCAGTGTGTTTGCAAGCAGCTGAAATGAAGAGTGAAAAGTCAGAGTTGTACTCTGTTGTTAAAGTTTTTTAACATCTTCATCTAGTAAGAAACATCTCTTAACCTTTGTATATCAGCATATTTTCACTGAAAAGGACAGGTTTAATTTTTGCCAGCAACTGAAATAGACTGGTAAGATAAAGATTTTTTTTTTAAAGCTCTGGTGTTGGATTGTAAAGGGTAATGTAGGCAATGCTGTTCCTTATGTTGTGCTAAAGGGTAATGTGCAGTGGAGAGTTATTATCATGTAGAAAAGATCTATGTATTCTCTCTCCTTTAATACTGCATTATAAATTTTTAAAAATATATTGTTAAATCAGACTTTTAAAAAAGTAAATTAAAATGTGAATCTTCTGTGTTGTAAAACACTTCAACAAAAAGCCATTCCAGGATGTGGCAATATTGACTGATTTTATCACCACTTATTTAATACCTACTGATTCAAAAAAGTTGAACATTTCTTGGAGCCAATAAATGAAGATTTTTGGGTTTTTCAACCTAGAAGATCCCTAAATTATTTTTCCTAATCTCTTGCTAGGCATTCAAGCTAAAATACTTGTATGGTGCCATGCAACAGTGTTTTGGCATCAGCTGAGATCTTTTACAGATGTATTCTTATCATATGTTAACCACTTTCAACACACACCTCCTTGCTTTTCCACATGCTGCATCTCATACCTGACATGTTCTCCAGTGAGGATCTTCTGAAGCCAGAGCCGCTTTTATGACTTTAATAACCTGTAAAGCATTCTGCTGCAATGCCTGCCTGAAATTACCCATCAGTGTTGCAGAGGTGGTTAATAAAGCTAGAAAATAGGTGCTGTAGTTGATTTAATAAAAATGTAAATTTACAAGATCCTCCAAATTATGCAAAGCTGACAAGTTGTCTGTTTTGCTAATCTGAGCACTGAGGAATAACAGGGTGTCTTTATTTCACTCACCTTTTTATTCCTTCTCCCTGTAGTGAAGGAGACTCTTCATAATAGAGCAGTACTCATTGCAAAATACTGGACTGACTGAGCCTGCACCTGAATGGGAATACAACTCTTCTCTTTGGGATGAAAAATTTTGTTCAGCTAGAGATTTCTGGTATTAATATAAGGTTGTATCAAATACTATAGTGGAAATGTTTTAGTTTTCAAGACAGAAGTATCCATATAGCAATTTGTTATTTTCAGAGCTAAGTTAAGTCTCTTTGTTCCTTAAAAATCTGACTTTCCATTTGACTAATATGGTAGATGCCAGTGGTAACTTGTAAAATGATGAAACAAAATACTGACTTGTGCAAAATCCTTATGCTTTCAGATTTCATAATATTTAATTTAAATTTTCTTATGCAGGTAGATCCATCAGATATCACTGTGTCTTCCTGGCACATGAAGCACTTGATATCTGTATTTCTTTCTTGTTGTCTTAATGTTTTAATGATACTGTTGTTTGAATACACCACTGTCCTCACTGAAGCCCGTGGGTTGGCTTTCTTTAAAGGTCTGGGTGTGTGGTGAACACCACTGTGACCAAATGAGTTCTCTGTGGTGCAGCTGCTTCAGTGTGGTCAGACACAAACTTAGGCCATAAAGAAAAATAGGAGCATGCGACATCCAAAAACAATTATAGCAGCTCATGTAGACAAATCCCCTGACAAGTGAAAGAAGGGATGGTGTGTAACTGGTTTTAACGTGTTGTTCAGCCACTGTGTGAAAGGAAATGTTTGATACAGCATGAGCAGAATTTTACCTAGGGTGTCTTCCAGGTGTGTATATTCCTGTGAAACAGAAGGGTGTGTTTTCTGCATAAGAAGTTAATTTTTTGCAAACTCATTTTTTTCCCCCCTAAAGACAATTTCATATTTTGCAAAATTTGTATTCTTCATTGAATACTAGTTCGTCACAGAAATTTCCTCATTGTATCTAAATGTCACACTGTATGAAGATTGTAATCTTCAATTTAATTTAGAGAAATTTCATTACATTTTTTTACATCCTACAGAGAAGTGTAATAGTAACATTTTTTGATTCAGTTATTTTAGCTAATGTGATCTGATAAGATTAACCAGAAGTTTGTGTTAAATAGGATACATATACTACACTGCCTGTCTTATTGTATGAAAATATAAGCTTCTTTCATCTAGTGACCTTCTACTGAATACTTATGACTAAAAATTCAGTTGGTAAAGTATTTGTATGTTATATATATATTCTAGATTTATAATTAATCTTTCAGACTCCTGAAAAAAGGAGTGAGTGCAGCAATAAAAGTGATACAAATTCAGGCTGCTGCCCAAAAGGATAACAATGAAAAAAGATTTTTACAGATGAGTACAGAGAAAATTGTAACTAAATATGTAGCTCTGTTAATTAATAAGGAGGAAATATAATTACTAGAGTTTAACATGTGTTATATAGACTATAAATATTTTTTTAGTATGTCTGAGCGGTTTTGATCTCCTAATATTATATTAGGTACCTTTTTGTTTTTACCTCCTCCTCCATTTTTCCTCCTGAAACCAGCTGAGTCCTGCTGCAAAGTTGAATGTCCGACTCATTAAAAAATGATGGCTGTCTTTTGGAATGCTAAAACATTTAAAAACCACAAAATTTAATAAAACCACTTAATTTGATTAAAAAAGTATATATTAACACATGATGTATATTTAAATTAATTTCAGTAGTAGGACTTTGGACAAGAAGAGTTCTGTTAATTCTCAAAATTGTTGTCCTGAAAGAAGGTGATAAAACCATGTCTATCATGAGTGAATATTTTAGAAATTCTTCCAATAACTGGATCTTTTCTATACCTAGTAAAAATGAGGAAAAAATATGCAGTACATACAATAGATCATTATGTTCCATGCCGTATTTGAATATGAATTCTTTATCTTCTGAAACCTTTTGAGAAATTCAAATCCATACACGACCTCTCTTGGCAAGGACAGAAAAATTGTCTGAGGAAACATAAGCAAAAAAATATCCTGTTGACTTGGTTGAAGTGATCATTGCAGTGCTTCAGAGGCTGTTTAATACACACACCAGTAATCTAGAAGTAGTAAACAATACAATGAGCTTTTTGGATCAAGGAATGAATGTATCCTTTTGCTGTTAGTAAAGCTTTATCTGACCAAGTCTGCTGCTGGTTTTGCATATATATCACAGTTTCTGTACAATTATTACAGTTTTACTCATTTCTACTTAATCCCATTGGGACTCAGCATTTCCTTACCCAAAGGCTTGATTTTTCTCTGGTGTTTGAAGTCTGTCTTTTGCAGCCTCTTAGCTCTGTAAGTCTCCTCTGTTTTGCACCCTCTGCCAAAGGGGCTGAACGAGGGTAAGTCGTGAAGTCAAATCACAAAGGCAAGCAGTAATCAGTTCTTCCTTATGGTGTAGATATAACCTCTTGCCTTTCTCTGCAGCAGAAGTCTTCAATGATGTTAAAATTGCACCAAAGCGGACTCTTGATTTGAGACCTGCTCACCAAAATCATCTTCTTTTGAAGGGCAGAAAGAGCACTGCAGACTCACGTGGCACTGATGCCAGCAGATGGTGACAAGGTCCATATCCAAAGAGGTGGCAGTGGAGACCTTAATGCCTGGAGTAGACAATGCTGACCCCACAGCTGACTGGGAAGAATCAAAGAACAAATTTTAGGACAGCTAAACTATCATCTTGCAGTATCTTCTGGTTGCCCATGAGTTAAGGGCAAGTGTTTAAACTGGTCATCCTGGGTCCAGCAAGGTTTATGGCATTGAGGACAGGCATCTGGCAGATGAAAAGGCAGTAATAAAGATTCTGGATGTCAATCTGCAGAAAGAGAGGAGCAAGTTCAGTCAGCTTTGGCATCTCAAACCTGAAAGACCTGTGAACAGGGCCTGTACACTGAGCCATAGCCTTTGATTTCTGGAACAGCATTCCAGGAGAGCAGAGAGAAAAGAAAGAAGATACAGGATGGTGTTTATCGGTATTATTGGTGTGAAGTCCTGTTACCTGAGCAGGAGGTGGCAAGAAAGAGTGGTGGCAAATTTTTTCATCTAAAAGCATATTGACAGGGAGAGCCACTTTACAGGAGAACAAGAACACAACTCCTCTCTCCTTTCCTCTCCCTAACAGTCTCAAGATTTTCTGTTTTCTTTCCAGACTACTGAATTACACTGATGTAAAACTCCACCTTCATCCTCTGGTTTCACCCCTCCTTTTATGCCCTGTCCATTCTTGGCCAGAGGTCTGTGGGTGGAGCCATCAGTTCACGCCTTCAGGTGCATCTACTGTCCCACTGTTTGGGTTTTATGGCTCTCTGGTACAAGAGCAGCTAGAAGAAGCAATAACAAGGTCGGTGAACCGATGACTCGATTACCTATCTGGTTTTAATGACAATGAAATAAAATCAATTTTCAGCAGGTCTGTCTAGGTAAGTGTAACGGAACTGATAGAGTGTTTCATCTTATCCTTGGAAATATGGCTGTTGCTCTAACCAATAAAACAAAAATAAGAAAAAAAATCACTGTACTAGTAGTTGGAGTTGGACTGTTGGAAGTACAGAGCTGCTGATGCAGTGAAGAGCAGGCAGGGAGAGAGAAATGACTCAGAGTGTGAAAGCTGTCCATGCTTCCTCCTGGCTTTCTTTAGCTGGTGGTAGGAGATGTGCACCATGGCACTGGACCATTACATTAAATACAGTGATGGATAAAAGATGGAAAAAGATAAACTAAGCAATTTTGTAATCAAAGCACATGAATGGGACAGAATATATGAAGACAGTTTTAAATATATCATTCAAATGAAGCAAAAATCTTGAGAAAGAAATAATTATCTGTTGTCATAAAGGAGAATGTCTGGTGCAACACTTGGGATTTATGCATAGATTTGACATGAAAAACTCTATATGGAATATTTTGGTTTGCTTGCTTGGTTTTTATCATGGGTATGGAGTTTTGTCCATAAAGGTGGTACAGAACTCTAGTTTAAGTGACATGCTCTACTTCATAGTTTTCTGAACGGATTGTAAAAGCAGGTTAATTTGCTGTTTGAATAGGCATGAGAGGGCATAAAACTTCTTGTGGGCTGCAGAAATCTTACAAATGGTGCAATGTTTGGCCAGTTCAACTGCTCTAAAATTTTCTCTTTAGTGAAGGCAGAAAACTCAATTCACTGTGTGTTTTCTATTCAGCATAATTTTATTTGGTGTGATCAAATGCTTGGTGGTCCTGCCCACACACAACAATCCATCCATTCCCTCCACTCTCTCCCTCCCGCTGTGGTCTGTGCTTCATCAGCTGTACTGTACTTATCTACAATTGTCAAAAAGCTTTCCTGGTTATCAAATCAGGCTTTTTCTTTTTTTATTCCTTATAGACTGGTAGGATAAATCTTTAGTATGCTTTGATTAGAATATTTCCATTTGAAATGGGCTCCTTCTCTCCCGAAGTAGGATTCCTGGTGTTTTTTCCCTATTTTTCCTGGGGAAACAGTAAGGGAAAAGGTAGATATGAGGAAGGAGGACAAAAATCACCATGTTGAAACGTGGGGCCCTTTGCCTGGCACAGCAACCATCACTCCCTGCAGGGCCAGGGAATGTGAAAGGCTGGGGGATGTGTCCCTCTGACATCCGCGTCTGTGTGTGCAGCTGGATGCTTTCTGGCTTGTGAAGAAAAGCCCTTCATTTCCTCATGCAGGTGGTGGTGACGGCGGTGGTAGTGAATGACACAGCTTTGCCGGATGACACGGAGCTGATCTCTGCATCAGCCAAGAGGAATTAAGCTTTGTCACTCCCCGCTGGGGCTACCTTTTGCCTGGTATGTGCGGGAGGAGGAATTCACAGGCTGCTGCTGCATTCACCCGAGCAGAGCCCCGAGTGAGCTTTGCCAGGGGAGGCAGGCAGCCAGAATGATAGCTGTCTCTTTTAAATGCCGCTGTCAGATCCTGAGGAGACTTGCTAAAGGTAACGTGCTTTCCTTCTTACTCATGCAGGGGCTCCGTTGCATCCTTCCAGAGACACAGTGATGTTTTTATGTTTTTACTTTTAAATATGACTGTCCTTTAATGTACTGTCAGGCAACAAAGAACTCCTGATACAGGAGGATGCTCTTTCAGTTGACATTCCTACATGTCACAGGCTGTGATCCTGCTAGGAAGATGGATTCCCGTGTGGTTTTTTTACCTTTTTTTTTTTTTTTTTTTTTTGGTTATTACTAGAAAGAGGATTTTTTTCCAAGTGAAGTGCTAAACTTATTGTGGAGTGCTATTGTTTTGTATTTCTGCTAACTGCTCAGAGGTGTCCTTCCTGGGTCAGTGCATGCTGTGCCTTACTGGGTACAACTGGCATTGCTGTCCTGGACCTGTATCCAGGACGAATTTCTGTGGTTTCATGTCCTTTGTGAGCTATTTCTACCTGTGCTTTAGGTGCCGAAGGCTGCTTTATGTGATGAAGTAGGGATAGCAGCATGTGTTTTTTCAGGGCTGCACTCGCATGTCACACTTTTGAAGTTAATTTGCCTGTTAGACCAGTGTGCTTTTTATTTCACTGTAAATCTTTGTAAATCTCTCATTTTACCACTCAGAACTTTAAAATACTACCCTGAGTCCTATGTGATTGTTAAAGCAGATATGTGAAAACCTGCCTAAGGCACCTTCCCTGTTCAGGAATGAACATACCTTATTTTCTAAAAATATTTTTTATTTTTTTGGGGGAAAAAAAAAGCTGTTATGTATATTTTTTTTCCTTCTCTGTGTAAAAAGGCTTGATTTGGGATTTTAGCTCGATGTTTTGAAACTTTCAACATTGTAGTAGTGTTATATGTCTGCAAATAAGAAGGTTCTGTTTTTCATCTTGGGTGCTGTGAAATATTTAATGGCTGTTACTGTGCAGCTGGAGATACATCCGTATGTGAATGAAACTATTTTTATCAGCTTAGCTTGAAAAATCAGAAATCTTTGATTTTTAATCAGGATAGCTCAAAATCAATTAGTGTTTTATTTTGCAGAAGCGTGATGAAAAGATAACATGCTAATACAATGAGATCAGTAATAGAAAAATAGAAGAATACTGCAATCAAACTTATATAAGCATTTTCCTTTTATTTAGATTGTTCAGTGGGCTCACGTTCAAAACATAGGAACTTAAATACTTATTAATCATCCTCTCAGTAGATTTGCTTCTCTATCAAATCTGTGCTAGGTAATGCCTGTTTTTCTCGTTAGTGTAAGATGTTTCTATTCTGGTAGCTCTATTACATGTTTATAAGGTTGAAAGTCAGTGTATTCTCTTTTTCTGGTGTGAGCAGAGCAACCTTTCTGTCTGCTGATGTCTTTATCAGACAGATCTGGACACTAATTTAGTCTCACTGATGAGAATTGTTCCACTTAAATATACTTTCCCTGTGAATAATCAATAATCTTATACATCACAGCCATCTTAATAATTTAATGCTTCCATCATTCAACAGAACTCAGACTAGTGGGTTTTTTCTCCTTTGAAATAATCTTAACTACGATTGAGACTCCTTGCTCCTCCCACTCTCCTCCAGTAGGAACTGGTATGATGCTATTTTTTTTTTTTTTTTGCATTAGTGTGCCTTATGCTAGTCTCCAGTTTATAAAGAAAAAGACAGTCTAGAGGTATGTTCATATATTCTCCTGTTAAGCCATATGCATCCTGGACTGGTGTTGCTGTCCTAATTGACAAGTTCCTGAATTTTCACTGTTTTGAGTGAAACCTTTGTTTCTTTATCTAATTCTCTAGGTTTTTTGGCCTTGGCATTTGCATCTCAGACAACAGTTATGGACTGTTCAACACAGCCTAGCTGAGGACAGGGATGAACCTTCACATTGTTAGTGTGGAGAGGATTCTTGCCAACAGCTGACAGTCTCCTGCTGCTGTATCAGCTGGAAGATCTCCTTTCCTTCTAACCTGCTAGTCATGGGGTTTTGCACATTCATTGAGTTCTTTTGCTCCAAAAGCAGTTTTCCTTGCTTTAGTACTTTCCCCCAGCCTGTCTCTGCTAGGGTCTTTTTCTTCTGCACTAATCCTGTCGCTTTGTGCAGTTCCCCAAAATAATTTCTTTACTGTGTTTCAGGCCCTGCTCTGGTGAAAAGATACACATATGCTGCACACTAGATTAGTGTCTTGTGTTTTTAATAAAAGATGTGTGGTTAGCTGTACATCAAAATGTGGAAATATCTGCTTTAATTATGTTACGTCATTTTTCATGCCTGTCTTGACAAAGTAAGCTTGTAACTTCGTTTCCTATTATTTCAGATAGGGATGTAAATGGAAATGCCTCATCAGGGCAACTGGAGACTCTCTAAACGTAATTCTTTCCAATAGAGAGGTGTTCAGGCAATATTTTATTTTACAGCATTTGTACTCTCCTCTTCTTGTACTTCTGTTAACCTTTCAAAGCAAAAAGAGCTTTTTTTTGTTTCTTTGCATTGTTGCGTACTTACTGTGTAATTGAAAAAAATTCTGGTGGGAGAATCTTCAAGTGTTGTGAGCTAATTTCAAGGCAAAAATATCACATAGTAGTGGGAATGCTCTCCAAAACCCAGTCAGTGACTCACTCCTTCCCATAGTTGTGAGTCAGAGCCTGCAACAGATAACCCTTACCTCTCTTGATCTCAGCTCCAGGGTCATCTTCAGATGGGAGTATTAGTCGTCTTCTTTGTCCTCTGCCTTTGAGCTGACAGCATTCATAGGAGACAGGCACAATTATAGAATCATAGAATGGTTTGGGTTGGAAAGGATCTTCAAATATCTTCCAGTCCAGCCCCCTGCCCCTTAGTCCTGCTTCACTGCTGCCGCTGCCCATGCACTCCTTTTGTGCCATATTGCCTCTGTGGGTACGAGGGCTACAGTGGCTGCTGCAGCTGCTGTACAGAAGTCTTCTTCTGTATTTCCACTGTATCAGTCACCCCTCTTAAAGCACAAGATGTGACAAACAAGAAGTGCAGAAAAATTATTAATGCAAGAAAATTTAGACTATGAGATTCTGTCCCTTAATGTGTATTGCATTTCAGTTTTGCGAGTCTTTATTTTGGAGGTTTTACATTTTCAGTAATGAAATTGCACATTACCAAGGTCAGACAAAGCTTTGTGTCCATTAACAAGCAACCATGAAAAAAAAGTATTATGTTATTTGATGATGTAATTTGCAAGAACAATGCTGTGTGAGACTGTTTTTTCATAGATGTGGAGACATTATCTCAATTTAGATCTAGTCTATGTAGTTAGGAACAACAACAAAAAAATCTGTTTTCTACAGCAAATGTGTTGTTTCTACACCAGTCTGTTGTTTCTATGCTTTTTTTCCATTATGCATTTTTAAATAGCTATTAAGATGTTTATTGTGGATGTGAGTTTGTGCTGTGCATCGTTACAATTACCTAATTTCTTTCATTAATAAATCTTTCATGCTTTTACCTTTGAGCTGAAATATTGCTGGGTCAATCTCTTTTATTGTATCTATACATTTTTTAATCTCTATGTGTATATACACACATTTTAAGCACTTTTGGAAGTAGTTATAAGGTTCTGAAAAGAGAAAAGGTATCTTCTTACCATATTAGGTACTAAAATTTGCACTGAGAAGAGAGTTTTGTAATTTTTTAATATTGTTTTAAGTTTTTATCTTTTTTCTATCCCAAAAGCCTTGCTACATTAACAATCTGAAAAGCTACATTAAGAATCTGAAGTAGTAGCTGTTTTTATAGTTTTCACTATGAGAAGTACTGGACTCAGAGAGAATGGTAACTTGTACCAAGTCAATATAAGGAAAGGCCACATTTGTAATCGCAAGATCAACCACAAATCTGCACTTCGTATAGCTGCTTGTATTGTAGGATGATTTTTTTATGCAGTGGAGAAACATTAGGGTTTTTTTTCCCCCCCAAGTTTATTCATAGAAGACCTTGGGCACTGAGCAGTATGCTCTGCATACCAAAGAGCCTGTGGCAATCCCTTACACTACATATATATGCTAAATAAAAATATTACAATTTACAGTTATTAAGTACAACAGTGAACAATGTATGTATATAGCATTCAATAGTGAAGAGTTGCTGAAATGTGTAAACTGGTCAGGTTTACAGGTAAATTAGCCACTTTATAGTTTAAAAATTGCCTTTCAAGTAGTGCATTACAAAGCCTTGGCTGTGGTTAATTTATGTACATGTTTGTTTTTTCCCTTTATTAGCTGAAAGAACAGCACATTTAGGAAGCTGTGTATGTAGTATAAAGTTGCTTACAGAAATGGGTCTCTTCGTTAGAGTCAGGAATTCCGTTTTTCATATACACAGATCAGTGAAGTTATTCTGGATTTTATTATAATGGAAACAGAATGGGAGCACACTGATAAAGACATCAACTGTTGTTACACAGGGCATAGCGAGAGGAGCTGAGTGGAATGCCTCTCCCCCATCGAAGCTTTATAGCCTATCTTCAGGATAATTTATCACCTACTGCACATACAGATTCTTTCTGCAGACATATATTTTTATTCTCCCAGTATGTTTCCAATACAGCGAGATAAAGCAAGCTTTAAAGGCAAGATGCTGCACTCTATTTTACAATATGATCAGTTATCTAAAAATTGGATTGGGGTCTAAAGCATCAAGGGATGAATTCGGAATGTAGCTGGACATAGGTTATACTTTGCGCACAAGCAACTACAACACAAATAAACCCAGAATTTTTTTTTTTTAAGTAGGGAATTCAAATGGTGTTAAAGACTTGACATTGAGGCTATATAGTATGTTATTACAAACTTGCTAGTCTTTCAGAGACTCATCCCTGGTTACCAGCCTTTAAATTATTTTAATAGTAATTCTCATTATGTGGTCTCTTTTTGCCAATAAATTATTTATAAAAATACAAGTTTAACTATTAGAACTGAGTCAACACATGGCTTTGAATGAGGTAAAAATCACAAGTAACAATATCTCTAGGGAATTTTAAATATAGGTTGGTTCCCTGTCTTTCTAAAATTAGTTCTGAGGGCTCAGAAAAATCCTAAGTGTATGCTAAGTCCTATAAATAGGCAGTCAGTATGGATTTGTTGGCTTTGTGCATTTGGTTGGTGTTTCAGAAATACACTTTGAGGTTTTTCATACATGACACCTGCTTATTCAAGCTGTCCATATCTCCCTTTTTGCATTTTATTTCTGAAAGTGACTTCAGCGCTTCTTCTGATTTAGTAAACAAACTACAGTGAAGAATTAAGAGTAGAAACAAAATCTGGAAACTTTCTTTCCTGCTAGCAAGTGGGAACTTCAGGGCCACCTCCAGAGTTGCAGCCGTTCCTCAGCCATTAGTGGGTACTTCATGGGAAGACAGAAGAGAGTACATGGGAGAGCTGTGGACATCTCTCAGCAAGGGAAGTTTTGGCATTGCTCTTAGTGCTTGTAGGGTAGTAAATACAATTTAAAAAACAACCAAACAAGAACAAAAGCATTCCTTGGTACTACTTGGAATTTTTTGTTTTGTTTTTAAAAAAATTATTTTGTTGCAACACTTGTTTGTCAGATATGAAAATGAAGGCAATGAGTGGGCATGACCTGTCTTATGTCACTCAGTGGGTCCATGCTAGTCTTGGGGACAATCCTGTCCTCCTACTCCAATTTGTTCATCGCTGCTTAGGAACAGTTACTGAAGTTGGAAAAGACTATGAGAGAGCAGAGACTGCATGACTTTTTCCCTTCTAGATTTTTCACCAGTTTTGCCTTTTAATTTGCACTTGTCTTGGTTTGAAAAGACAGGTATGGTCTAAGGAAAGGCAAGAGCCCCTTTTCTGCAATGCAGAGTGCAACCCCCCTCTCTTTTAATTATTTTAGGCCCAAATCAGACGCTTTCAGCCAGGAGATATGGGGATAAGAATAACAGTTCTTTACTGGTATCTAACAAGGCAGAAAACAACAACAGCTATGAAAATTGGCAACAGAACAGAACAGTCTAGCTCCGCTCCAGTCCCTTTTGGCCTCAGGCCGTCTCCCTGCGCTCGGTTACCGGTGCTGTGGGGGCAGGGCAGGTCCCGCGCAGTTGAAGAGGGCTGGAGTGATGGCGGCGGAGGCCCAGGGGTGAGAGGGGATGGGAAAGTGACTCCCCCCCTCACGGTGTCAGTCGTGGTGCTCGGCAGAGTGTCCGGAGATAGTAGGGTGAGATGGGAGAGCAGCAGAGCGATGTCCAAAGGCAGGGAGCATGGATCTCAGTGCTGGGATGGCAGGGGGAGATGCCAGAGCGGAGCCCAGGCGGTCTTTCCACTCCACGAGCCAAGTGAGAGAGAGACCCCCCACTCCAGACCCCCCATCCCACCTTTCCTTTTCTGGTTTCCCCCCCCCTCCCCCTCCACCCTACGAGAGAGCATTATCTGTCGTTTTAAGGTGTAGCCACAACTACTTAGCATAACAATGGGAGGAATTCCACAGAAAGAAAAGGGGAACAATCCAACCCCCAACAGCACTTAAGAATGCCTTTGGCGCAAATAGTTTTAGGATTGCTTTGAAATTTTAAGTGCCTGCATTATGATTGCTGAAGGAGAGGGAGAGAGAGGAATTTTTGTTAAGATGTTCTTTCTATAATTGGTATTTAGGCTTTCCACCACTGAGTACGTGAAAAACAAAAGAGGCAGATTTTTTATATTTAATGGGCATTATTAGTTTGCAATATTGTCTTTTTGTTCAAAAGCATTCTTATTGTTGTAAGAAGTAATGATAGGAGAAAGCATTTTCTTTTCTAGAGCAAGCCAATCACAGGTCACAAGTTCAAGCAATATTTCGTCACTACTAATATATTCAAGAACTGGCAAACTCTTTATTAATTATTCAGGATGATCTGAAGCACAGCAGCATACTAACCAATCTGTGTGATGCTTTGACAGAAAGAAAGACATAAAAATACTTTCCAAATCAATCATGTACTACTTAAAATAGTAGCACTGCTGCAGCCCTTATGGTCTGAGGGTCTGCATATGACTGGAGTTCTGCAGAGAAATTTTTTGGCTTAAACAGATATAATTGCATGCAGGTGCCTGTAAGGTGTGAAGAGAAAGCTGCAGTCATATAAAGAGATGGTAAGTGGCCACTAGCTATCTTTTATCTATTAGGTATTACTAGGTGGTATCTGATGTGGTAGCTTCGATATCGGTTATATGTGGAAAACATGGGAAGTGTTTTTTCTAGCATGTGTAGATTTGCAGGATGGGTTATAGAAGTTGCTGCTGGATCCTACTGTACATCTTTCACAAGAGCTCAGCAGGCGATTGGGACTTTGTACCTTGTCCGTAGTGGTCTGATGGGAAAAGCTATGTTTCTCTCCTTTGAAGAGTATTCTGAGGAAAATAATAATAATAAAAAAGATTACAATGTGTCACTTTGTAGGCTTTCTGAACATTAAAGATGAAGCTATTTTTAAAAAACCAAAACAATTTAGTTGTAAGTGTTGCCAGTTTTAATATGAATGCAGGCAAAATAGTTGAGCTGTAAATAATGAAAATCCAGACCTGCTCAGGGGTAGGGTGTTGCACAAAGATCCTTCCAAGTATCAGCATTGCTGCAGGATAGAAATGCTTTGCAAATGTTTCGTGAGTTTGTCTTTGATGTCATTGCTGCTTCCAGTTGTAGAAGACAGATATTCAAAAGTAGCCCAGGAGCCCAGTCTGGGTGAGCATCCCAGAGTGGAACAGAAGGTGTGAACCAAGCGCTAGTCAAGAGCTATTATCAGGTACAGTGGGACAGACACAGAAAATTTTGCCAGTCTGCAAAAATCTACAGCCGTCTTTGCCCTCACATATGAACACTGGATTTTTTTTGCAACCAAATTTGCTCTCTCTCTGTGCCTATCTGGTGCCCATGGGAATTTTGATTACTTTGAAGTTTCTTAATTCCACAGTATTCTGTGAATGGAGGCGAAGCCTGAGGAAGAAGGGGAAGGAGAAGGGTGGCATGGGGTAGGAGGGAGGAGCTGTCACACACTGCAGACTTTTGCTTTGCAGTCAGCTGGAGGTGCCCACGGCCCCCATCTCTGGGATGCTGCAGTAGTGGGCGAAAGAGAGCTGAGCTACAGCTGGCAGATGCAGCACTGCTGGGAGCTCAGCACAGCAAGCCGGAAAGAGAGATGAGGGGCATGTGAGAAAAGCTGGAGGTGAAGCAGACATGGCATGTGCTGTGAGAACAGCCTCTTGCTGCTGCAAAGGCACGTGTGATGCAAGGAAAAACAGGAACCTGAGCTGCCAAGAATAAAGCAGCAGGAGTTAAAAATTGACATTTTATGAAATTTTTTTATCCCATAAGAAGTTCAAGTCTAAAATTATGTAGTAGTGCCTACCTAGATGTTTTAGGAATACGTTGCAATCTGAGGCTCCGGGTGGAAATGGGCTCCGGTTCCTTGTGTAAAGAATGGACTCACTCTCTCATGAACTGTATATAATCTTAGTCTGGGGGTTTGCTAAATCTGAGAAACACTGTGCACAGAGGTGAGAGCATACCTGCCGTCTGAGGCAGATTTCTGCAGCTTAATATGTCTCCCAGCGACTCTGCTTAGTAGTGCCCCATCTGCATTTCATTTTATGGTGCTGCTAATGTGCTTCTGTCATGGGAAGGTCCTGCTCTAGGCATGGCCCCTAAGCAGGCAGGTCTGTCTCTGTCATCATATGTTATAGCATCTCTCCAAGCAGCTGTCAGTAAATCCAACAAAGGATAATCTCATTTCTTCTGCCCCATCTGAATTCCCTGCAGCAGTTCTGCTGGCATGTGGAAATGGCTGCTCAGCGGGACACGCAGGGTGGGCTGCCCTGATTGGAGAATATCCCAAACGACCAAATTTTAGCGAGTTGTAAGCAAAAAGAAAGTGTTTCATAACATGTTCTTTTTTTCCTCAAGGGAAAAAAAAAAATATATTTAATTTAAAAAAATTATTAATAATATAAATTAATGGAACCTTCTGCATCAAAACTGATTTACCACAGTGTTACCACAAACACCATGTTATTCCCTCACTCTCATAGAATCATTTAGGATCATTTAGATTGAAAAAGACCTCTAAGATCATTGAGTTCAACTATTAACCCAGCACTACCAAGTCCACCATTAAAATATGTCCCTAAATGCCACACCTACACGTCTTTTAAATACCATTTCCCTGGGCAGCCTGTTCCAGTGTTTGATAACCATTTCCATGAAGGAATTTTTTATCATACCCGATCTAAGCCTCTCCCGGCACAACTTGTGGCCATTTCCTCCCATCCCATCACTTTTTACTTGGGAGAAGAGACCAACCCCTACCTGTGTACTTTCAGGTAATTGAAGAGAGAGATGTGGCCAGAGCCTCTTTTCTCCAGGTTAAACACCCCCAGCTCCTTAAGACACTTCTTGCGGAGTTGTGCTCCAGCCCCTTCCCCAGCTCCTTTGCCTTCCTCTGGACACACCTCAAGGCCTATGCTGTAGTGAGGGGCCCAGAACTGAACACAGCATTCAATGTGTGGCCTCACCAGTGCTGAGCTGGCCACACAGTTTCTGATGTTTCAGAAACTGCAGGCCAAGTCCTGTTGTCATCTTGAATGAACTTCTAAAGATGCTCATCTTTTATGCCTCCATTCTTCTTTTGGGCATTTTCTCTAAAGCACCTCTCCTGTGATGTTTAGGAACCTTTTAAGACTCTAGGCAAAAGTTGAAAGAAAGCTTCAGCCCAAAATGTTGTTGTTATAGAAAAAGGAAAAGTAGTATGTAAGTCTCCACTGCAACCTCTCTATCTTATCCCTTGAACTGCTCATGTGCACTTTTTATTAATGCTATTGGAAATTATGTTGGTATTAGACAAGATTTCCCTGAAAGTGTATTAAGGCAGAAAAATTGCTCCAGACTGGACTGATTGCAGAAAGACAAAAACACTAGACACAGTTTTGTGGGGGAAAACGTATTACTGGAAATAGTGTCACACCTAACAGGGTTATTCTGCCTTAGCTTCTCAACAGTGAATAGAGAAAGATGTTAAGCAAGGAAATACCAGCTATTCCAGTAACTGCATTACCACAGTGCAGTGGTAAATGTCACCAATAAAGCACAGTTTAAATCCACACTGCTCTTAAGGAAACATTTATACTTTTAGTGAACTAGAATTTGACAACTCTGTCTGGCAGAAGAAATTGCTTCTGGCACTTAGTTTTGTTCGGTCTTTGGTTTGTTTAATTTTGTTTTTCTAGGCATCCAGCATGTGTTGTGACCTCTTAGAAACCAGTGCAGATTTGCAAAGATACTGTGGGCATATTGTTCTCAGCTGTATCACAAGCCAGTGGTGAATAACAAAGATGAAATTTCTTACCATGTTAGGAGGCTTAAGCTGATATATTATTTCCTTCTCCCCAGCAGTCCAAAAGAGGGCACCTTTGACTATTTTAAGCTTTCCAGTGACAGGGTTTATATGGGTTTTTTCCTTTACTGACATGCTTATGCACATAAATTTCTGTAGACCCTAAGGTGATATGATATTATTATAATACCTGTGGGTCAGGAATCCATTTTCTTGAACCTGAGCATAAACATACTGCAGATTTTGTTTCATTGAGCTAAAAGGAGTTAGGAATTGAGATAAAACCTGACAGCCTGAGCTAATATGTAATATGAACAGTTCTTTTTTACTGGAAAAACAGAAAACAAAAAACACCTCCACAAAGCTTGAAATTAAAAAGAAATTACATTCTTCAAAAAGAAACAGACATAATGACTTTTTATTTAAGAGCTTTAGCTCAAAGAATGAGAAGGAACAGAGAAAATGGGGATTATGGTTTAGGTTTTGTTTTACTACTTAAAAAAAAAAAAAAAGCAGGAAAATGCAGTGTTGGTGGGGGAGTTCCTTGGGAAATTCAGCAGTCCAGAAGATTGTCTAGTTACATCTTGTCTCTCTTTTCACTCTGGAGGTGTGTAATGCAGTGATAAATGTGCCCAAAGTCCACTTCACTTTCAGTCAATGTTCCAGAGCTTCCAAGGTAGCCAAAGCCCATCCTGATGCACAAGTGGAAGGTAGGTTGTGCATTAGGAAGAACTTGAGCTCCCTTTGTAGAAGAATACAGTTTCCCCTTCAGTGCTTCTGGTATGAACCTTGTCAGGATGGTTCAGGCAAGGCCACCAAGCCAGCAGCAGAAGTTCCTGCAGATGCCCATCTGAGGGGTATTCCTATGCACATATGATATGTAATATTGAAGAGCAGCTGCTCAGTATTGGCTGACAGCTGCACTGAGGTAAGAGCTGTAGTCCCAGAGAATAAGGCTGACTTTTGTTGCATCTGTGGCAGTAGCACAGTGTAAAGATCTCCTTTGTCCAATGCAACAGAAAATCTTCATCACTTACTCCCTGCAGAAATGTGAGTATTAACTCTGCCCTTATTTTTCATGGGGTTCACAATTTATCCAGAATGAGATCTTGGAGTGGTTGGGCTGGGATGTGGTATGCCCAGTACTGAGCTTTTCAGCTGTCTCCAAGAATTCAGATCTCAGTGTAGCCATAACTGAAATGTTCATTAACAGTTCTAGACAAGTCAGTTTGACTTTTAATGCATTTGTCAGACCTGCTGTGTTCCTATGGTCTACTGTGTGTTTTGGTGGTGTTTTTTTTACCTG
The DNA here is from genome assembly GCA_037013685.1 of Acridotheres tristis. Classification (NCBI taxonomy): domain Eukaryota; kingdom Metazoa; phylum Chordata; class Aves; order Passeriformes; family Sturnidae; genus Acridotheres; species Acridotheres tristis. Next base: position 26,630,975 of record CM072885.1, on the reverse strand, counting down.
ACTGTCAAGAAAAGTGCCTTTACTTTTGCAAATACGTAGCTGAGTAGAGGAGATCTCAAAGGTAGTACTGAATCCAGGCTATTTCTTTTTCATGGTTTCCAACAGAATAGGGAAAAGACTTTCAAACATTTTCCTGATTTCTGCCATTGGACAGTAAGGAAGGTTGAACAGTAAGGAAGGTTCTTGAATGGGCATTGGCCACATGGACTACTATGCTGGTTTCACCTGGGGAAGGACAGATTCAGAGGTTTTTCTCTATGAGAACTTCCTCTGTGAGTTGATGGGACCAATTGAAGGCTGGTTTGGTTATTGACAGCCTGAACAACCAATTGGAGAAAATTAGTTAGCTCCGTACACACACATTTTGAAGGAGGTAACTCGGAAAAGAGCTCTCTTTCTTTTCCAGCAGAAGTGCAGGTAGCAGGGCCCAGGCCTGGCTCCACTGCAGGCCTGCGGGCCTGGCAGGGGGGCAGGGCTGGGCCCCCTGTCTGGGGAGCTAGCATGGCCCAGCAGGGAGGAGGGGTGGCCATCAACAGTGAGTGCCAGTTGAACCTACGGAGGCTGATTGAGGTCCCAGCAGTTCCCCCTCCTCCCCCCACTCCCCCATTTCCAGCAGGGCCTGAGGTTTGCCAAGATCCTGGCACAGTTCCAACATTGCAGCCTTGCTTGCTTTCCCTCTGTGAAATCTTAACTCTTTCAATGCTCAGATAAGACTTGCAGACTTGTCAGTCCTCCCCGGAGTGAGAAGGGAAAAATAAAAGACCTAAGTTTCTTTAGGTGGAAGGAGAATGAGGAGATACTGTGAAGATGGCTGAAAAATCCTTTTGTAAGATTGTAGGGATGAACTGATGTACTGAATATTTCTATAAACCATGGAGAAAGACGTGGGGGGTTGGAGATGTTCCATTTGATAGATCGTTAATTAAAAAACCATTTCTGTTGAGAGTCCTTTGCCCCGAGGAGAAAAGGGGATCTCTTTTTCTAGAGATGAACCATGAACAGAGAAAAAGAGAGATGAGGATAATTTTTCGTTTGGAACAGTTCATTCTTAAAAGTAAATACCTCATGAGTTTAACATGGCCCATAAGCACATCTTTGGGAAAGCTGTGAAGAGGTTCACAAATTTGCAAGTTTTTCCCCAGGCGGATGCAAATCGTGAAAGTGAAGGCACAAGAGGACTGTTTTTTTCCTTCTTGTGGAGAAGTCCCTATGGCCTGAGGCAACTTCTCTCTCTGAAGTGAACTGAAAAGGACTATTCAAGTTGGGAACTGACTGAAGTAGTTTTTTGTATGTTTGTTTTGTTGTTATGAAGGTTGGGAGAGGGAAGGAAAGAGTGGTCTGAAGATCTTATTCTGAATTTGCTTTCCTTTCTCTTTGTGTAGTTAATAAAGTTTTAAAAAACCTTTTAGGTTTTACACCTGCCTTGCTCTTTTGCTCCTGGTTCTGTCTCACAACATAAAATGAGTATATTTAAACTGGCAAGTCAAAACTATAACAACTATATACCATTTTAAAGGGATTTGCATGTTGTGTCTGTACAGGCAATGCATTTTGAGAACTCCAGGCCAACATGCTGAGGCGATTGTTCCGTTTGTCAGGGGTTCAAGTAATGCCCTGGGTAGCGTATTATAATAGATGACTTAAATGCATCTGTGAGATGCCAAGCAAGTATAGGAAACTTTGAAGTTGCTTTGATGGCATCTTCAGTAGAGAATTTTAAGCAATATGGTCTTGATAGTGATGAAATATTATGGACAGCTGTCTTAGAAGAAATTAGGACCCGAGCTGACATTTCCAGCATAGTGTCCCACTGAAGGTAGCATTCAGCACCATTGCGCATCCACTCGGATGCTCATTCACAGCATGGTAAGTTTCCCTACTTCAAGTATAGCTCAGGAATTATGCAGGAGCCAAACAATTACTGTAATGAGCTCCCCCCCCACCTATTTAATCATAATTAGTCAGAGAGTATTTGAAGTAAGTGACATTTCCTGTGATCTTTCCCCAGCAAATTCTATTATCAATGTTACCATAAAAAGAAAAGAACAGAGGGATGATATTGGATAGAGCAACTGGCTTGTGTTTATGGTGGTTCCTCATAAGTTCCCCAGTGTGTCCCACTGTGACATCTTTGTCATATCAAAAGATACCGGAAGAGATGGAGCTTAGTAGTCTGTTTGAAACATTGTGTTTTCAAACATTTGAGTGATTTATGGTTAGCTGAAAGGATTTTCAGATTCTTTCTATTGATCTGGTTTCTTACTTGTTTTCTTAAGCTGTTCAAAAATTACATTTTCAGATATTTTGTTGAGATTTCACTATAAGGCAAAGTTTGAGAATCAGAATGTGATTTCATTTTATTGTTTCAACTCTGTTAACATTTGTGGTTCATTGTGATTGGATGTGAAGAAAGAGGAGAAGCAGTAACTTTAACTAAAATCATTTTGTTTCATATCCAAGAGCAAAAGATCTATCTAATGTGTTGTATATCTACACTGCTTATCTTTGAGACATCAAATGCAGTGATATCTGAAGCCTGTGCCTTTCTAGATGGAGGCAGAGGAATACTTGATGGTATCAGAAATTTTGAATAGCAGAAGGATATTATTTTTCAGAAACAAACTTCAGGATTGGTACGTGTTGATTACAAAGCTGAAGATAACACACGAAATGACTCTTGCAAAGTTATCATGAACAATTTACAAACTCAAATGAACAAATATCTGTATAATTCTGACAAAACTTAATGGGCAGTGTAATGGGCAGTGTAATGGGCAGTGTAATGGGCAGTGACAGCAGAAAATTCAGTGAAGGGCCCATGGACTATTCACAGTCCATGCACTATTTTCAAGGCGTCTGCAAATGAAATCAAGAAAAGGAAACTTCTGTTCTGCATTTAATTTTCACTGTTATGGAAAATACTAAAACCATAAAAAACGGAGCATATATATGTTTGTGTAAATACACAAGTGTTTATATACACACATATGTAGACACATAATACAGTGGCTATCATACTGCTGAAGCCAGAGGTTATAGCTAACAGTTCAAATTGCAAATAACTGCAATAAAGATTTGAACAATGTAGGAAGGAATAATTCTAAATTTTAATTTCCTTGGAAGAGTGAGATAAAGCTATAACAGTCATGTTGCAACCAGTCACATTACTATTGTTGTATATCTGCAAGCAAAAAGATTGACATTTGAGGTGTCTGTAAAGATGATTTTTAATAGATTAATCCAGAGTATAAAAAAATAATAGGAGAGTGTTGCATTGTGACATGTTGTAACATTTGAATAGTCAGTCCCAAAGTGATAACTCTTTGAGAACTGAACTTATGAGAGCTAAGAGATAACCACTGTTCTTCCAATTTGGATGATAAATATAAAATTGGTAAAACATAGTAGCTCTACAGCATGTAAAAAAATATCAATAAAATTATGTTCACTCCATAAACATCATGAAGCTTGAAAAACGATAGCTAATCCTTCTTCCTTAAGAGAACTTTCTGGAAGACATACCTGCTACATACTTTATGACATGGATCTCATATTTCCCTGCAAATGTGGAGGGGAAAACATGTCTGCACTGTTAAGATTTCTAAAATTTTAATTAAGAGTTAAGGTGAGCAAAATCAGACCTCCTATTTCAAGATCATTTTTCTCTTAAATAGGACGAACAGCAAACATGGATTGTGTAAGCGAAACAAAGAGAATGTGCTTGGATTAAGGCTTCTTCATCCTTTTTTGCAATCAGTGTGTCATTGGGATATCCAGGAATGTTCTCATACAGAGAGCGTGAGGCTCATACTTTATTATCTGAGCAGCTGAAATACAAAGAATGAAAGGTAATTTATTCTCTTTGCTGGTTTTCATTACAAGGCTTTTTATTCTGGGTAAGCCTTTCCTGCAAAGGGGAATAGTCTTCCTGTAAATGTAGATTTTGTGACATGAATCCATGGGGACTGTTTGTCTGATTTGAAGTTGCTAATGCATTTGGCATATTGCTGAAGCATTTGCTCATCTAATACCACCTCCTTGAATCATGAATTACATTCAGGTTTTGTTCTTGGCCTCCTTATCTTCAGCTTTTCTTTTCGTGGTATGTGCGGCAATGAGCACATCCAAATCTATTTCTCAGTTTCTAATCTTACTGGCTCAGATTTGGTTTTGAAAGCATTCTGTGTAGCTGTTCCAACAAAGTTTGCAGAACCAAAATTGCAGGTGCAAATGCTGAAAATCTGAATGCATACTGTGCCCCAGGTGTCAGACGTAAGAAAAAGGAGATCCTTTTAGTAAGGAAAAGATGGCCAGGATCCGATTGTGAAGCTTTAGATACATATATACGTATTTATATGTGTATTTATATGTGTGTATATGTATATATATGGTTGTATTTTACATGAGATAACTAGAGATGCTTTTTATTTGATGAGCAGCATGGCTGTGCTAGTCGAGGTGCTGTTGGCTAACCTGAACCACGCCTTTGGGAGCAAATGATAAAGCACAATGTAATTGGATGGGAGTCACTGCCTTAGGAATGAGCTCTCTGCAGCAATAGAGCAGGACTCTTGGGAAGCCTGTGGAGTGTCCCCACTTTCCTCAATCTGCTAAAATAGGTGGTACTAATGCTGTAGTGCTTATCCTCCTTGTGATGGTTTTATGTAAATAGGAGCATGCCCAAATGCATTAATCATTTCTGATAGACAGATTTGCTTTGATGGCTTAGATGTATCTACTGACTGCAAATGCTCTTTCTTTACATGGTGGGGAATCCGGAATCCTAGGTTTGTTTTAGGCTTTTATATTTTTTCCCTGGGATGTTATTAGCAATGTACCTGTAGATGAAATCAGAAACCTGTTTATCTGTTGCCCATGGAATAGTGTCTTACTATACTAGAAATCTCCATGATTTAAACATTGCTTTTCATGAAAAAAACAGTAGTCCATGTGAATATGACAGTAAAGTCCTAAATAAATCAATGCTTATATGGTCAGTGGTTTTCCTGCATTTGGTTTTCAAATTCAGCGGCTTCTTATATGTCTCTAAACACTTTTATGTCCATAGCATTCTTTGCCAAAGTTGTCACATTAATGAAGAGATTAAATAGGACAGACATCCGGCCATCATCTGAGGAGAACAAAAGCCACTCAAACATTGTGCCGCTCAAAGCTCAGAGCATGTGGCTGAGTGTGGAAACTTGGGATGGTATGGTTTCTGATAAAGATGGATGAAAGCAAAGTCTGGTTGGATGAAAACTTATCTAAAAGGAAGCCCGAACTTCTCTGGGTCAACATGACCAACTGGCAAGTATATATGCCAGTGCAAATAAACACTGATAGTCACGGTGGGAAGTTTGGGATGGAGTGACAGGCCAAGCCATGAGACATTTGTGAGACGTAAGTATATTCTCATACCACTTTCAAAAATGAAGTATTTGTTGGAAGAGATAATCTTGGTGAAGAGACAGTAAAAAAAAAAATTCCTTAAACTGTAGAGGCACCAAAACTGACTGGAAAGTGCAGTGAAGAAACAGTACTTGCAGCATTGTACAAAGTAGCTATGGATGCCAGTACAGTATCCGTGTATGGTCCTTTTCAGGAGATGTTCAAGTATGACATCAAATCATGAGAAATAAACGTAATTGATCTCCTTCATCAGCAGTAGAAAAACTGTATCAGGGAAGCTGGTTTGATTCTAGAAGCCAAATGCTAGAAATTTAAGCAAGAATGTTTTTCTGACATATGTGTCCATGGAGGTCACTTGACGCAGCCCACCTGTTCCACTCCGCTCTGGCTCACCCTGGCTAGCTCCACGGGCAGACCAGCGCCAAGAGTGGCCCACTTCCAGGATCTTGAGGAACCCGGAATGTGGGTAGGGCTCTGAACCCTTGTGGCTGTGCACACATCTGGAGAGGAGCAAAGGATCGAGAGAGAGTCCTTTTGTGATTCCAAAGGGGTTTATTAGGAGAGCGGGAGAGAGGCAACTGCGATCGAGGAAGGGACACCACAAAAGGCAAGGATCAGAGGGTGGCAGCAGCTTAAATAGGGGATCTCCCCCATGGGAGGGTACAATGCCATAACCAATCAGGGTAACTTAGGGGCGTAACTCAAGGCAGGATTACATAAATACTGAACCAATAGGGGGGTAACATAGGTGGGGTACAGCACACAGTAACAAATCATTTACCAAGGAGGGGATGATGGGCACAGAACTTGCTGGAACAATAGGAGGGGCCAGGGGGGATTGACAATTGTGTGGGCGACGGACAGGGAATTCTCTAGAAATAGGGAAGGGACAAAGGTGGATTGACAAGGGTAACGGCGGGAATTAGGGAGGCTGAAATACAACAGCAGAGGGGGTACAACAACAGAATGAACCATTTAACATGGGGGAAAACAAGGATAAAATAATGCACCACAACAGTCACTGAAAGTTATGGGTCCAGAAGTGTACAGAAAACTGTGGACCAAATGTGTCTGAAAGAGTTTCTTCAAGATTGGTAGGCTCATGGAATCATTTAGGTGGGAAAGGACCTCTAAGATCATCAAGTCCAACCATTAACCCAGCACTTCCAAGTCCACCACTAAACCATGTCCATAAGTGCCACACCTACTAGGCTTTTAAATACCTCCAGGGATACTCCACCATTTCCCTGGGCAGCCCGTAGCAGTGCTTGACAATGTTTCTGTGAAGAAATTTTTTGTAATATCCAAGCTAAGCCTCCCCTGGCACAACTTGAGCCTGTCTCCTCTTTCCTATTGCTTGTTACTTCGGAGAAGAGATCAACACTCACCACTTCCACCAATGGAAGTCTTGATCAAGATTGACTGAAACAAGAGAAAGAGCAGTGGGCTTTCCAGAGGATAGAAGGGCCATGTGAGATTTGGAAGGGGTTTTGAGTCAGTGATTCTCACCTGAAATGGAGCTGAATTTCATTTATGACTCAACTGGAGAGCCATATGATTATCTGCAATGGAGATAGATTGGGGATCAAGCAGTTATGTGATAGTTAATGTTGGGAGAGCATTTCTGCAACTCTGCCAAATCTGTCACGCTCAGGCTAGATAAGAAATCACAGCTTGGGGTTTTGAGGGGTGGTAATTGGTGGACTCTTCATCTTCAGATGATCCCTAGGTTATTTCCAGCTGTAATGCTGTAGGATCAATACCATGTAGACATGAGGGCTCATCACACAGGCTTGGCTGGAGGAACGCACCAGCTTTTGTATAGCACTCACTAATCTTCATCCTTTAAGTGATCCTTGGACCCCTAAAGACCTTATCCTAAGGTCCTTTCCCTAAGGATTAAAAGTCTTTTGTCTTTAAATGTCTCTGTTCTCCAGCATTTCATGTTGCTAAAGGTCACAGCTATATTTGGCTTTAATTTATTAAGGCATAATAAATCTATAGTGTATATTTTAACAAGTTGTTGCTGCATAGGTGCACTGATCAAGAGTCAGAAAGTTTCTTTATAATAATGGCTTATAATGTGTGTTGGTTTGATAGTAAAACCACTGCGAGACTCCAAGTCAGTAATACAATTTAATAGGAGAAAAGAGAAAAAATAAAATACATGCAATAATATAAAAGAAACAACCACCAACACAGTCAAAAATACAACCTGACACCCTGTCAGTCAGGGTGTTGGTAGCAGTCCGTATAAATGGTGGCTGCAGTCCTCCTGGATGACAGATGTGGTTCCGTTGAAGCAGTGCTCCTGTAGAAGGTGCAGTTTTCCTCCGAAGATCCAGCGATGATGTGGAAATGATCCGACTTTCCTCTGGGATCCAGTAGAAAGGCCTGCTCTCGTGTCCCAAACCCCAGTTTTTTACCTACCTGCCCCTGGCTGGGGCATCTCCCAATGGGATGATGTAATCTTATCAGTCACACAATAGGACTTAATGGCCCATTAACGGAATATATCTTCTGGAGGAAGGATGGGTTGTGAATAGATAACGATGATCATCCTCCAATCTTATCAGATGGCACATCAGCAGAGGATATCTCCCACAGAGATAAGGATCACCACCCCTCCCACATTTTAACAGATGGTGATAGAATACACATTTTTGCATTGTACCCCAGGACATAATGCTTCAAAACTGCTTTACTGATGTGAAAGGTATCTGTCAGTAGTACAACTTGGTTATTTTAGAAAATTGTTTAAAACATTAGCAGTTTGAGAAATGTTGGCTGTAATTTAATTTCTGGGTTTATATTCTAGCAAATGATGGCTTGTTTCAACCATTTCTCAAGCAACCATATTAATACCTCTGTAGGTACAGTATTCTCAAGAGTGGAAGACGCTGTCAGACAAAATGCAGGTGGTTCACATTGCTTCTACCTAGCTGGGATAATATTTTATATCTATGTATTTATATAGACATATAAATATTTTTTTTACTCTCTGCAAATCAAGTGCCTTTCTAACTGAACTCTCAAAACTGTCATTATTCAAACCGTAGCAATTAATACAATTTCATATAGTTTTATTCAGGACATCCTACAGCCCTTCTAGGTAGCTGTATTTTGGATTGGATTTGTTCACAAGGCAATAGTTTGGGCTGCTATTGAGAATTGGTAGTCTTTGCTTTATGCATTGAAGTTGTACATAGATATCCTTCCATTATCATGAAGATTTTGGCTGAAGTAATACCTTCAGTAATACCTGAAGAAGCTCTCCAGTTATAAAAAGTTGGTAACTTCGTTTTTTGGTGAAGTTCTCTCAGATTGAGGGCCATGTTTTTGATGCTCCATTGAGTTGACTATATATTCTTTTCAAATTTGATTTTGCAGATCCCTTAAAATAGTTTTAATCACTGATGTATTCTGTAATAAAATTTCTTGTTGTATCTTTTTTTAACTGGTATTTGTATTTATAAGCAAAATGAAAAACACTCTTGAGTGGAAAATGGTGAGAGAATTGTGGAGGTTAGACTTTGTGAAATGTACATAAATATAACTCTTCATTTGGAGTAAGGAACAATTAAGAGGATGGTGATGGTATTTCATTCCAAGGATGGTCAAGAATGTTCTGTTTTTGTGGTTACTGCGCTAAAAAGAGAAAGAAAGGACAGCAACACACATGGACCTCTTTAGGGAAAAAAGGCCAACTTTATTTTACGGACAACCTTTATTTAAAGTACGTTATGTGGAGCTAGGACAGGACAGTAGCTCATTGGACAATTGGGAAAAATATCCATGGGAGAGTACCTCAGGATGTATCCCACGGGAAAGACACCAGGTGTTAATCTTTATTATGAATTCCATTCTGTTTTTACCTATTATCACCTTGGGAGACTTCTTCCCTAACTGAAGCTGTAGTCAGCTTGTCAGCCTGGGAATGGAACTGAGAGTCAGGAGAAATTCAGGCCTGAAATAGAATTTCCAAGCTGTAATTCCCTAGCTCTCTAAATGTGTGTGTCCACATGTTTTATCTGGAAATACTTTTGATTCCTCATAGTCATGTGGTATCATGCTTGCCAAACATCTCTTGCTGCTGCACTGTATTCCACATCAGTAATTTGGCAGAGAGGTGCTGGGATTTTGCAAGTACTTAGCACTAAACATTTGTGTTTTCTTGTTTCCTGTCTGTGTCTGAGATCACATCTACTCCGTTTTGTAAAAATTTGTGGTTGGGGTTGGTTTTTTTGTTTAATTGTCTATTCCTTTGTTACTTGAGGGAACCTCTTCAGAGTAAAATGTGTCCTTTTACTGATTTGGTAAGCCCTACAGTAATGTGATGACAATAATTAATGTAAAATAGGAGTTTTCTTTGATTTTTATTGGATGCCAGATTTTTGTCTCTTAGGTTGCTTTGCAAAAAATAAGTCAGATTATCAGATACTATTTTTATACTGTAAACGTGATTGATATTCATGCCTTAAGGCAATTGTGGTTATCCATTGAAGAAGTTTAATGGTAACAGGTTCTGTGTACATTTCATTCACATGTCTTCCCTGTAATTGTTTTCTCTTTTCTCAAAACTACCCTGACTTCAGGAGCAGGAGTGGCTTCTGTGTACACAAACTGTGAAGCCATGTATCTTGGATAAAATACATCATTAACAGCTGTGGTTCAATCAAGTCCTCTCTTTATACTCAGCAGTTCCCATGGGCTCTCAGTGAGTTTACAGCTTCTTTTTATCTTCTGTCTAGGGGCATTAGACAAAGATGGTACAACCCCATGATGTGGCAAAAATAATTTGATTCTTGTCCTTTCATTTTTTTTCTTAGAGCCTTCTAAAGGTAAGGTTGGAAATGTTATCCTGGTTTGTTTGCTTTTGAGCCAGGTTGCTATGATTTCACCTCAGGACTTGAGTGTGAGGCTTCTGTGCTTTAATTCCTTTCTACTACCGGTGGGGCTGTCTGGATTTAGACCAGACTCACTGAAGATGAATCTGATGGGGATGAGCAGAGCCTCATGTTGCCTTCCTGCTTAAAATTTTGGGAGCCAAGGAAGGATATGTAATCCCTGACCGTGACTCTGGGTCCTGACATTCAAGTGTAAGAAAGCAAATGAGTTTTCCAGAAACAGCTGTAAGGAGAGGGACTCCGAGTGAAAGATGTTAGCTGAGAAGACATCAGTATCTCTAGACTGTGAGGTTTTGGTTTGACTACTAGGAAACATGTCTCTATTGAAATTCTTCTTTGCCATTGAATTTGGCAAATTTTGACCTCCTTCAAGTTGCATCTTTTTGCTATCTTTGTTGTTTTGCTGCAGCTGGAAATAGCCATTCAATACCCATGTCACCCAGTGTAAAATAATGTCATTTTCACGCATATGTTGAATAATTAATGTTATGTATAGAAATTTTAAAGTTCTGTCTATGGAGGCATATATCAGTCAGGAGAATGACATATCCAGTTGCATCTTTTCTGAGGCAGAGGGTAGACTCGAAGTCATTCAACTATTTCCAGACATGCAACATTTCAAACTACTAATGCAACGTTAGTTTCCTAAATGCATCATTAAGTACTGGTACGGTCTTTCAGGGCTTTTGTTTCAATTGTGATTAAAGTGGACGATTCTATTAAGCAATCAAGTAATTGATAATAGCTTTAATGTCCTGGGGGATGTATGCAGCTTTCCTTGTGTCACCCCAAAACTTTAAACGGTGGATTTAATTTATTTGCTGGTTCTAGCTCTCTGATCAGTGCATGGCTCCTACCACACCCTAGCATGTGAATTTTATAGTGTACTTAAGCCAGGAGTTGAAAGTATAGTGATGACAACTAATGAATTGTTTAATAATCTTGTTAAGGATGGATATGAAAAGGGATATAACTAGAAATTAGGATGATAGGAAAGACACACTGCATTAAATTACACCATGTTAGTAGTTTTTCCATTGCTATAAGTATAGGCAGCTGTAGCAGCTAAATAGACAGAGTTATACTGTAGTTCTCTCTGGCTTTTGTACCAGTCACATTGTTCTAGTGCTACAATGGCTTCTCTCAGTTTGCCCATTCATCTTTTTTTCTGAAATGTATTAAGAATGTACAGCAAACTCCTTTTTCCAAGGCACAAATCTCTTTTTCCCCCCAGTTTTGAAGGAAGCTCAGCTTTTTTATAAGGTCTGATGCATTCTATACTGGGGGAAAACAGATATTATTTCTTCCTAAAAATGCATCCTCTCAATTGAAACACTTAAATGCTCTGTAAACTGATAGGACTCATTTAAAGGAATACCAATAAATGAAAGCATTTGAAAAATAATGCCAAATATATCTGTATTTCATGTGTAGTTATAAATAACGTTGTAGAAAGAAGCAATAGTTTAGTATTCTAAAGCTAGGGAATCTATTTTCTTAGTGGGAAAAAAAAAGTACATTAAGTATGCTATTGCTTTCTTCACCTTCACATTAAAATGTATATTTTTACTTGGATTCTACAGAAAAGCTTTTCATAGAATTAAAGTTAAATTACTTTTGACAGTTGATATTGATTAATCACCAGTTTTTCACTGAAATAATTCTGTTTTTCAGTGTTGAAAAATCGGATTCCACAAGGAATTATACACAGTGAGAAACATCAATCATATTTGTATAAAATCTGAAAGATGGGAAGCATGTTATTTTAATGCATGCTTGTATATTTTATTTGGAGGTAAGAGCGACCTTTCTTTTGTTACCTTAAAAACAGATAGTGAGGTAGAGAGAGAATTATAGAATTTTGGCTGAAAGATGACTGTCAAGTCAGCATGTCTTTGTGAGTTTTTCATGGCCTCCCACAATTGCTTGGTGTAGGCACCAAGGGTAAAGGAGAAATATTAAGCTGGATACAAGTGCAGTTTGATACAGGTTTCCATTAAATAAACTGTTGTGTGTTTCTGAGCATCATGAGGGTTTTAAAAGTTTTTAAAGGCAGAATGAGTCCCAAGACCCATGAAGGAACCTTGAAAAACTCATTTTATGCCCTACTCAGTTTTATCTTCTGAATGAACAGTACAGTAGGTGAAGTACTAAGTGGCTCAGTCTTCCTTCCCGGCTGGAGCTTAACATAGGTGTTAACATTGGAAGACCTTTTGTATTTCCAGTTTTGCAAATTGGAAGACAAATTTGCAAGGACTTAAAAAAATTACAAATACTTATTGTATCTGTATATGCAGAAGTAGTGCTTGGGCACAGATTAAGTACTGGACTCATTTTGAAGGAAGTTATTAAACCATAAAGTATAAAATTCTGACATTTTACTTGGTAGCAGTTTTAATACAGGGATTTTTACTGTGCCACAGATAAAGTAGTGCTGTGTATAAGGCATTCAGATGAAGTTCTAATTGGGGGTTAAATTACTTCCAGCCATAGTAAGAAGCTAAATTCCCTGGGATAAGGAAAATTTTCAAAGATTTAGATGAAAGATTTCAAACAAGATCACGTTCTGTTTTATAGCTGGATCTTAATGAGTTTTACTTCATAAGTCTATGTTTTAATTATCTTCTGTGTATTAGCATGAGCCATCCAGCATGTTTGCATGTGTTAATTCTTTCAAAAGTTATTTATATATAAATAATTTTATCTGAATTTTGTGCACATTAATTAGTCTTGTAGGGTTTGATTGTGTTTGCATGTGTTAATTCTTTCAAAAGTTATTTATATATAAATAATTTTATCTGAATTTTGTGCGCATTAATTAGTCTTGTAGGGTTTGATTCTCCAAGAATCTGCATAAATATTTGAAAAATTGCACCCCAGTGAAAATACTGCTGCAGCTTGTGTCTTAATAGAAATAGTAGAACTCGTTGGAAAAAATCACATTAAAATGAGTATTGAGAAGCATTTTGCTGTCCTTCCCACTTCATTTCATCAGAATTCTGGTGATAGTGTAAGTCTGATCACTGTGTTAATGCAGGTCATTTGGGAGATTAGGCTGGCAGCCAGTAGCATTGTTATTACCTTTCAAACTTACGGTGCTTGGTAAATTATGAAGTACTGCAAGAGATGTAGCTGTATGTTTTCTATATTTCTTGAAAATTTTTCAAGGATATTGTATATGCTAAACAAACATTTCTAATGCTTCAGTAGGGTTCTTAATTGGATAGAATATGTAACATACAGCCATAGATTTATATCCCCAGAAATGATAAATGATAGTGGTTGGAGTTGCTCTTATGCAAATGTAATTACTGGCAGGAAGAAGCAGCACTTCACTTCATTATGCAGTCTGCTTTTGTCTTTTTGGTGGCTTTGCAGCATTATGCTTGTACATTACTATGAGCATCTTTGGCATTTGTTAAAAAACTGTACCATATTTATGCAGGTATTAAGACAGTAATCATGTATTAGTAGGTGAGACATTTGGATCGATATAGATTTATATGCATACAGGAAAGCACATATGGCATGCATATACATAATGCTTTGTCTTTTTGCACATTCTGAGAGATATGAAAGTTGTGATAAGCAAAATCAGCCTCAAGAGAATCAAACTACAGTGAAAGAACCTTGAAAAACTTATTTGGTGGCACCCATTATACTCTGAGTTGCTGTTGCAGAAGCATGTGCTGAGCATTAGACCAACGTTTGACATATGGCAGGTGTCTTACTTTTCAGCCCTTACAAATCTCCTCCCGATATCTGAGAATGTATATTCAGTTCAACTGCAGTAGCTCAGGCACTATGACATCTTCAGGTTCTTACAGTAAAGAACATTCTCATAGATTATAGAAAGATTTGGCAAAAGTATTTAGTTTGCAGTTAGGGGCTTCTGCAAGTCATCCTTCAACTTGCAAATATTCTGGTTTTAGTTTTTCCTACTTTGTTGAACCAAATCCCCTTTGAAACAAATAGTAGGATTTTTAGTGTAAGTTTTATGAATTCAGGTTTTCAAAACCTTCTCAAAAGAGTTCCAGTTTTACACGTTTATTTCCTCTGCTGAACTTTAGGAGGCTAGGGCATGTACCTCAGATTTCTTCTGGCACTTTGGCCTGTCCACTTCTCTAACACTGTTGTGATTTCATTATCTACTGTATTTTCAAGTCATATATAAGAATCTTTGTCATTTTCTTGGTGATGCAGACTTCTACAAAGGTTGGCTTACAGAGAGAAAGGTTGTTTGCAAAAGCAATATGCCTTTTGAGCCTGTGCTCTGTCTCTAATTCCAGTGCTAAATGAAATTGCAGTGATGAAACTTTCTGTATTCTGTAGTATGTTTAATTAATAAATTCATTTTAACAGCCTTTAGGTATTTTCCTGTTACAAAAAAAAGGAAGTACTTGAGGGAATAACTTGAGGCATCTTTTGCCTGTATATAAAATAATTTGAACTAATAAATGTAATATTAGAAATCCATGGCATGTATAAGATTTAGAAATGTAGCTGATACTGTTTTAGCTATTCTACATCTAATATTTCTGAACAAAAAATGTTCAGGTTCTTTTAAAAGTCTCTGAGGGAACTGCTCAATCAAGTACGACAAATGATAGGGAAAATTAACTTAAACAATAAATACTTTTAAAAAGAAGTGTGGGAAAGCCAGCAGGTGAAATCTAACAGGGATTTTCACTGCGATTTAGAGGCATAAGTACCCACATTAGTTTTTAAAAGGTTAGTTTTTTCATTTTGGGCTGGATCTACACCTCGATACTGAGAAAGTAGGTGCATCTCTAGTATGCTTGACCCTGAACTCACAAACCTCCTGTTAGATGCCCATGTTCCCTATGCAGTGTACAAGAGGATCTGCCACTACAAGGTGAGAGCTCAGCTGGATGAAGATACTAGCACGAGCTCGTGTGTTGCTGGCACACCACTTGCATTTAGCTTGAATTAGCCAGCAGGTAATCTGAGTGTGGTGAGCTGGGAGTTGAGTCCACAGAAATATCGAGTTTTCCACCCCAGCTCCCCAACCTGTGCATTTTTTAAACTCAAGAGAGACAGAGAATGGAAGAAGCCACTCTTTTCTTTAAAAAGCTGAGTGCCCCCTGTGTGATTTTCCATTTTGTCAGTATGTGGGGACTTAGGTTCCACTCCTTAATCCTGAAGAATTCAAACCTATACCTTCCACCTGCACACAACAAAAAAAGTCCCCAGGTCACACCACTGCAATGGTTGCAATAATATATGCTCTTTTTCTTGTCATGGTGCACAGTAATGGAATTTGTACTGACAAAGTTTTGGACAAAGATGAGAGAAAGCAGAAGAGAAATTGTACCCTTGCATCTTACAGGAACTTACAGGTCTCCCTGGGGAAGGGTCTTTTTGACTTCTCCTTCTGGGAATATTTCACTGTTCCACGTGAAAGATTGCAGGTAAAAACAAATTTGTATCCTTCTGAAAGGCCACCTGAATAGTGGGTCACATTTCCTTTATTAGGCAGTTTATCCAATCAATGATAAATAGTCTTCTTAAAATCCTTTAAAGTCTGATTTAATTGAATTTCCAGGCCAAAAAAAAAAACAAAAAACCAAAAAACACACAAAGCTACCTAAGAATAAACTCAAGGATATGATAGACTTATTTAGGCAGAGGGATGCCTAAAATTTCTGAGCTGCAATCAAATGCTTCCAGTTGCTTCATCCTGTAAAAAACAAGATACAGAAACTGCTTTTTCAGGTGTTTTGGGACCTCACTTTACATGGACATTGTGGTTTGCTCTCTCTGTGGACAGGTGCATGCCCTCAGAGGCTGATGGCACAGAGCAAGGATTTTTAGGGTTACATTATGGGAATCTGGAGACCTAAAAGCCATTATGAAGTCTCTTTGTAGGTATATAGCATCAAAACTGAATCTATCATTCAAGTTGTCTTCAATCTTATTGCTGATATTTCATATTCTGTGGTTCAATAAAAACAAATGTGGTTTTCATTGGCATTTGTCTTTATAGAATGTGGCAGATGGAAACTGCATCTTTCAAAAGTTTGATGTTTTTTGTTATTTTTCTTCATCTTAAATGTTGTGTGGAAATTTATCTGCCAACATTCAGCTGTCTGGGATAGGGTATAATAGAAATTGTATCCTTGCCAATTTAAGAGTCCCTGCAAGGCACTCCTGGCTGTATCTATTTGCATAATGAAGCATAGCAATATTTTTGTAGAAAGTTATTTGCAAGATTTTCACTGTAATGTATTACAGTTAATATTTAGATACTGGATTGAGACAACCCTCCAACTCAGGATAGCATTTATGTGCACACAACCGAACTTTATGGGCCTTCTCTTTGGTTTGGTATGTTTAAGTACAGTGCTGAATTATTAAGCTCCCCAACTAGTTTATTTGGAAATATTATCTGTGTAGTTCTATGGTTCTGGTAGATTGTGAGATATTTCAGTGGAAAAGGGAACTTAGTTTTCTTGAAGCTTTTTGTACCTCAATTTCTTTTAAGTGTTGGACAGATTAGTTATGTTTTGACAGTTATAATTTTGACTGTGATGTATTTTATTAATGTACAATAATATCAAGGGATGACAAACCCAAATGTCCTGTATCAGAAAATAAAAGTAGTAGTAAGTCATGTAGCCCCAGTACAATGCATGCATTCCAGGTTGCAAAATTGTTTCCTTGACCTCTTAGTATGCACAAATAGAGGCAACAAAGGCAAAGACCATTAGAGCAATCTCAGTATTATTTGAACAGCAGTGGGATGCTTTTTCCCAGTGCACCTGGGTCAGCATGGTCAACATGGGAGTTTCAGAATTCAGTATGTGTTACCTGGCTTTCCATTACTAATGCAGAACTACCTACCATGTGTACATTTCCGAACAGGACTAATGCCTAATAAGAATGCCAAAATAAAACCTAGTGGAACGAAAAGACTATATATATGCTTTATAAATGTACTTATCAAACAGAAAGTATTTTATCTTAGTTGAAATATTAGCTTTCAGTTGTAGCAATCATGAATTGACATAAGTGAAATTATGTTTTCTAAGTAACAGTAGTACTTTTGCACCTTTCAGACTTGGCAAATTCCTTATTGGGTATAAAATACTCTCTGAGAGTATTAATCAACCCATTTTACACAGCATTAAGTGCTTGTAGCTTGTTTTATTTGGTATCACTGATATTTGACATTTATAGAAAACAATGCCTCTGGTGTACATATTAGTAACAGTCATTTTAAATTAGTCATCTGGGTATAACCACAGATATTGGAAAATACCAACTTAGCCAACTATGGCATTTAAATGGATGAGGTCAGATTGCTTGAAAAGAGACAAAAAATGACAAAACTAAACCACCACTCACCCTGCCAGGTCATCTGTGTTAGTTAGGATATTGTGCTATCAGATTTGTAATGGGATGGCAGGATATGGCCCTTTTGACTGTTGGTGAAGAAAGGTGTTTTGTTGCATTTGCTCTTTGACTGTTCTCATGTATGTGATTTCTTGTTCCATTTAGTTTTGGGGAGGGATTATATTGCTACTATGGAAAATGATGCTCTAATATAATTTACAATTCACCAGAATAATTGTGAGAGTTGTGCAAATTGCTTTGTATCTCCTCTAATTCCCACTGGCTTGATCAACAATAAATTTGCTCTTATATAGGCTGAGAAAGTGATAATTACCTCTGTTTTTATGAATAAAGCTTGGAAAAGTCTTTTTTGACAAGTCCTGAATTTGTTGAGAAGCAAGAGTTTTATAGAGATCAGAAATATGTTCATTTTCAAGGATGATTACTGCCAGTAATTTTGACTGAAAAAGAAAGATGATTTCCCCAGATGCTGCAGTGTCTTATTTCAGCATTTTCAAAATTAGATCTGTCCTCTTTCCTTTCAAAATATTTTGGAGCTTTTTACTGTATTTTTTTCCTTAAAGGAAACCTGTTTTTAAGGATTAAATAAGTTTAAAATTAAAGGCAGCATTGAATTTTGGATAAAAAATAATACTTCAGGTTGACCCAAAAAGTAATTTATTATTGTATTTTTTTCAGCATTATCAGTTTCTTTAAATTCAAACTCTTCCGTCCTTTTAAAACTTCTTTTGTTTACTTTTCATGTCTAAAACTGTCATCAGTTCAGTTTTAATCTAGAGTTTGTATGAAAAATCACTTGAAAATTTCCAGTAAAATGGATGCAATTTATGTTTGAGAATGTATACAATATCTCCACATAAACCAGACAATTGCCTCAGAGTATGTTATTAGGATATCACACTTCACCAAACAGCTGGTGTATGTTAGCAGTTTTACAAACATACTCTATAATAATCACATATGAGAGCAGATACAGTGCTTCCTCCAGTTTCCTGGAGGGAGTTGCAAACCAAGAGCTGGTAGTTCCCACTGAAGTCTTGTATTTTTTAGAAGGCATAGACTCAGCCTTCTGAGGTGGTGTATTCAATCCCTTTTCTGATGCATGACTGGCATCTGAGCTGGGATGATGCAGTTGTGGGGGATCAGAGAGGTGTCTTGGTCTCTACAGCCCTCTGGAAGATGGGAATCGACCATATCCCATTCCCAAGAATGAAAACCAGAGTAATTGCTGTGATGTGCTGCAGATCTGTCTGTATTCATTCAGTTGTGTAGTAATTTTGAATGTTAAAACTCTCAAATTGGATGTCAGTTTCTATTGTATCCCTTCTGATCATAGAGTCTGTGAAAGAAGAAGAACCCTTTGTTTATAGGTCTGTGCAGTGGCCAGTGAGTGTAATTTCACTGTGTTGCTGAGGGGGTTTTCAATGTAGAGGTGCTGAAGGGGGTGCTTCCTTCTCTGGCTTCACTGGAGCTTGTCTGGCTTGCAAGGGGCTCCTTGGAGCTTCTGTGTGTCAGGCAGGGATGGTTTGCCTTGCTTAACTCCTTCAATCTTCCTGCTAAAACTACTAGGTTTTGTAGCTGTAGGTTAGGGATTTAACCCTTTGGTGTGGCAGAAATAAGACACACAGCTACATGGTCCTCTTTCAAGATAGGAAAGAGACAACTTTATTCTGAAACACCTTGCTTAAATAGAGGCTCTCCCAGCTCTAGGGACAGAATACGGATGATTGGTCCAGAGAAAGTGACACCTCTTTACAGGCCTTGTCATGTATGCACCAGGTGTTTTATCTTTGTTATTAATTCTTCTCTTATGTTTACATTAGAGAAAGGCAGCTAGCTTTGGGAAAGAACTCTAGCAGAGCCTGAGAAAACTGGACAGGAAAAACTCTCACAAGAGGTTTTTCTGGGCCTAAAGCCACAGGTTTTATTCCAGTATTTGATTATGTGGATGCAGTTTCCCTTCTGGCAAGTAGAGGTTATTGTGTACCTGTCAGCTTGCATGGAATGTTTCTAACCATGCTGTATTAACTTCCCAATAAATAATTATCTGTTTAACAGCCTCTGCACAGAAAACAGTTCAGATCTCCCTAGGGAACAGGCAAACAACGCTACTATTTGGTACATTTCAGATATATTTTGTTGCCTATTCTGTTTTCCTGTTTTCTCATGTAATCCTTTGTGCCTACATGTGGTTATCAGGTCGAGTATTCTGCAGCTGAGAACACAAGCAAATCTTTAATTTAGGAAACAAAATGCTATATCAGTGCATGTCCATTGAGTATGTGCCAAGGGACTGTGTGCCAGCTGTGTTTGGGGAATGCTGGTGAGTCATCTTGGTGGGCAATATTATTCATGTTCTTACCCGCTTTTCATCTGCCACTTCATGTCCCAGGATGCAAAACCCATGTTTCAAACTTCTGGTCTTTATTATTGACTTTACATTATGACAAGAAGGTAGTGCATCCTTGGAAGTTGACATGGATTGTTTATTTTTTGCAGTTAAGGTAAGTAAAGTGTAGAAAATACTTCATGCTGTTACTAAGAGCACTAGGAAACTCCTACCATCTGCAGAAATTAATTTCCTGGAGCAGAAATAGTTGTGCATCAGGCTTTAATGCACAGAATTTTTTTGCCCTTGCCTTTTCCATGTATTTGTGTTGTATGTGCCTGGAGTTGGGCAACTTCAGACAATTTTGCTAGAAGTTGAAATGGCTGAGAGACTAAGGGGAAAAAAAAGACAGAATTGTTAGGCAGTGGCCTCTCCAAAAACAGCAGTACCAGCAGTTGTCCAATTTTGTAGCAGACCATAAACATACTCCTGCACACACAGTGCGCTGTGCTACCCTGTTCACATAAACTGTTAGTCATTTCTAAGCACAGGAAAAGATGGAGCTGCCGCATTGCCCTGCATGTTTCTGAAGGCTGCAGAAGGAGACATCCTCCACCCTCCATGATTAGGCTAAGGGAAGTGGATAACTCTGTGTTTCTCGATGTACAAAGAAAGCATTTGCCAATGACTACAGCCATGGTTTTTCCCTCCTCCCCAGGAAGACTGCCAGTTCCCAGCAGTGGCTTCTTATGAACCCATTCCCACATGTTTTCAGAGGTGAAATGTGCTTCTTCCAGCCTTTCTCTCTGCTTTGTTCTTAGTTTTTGTCTGTGATTGTAGCTCTCTCTCCCTTACTTGCTGGTTTTTAGGGAAAGACACTGGCAATTCATTTATGCATTGTGTCAGTATTATGCACACACTCAGCAGGCTGGCGCAGCCCTGCATTTGCTTATACAGAGGTGAGCGTGGCATAGAGAGTGAAATCAGTGCTGGTTTCTTAATCACTTGTCTGCCTTCCAGGACAGTGTAGGAATGACTCTCTGGTTTTTAAGTGTCCTATCCTTAAATGTGAACTGTTTTAGGATGGGTTTTCTCCCACAATTACTTTGGAATTTTATACAGGTTTCAAGAGATGGTAGGAGGGGGAAGGGTGGGAAAGGGCTTTGTAGTGCTCCATATGTGATACTCTTTGCACCTACTTAGCATCATTAGAGAATCACAGCATCACAGAATCATTTTGGTTGGAAAAGGCCTTTAGTATATACTTACTGAGTTCCACCATTAAAACAGCACTGCCTAGTCCACCACTAAACCATGACCCAAAGTACCACATCTCCACATCTTTTAAATACATCTGGGGATGGTGACTCAGCTGTTTCTCTGAGCAGCCTGTGCCAATGCTTTACAGCTTTTCCTGAAGAGATTTTTCCTAATATCCATTCTAACGTGGGTGTTTCTGGCTGACCATGCAGTCCATGCTTTTCCAAACTGAGGTGCCTATTCCTTTCAGGCAGGCATCTGGTAAACTCATGATAACTCCTCAAGACTGTTTTGGCCAAATCTCGTGATTTACATGTGGCTTGTCTGGTGCCATGTCAGAGACTGTCTCCTCTCTGTCCAGCCTGAGGGGCTGGGCTTGGGACCAGGGCTATGCCAGGGACACTGTCTGCAGCCTTGCCAAGGGCAGCTGCAGTCCGGGTGTCTCCAAGCCATGGTGGTGCTTCGTGGTGCTCTCAAATGACTCACAGCTGATCAGCACTGCCAGAGGCAATCCGGCCAAAACACTGCACCCTCAGTAGCACGGCCAGGGGCATCTCCTCCCCTTGCCACGTCCCCTTGCTGTCTGTCCATCCCTCAGCAGAGGCTGGATGTGTCTCCCTGCCACTTTCTGGCACTCCATGGTGCAGCTGAGTGTGCTGGCCAGTGCATCATCAGGCCTCCTGCCTCACCTTCAGGTGACTTTCTCAGCTCTTTAGCTTCTGTTCTGGAGCCTTGGAGAATTCCTGTACAGCACCATTGTGTGTTGGTGGCTTTGACAGCAGTGCAGTTCAGCATTAATGGTTACCTCTGTGTACCTTTTATTTACTTTAAAATACACAGTGTATATCTCTGGGACAAACTGCCTGATGCCCCTTAATCTTCCTATTTATCACTGTTTTCTTTGGTTATCTTCAGTATGCCAGTCAAATACTTGAAAAATGTCTGCAGTGACTCTGTAGTATGACTTGTATAATACAAGTCTTTGATTTCCATAAATTAAGGAATCAACCCTATTTAAATTTAAGCAGCCTGTAGATAAATATTGATCTTAATTTAAAAAAATGTTTAGTAATGGAAAATGAACATTATTCCAAAAATGTTACTGAAAATCAGTATTAATGATCCAAGAGCTTTTTGGCTTAGCTGTTGAATCAAAGTCATCCAGACCTGCTGATAGTGGACTGCCTACCTTGCTAACATTGAATATCATTCTAAATTATTGTTGAATTAGAAATACACTGTTATCATCATGATAAGTTATGTAATCCATTGGTTTTTGACAGTTGTGATTCTTCTTCCTAAAAATACTGCACGGAGATTTTTAGGATTTTTATTTTTCCAACAGATTTTTTCTTGAAGCCTTAAAACTTTTATAGTAGATCTCTATAGCTGATAATTTGTGGTTTCTGTGCATCATCATCTACTTCTGCTTTCTTTCATATCAGTGAAATATTAGTGACTTGTAAACTAGGAACAGCATTTCTGCATGATATAACATCCCCTAACCTGTTCTCAGTCATACTCCTTTTTCAACAAGTCTTAATTATTCATTTTAATTATCTAATTATGCTTTTCTTTTCACCGCAGTACTTTTATTATTTTCAGCTTAAATTTTCCCTATACATTAATTGTTCTGACATCTCCTGTCTAGCAGACAGGTTTCTACTTCTGATGCAGACATAATTATTTTCTCTTCCTACTTCCCATCTTTAGTAATTTCAAATTAATTAGTTTTCCAAACCTTGATTTTTTATTTTTTTTTTTTTTTTAATGCTAGAGGAATATTCATTTCTCCTCTCTGGCCATCCTCTCCAGCCATTCTCCTTTCTGGTATTAGTTTTATCAGCCTGATTGACCTATTTCTTACAAGATTTACTCCCTTTCTGCCGAGTTGGAGGACACCTGGGTTGTTAGCCTTTTTCCTTAAGAAGATGGGCATGTCCCATACAGAAAAACCCTTCTGTCTTTGGGGTTTGCTGACACATCTGTTTGCTGGGATAATCTTGGAACAAAGGGAAACCTAATGTTTGACAATCAGTGGTGATTTGGGAAGATGTGCAATAGGGAACAGATGTTGCATCTGTTACTTATCCCAGTGCATCCCTGTGCTAGCCAACAGTTCCAGTTTATCTGAGTTGGATCCACACCAGCTGGCTTTTATCCAGATGCCAGACATTTGTCTAAATAGGGGATGAAAAACCACCAGGCATGAGAATTGACATATCTCATCACACCAGAGTTACCACAGACCAGACATCTCCAGGCATGCCTGTGGCTTCCTGTGGGAGCAGTCGTGGGGGAAAGCAGCCAGGCACAGGCTCTCCATTGTTGCTCATTGCCCTGTGGACCTCAACAGCTTCAGTCATTTCATCCTAGGCACAAATCTGCTCAAAATGGCTGACCAATGCATTTTGTACGGGCTGTACCCAGAACGGGCAGGTTGGAGCTTAGCTGTCAGTTCATGAGCTTTGGTTTGCACAAACCACCTTTGCTTCTTGTAGCACAGCATTTTGCACAGCAGCAAAAAAGCTCTTGTATGGAGGGCTGCATTGCTTGTGAGTGGGGAGTATTTCCCAACTGCAGGGAGTTTCACTGGAATTCCCTGTCATTACAAATTTTGCAGCTTTGCTGTTGCCTTTGAGAGGTTTATCTTCTCTCTGAAAGAGGAGTCCCACCAAAAAATTCCTGTATCTGCCATTCCTTCCTCTCAAGCAAATAATGTGTTTCCTTTGTAATTTCCCATTACAGGAACTCTCATATGTTGTGGTGGGAGAGGTGCCAGTGTGCGCTGCATGTGCTTTCCTGCTGCAGGCAAGGGCAGTGCAGCCAAACGGGGGCCACAAAGGGAGGATGGCCTAGAGAGAGCTCTGGGAGACACACTCCTCGGCTGGCAGAGCTGAGGGTAACCTGACTAGATGCACGGCTGCAAAGGCAAACAGGGCAAGGGAGAACGAGAGAAACAGAAATTGATGCCTGTGCTCCTGCTGCCTGTGTAGTGCTCAGGGTGTTGGCAGCACCAGGGCTTGGTGCACTCTGAGCATGCAAGGGACCAAGTGCAGCAGGGTCAGGGTGTGCACTGCAGGGTATGGAGCTGTCCAGCTGAGTGCAAAGCAAACTGTGTCTTTTCAAAAGCATCTCTTTCCTCCTGGATCTGAGTTAACTTTGGGTCTGGCAGCTTCCGCACTCAGAAACAGTGACTTCAGAATCACAAAGCCCTTTACGTTGGAAAGGTGGAAAGGACCTTTAAGATCTTCGAGTCCAAATGTTAACTCAGCACCATCACGTCCACGACTAAATCATGTCCGTAAGTGCCATATCTGAATGTCTTTTAAATACTTCCAGTGAAGGTGACTTAATCACCTCCTCAGGAAGCCTGTTCCAATGCTTGACAACTTTTCCATGAAGAAATTTTTCCTGATGTCTATTCTAAACCTCCCCTGGCACAACTTGAGACCATTTCCTCTTGTCCAGTCACTTTTTGCATCAGAAAATGCAATTTGAGTTAATGAATTTGTTTTCATAAAAAAAAAATATTCTCCCTTTATACTACTCGTTGCCTGGTGTATTACAATCGTAAAAATGTTAAATCTGTAGTGACAGTGTTTTGGGGTGGGGGGATAAGGTTTAAGTTGTATAAAGTGACTGCACAAGAGAAACAATGAGAGGAAGCCCAAAAAAGAGACTGTCAGTAATAGAGTGAGTAGCTTCAGGCTTTCTTGTTTTGTTTCATTTGGTGGTTTTTGTTGTTATTGTTCCAAATATACTACAGACCTCTTTTTCATTTAATCATGGAAAAATTTGTTCAGACTTCAGTGTCAAAGCAAGCAGAAGCTTTAAACTTAAGAGTTTTGTAAAAAGGTAATAGGGGAAATGGGAGATTTCCCCTTTTTGATAGGAAATTTGATAGGAAATCATCTTCTAGCAGCTTCACTTTTGCATTTTAACTCAAATCAAGGGTAGAATGATCTGAGGAGTGAAGTCTTCTTGTCTGAAGACAGTGGAATCATGTTTCTTCTGCTTTCTTTGCCTCCCAAACTCTTCGTCCTACATTCAGAGGACTTTGGTTCAGGTCCTCCCCCAGTTGTAGATCCAATGAGCAGCACCAAGTATAGTGGTTCTTATGATGCTCATGCCCTCTTCTAACAAGGTCACATCAGCAGAGTGCTGAGAGGTTCATGATATGTTGTTTTGTTGTCAAAGGTGAGCTCTGTTGGTCAAATTTCCAAATTTGTAGCCAACGTGCACACTGATACATGCACCAGTTCACTGGGTCTGGGTTCAGGCTGGGCTCGCTTGCTGGGAAGGTTGTAGTGGACAAAATGATGGTGGATAGCCCACTTACAGGATGTAATAATACAGATCTACAAATACAATCTTTATTAGAATCATACAGTCATTAAGGCTGGAAGAGATTCTTAAGATTACTGAGTCTACCCCTTAGCCCAGCACCACCTTGTTTGCCACTAAACCATGTCCCCAAGTGCCACATCCACATACCTTTTGAACATTTATTGTTCATTTATGTACTTGAAAATGAAGTAGCCTTAGTTCTAGGCCATATGAGTGTACAATTTTTTCAAAAGCATAAAGGACACTCTACAGCACCACAGATGGCCATATCTTGTTGAACCTTACTTTACAGCAGTTACTGAAATTTGATTTTTATGACTTTGTTGGTCTAGAGTGAATAGTGGTCAGCATGGTTATCTGGGGAGCAGCATTCAAAACCAACTGAGAGAACAGAGCTCCCTCCCTCCCTCCTTCATGCTTGTATTCCTAGGAAAAGATGGCAGCTAGACACCAGAAGTGAAGGCAGGCTAATGAGGAGCATAATTGAGGATACCAGGGGGAAGTCAGAGATATAGCTATCCCTGGTAATCTTAGCATACCATTTCTTTTTTCCTCCTTAAAGTGTTTGTTTTAGCAGCAGAAATCACATGTTTTCTATTTGTCAACTTGCTGCTGCAGCCTTGAAAATATCTGCCAGTTTTAGTGAATGTTTCAGATGGCTGTAATAGAAAATATTCCTGCAGTGGGTCTGGGGAGAATGTTGTCACCTATTGTGATGGAAAAACAGTGCTGCTGGTGGCAGTTGCAATTCTAGTCCCAGTAAGCCGTGAACCTGATGCATGGGTTTATGTGGCTGCACACATTTAAAAAACCCCATAGTCTCCATTTAGCATCAAACGTAGCAGTGCAGATGAAACATGGGTCACTAAGTAGCTATGCTTGTTCTGCATGGGCTCAGTTCAAAATATCTCTCCTGTTTGAAACTTGTCTGGGAGGACACATGTAATTGCCTGCAGGATCGTTTCTTCTTGCTGACTGCTTCCAGCAGCCGTATGTGACAGCAGGGAAATGGTCCATGAGAAGTGGATCCAGGCCAGTGCTGGCCATCAGGCCATGGTGAATTGAACCTAGATTAACAGAACATTTTCTTGCAAGAGCTGGAAATGATCATAAAGTACACTTCCTGAAGATCTCTCCTTAAGATTTAGTTTCTCCAGAGTAGCTTTCTCTTGATAAGTTCTTGATAAATTACTTGATAAATAGTAGATAATATCAAATGTAAATTACATATTATAGAAACAAATTTGTTTTCCTTGCACAATGTTCTTGAAGAAAGAATAATTACTGTTTTGTAAAACTCTAGTGGCAGCTCAGATTATACTTTATTTGGGAGGCATTTCTGAGGTCAACTAAAGTGAAGATGTGTTTTATCCAGGGGTTTATTGCTTCATTTTTTAAGTGTAGTGTCTCATAAATGGAATCGACTGTATAGTCCTTTCCTAGGGAAAAAATGTGGATTTTAAGTGTGAGAATAGCTCTACAGACTTTTTAATAATTCAAATGTCTTGGCTTCATGCTTATTTGACTTTTCTGCCAGTATTGATAGCACCATTTATTTTCTGATTTTACCCAGTTCGTATAGCATGTCTTAAGGGTAAATCTCAAAACTCACAAATCTTACTGTTCACTGAGGTTGCAATGAATGTTTTCTGTTGATGTATGATCTCACTGAATTTATGTTGTAATGTTAAAGGTGATCTTTAGCAAAATCCGGTAGCAAGAACTTGAGAGAAGCAGCTGTTGTCTTTAAAACTAGCACACAACGTGTCATTAAAATAATGATAGAGGTTCACAGAGTTGCATTCTAAGTACTAATCATCCTATCTTGTGGATGAGTTGACTGCTGTGCCTTATTCCACGGTGCTTCATGGGATTGGATGGCCTAAATTATTCAGTAAAAGACTGGAGGTGATAGAAATAGGAGCACATGAATGTGTAATGTATGACATCTGCCTAATATCTGCCTGCTGAACCCATCAACTAAATTAACATTTTCTTCTCCATCCTTAATCTTTGCCAGTGTCACTGTTTAGGTGCAAAGTACTGTCCTCTCTGGGTTGTCGTGAGGATTTTCAGAGTACTGACTTGAATTGGCAGGGGAAGTAAAAATTATAATGGACTGGTGATATTCAAGTTGTATGGGGAGCTAGCAGATTACCGGGGTTGGAGTTAGTTTTTGGCAAGCTAAAATGTCAACATGAAGAAATAATGATTCACTGAGATTGTCCAGGAAAGCTGTAATCACAATCATAATCCAGAATAGTTTTTCTCTGTTCATTTAGGCAGGTTTTCATAAGGAAACTGGGTCAGTAAAAACAACCTTTACATACTATACCTTTACAAATCCACACTACTTACTCCTTTATCGCTTATCTGCTCACATAAAAATCATTATTTCCATTGTACAGTGGAAAAGACTAAAATTTATGTAAGGCTGGAGTTTGGTTGCAAATAATGCATGAATGATTGGAAGTCTTTAAATACTAATTAGTAAATTGAAGCAAAATTAAGGTAATAAAGTTGGCTTTTTTAAAATGGAAAGCCACTACAGTGGTGCTGTTTGTAGATCAATGTCTGTATTCATGCATGGATTGCAGCCTCTTCTTCAGCACTTTGATGCACTTTAATAAACTTCTGTCTATTTTAAAGTGTGTAAGAGCACAGAAAAAAAATCTATGAAGAAAGGGATGACAGCATCTGGGAATTTCAAAATAGATTGTGTTTACAAAAAAATGCTGGACAAACTTTTATAGCCTTTTTATATAAAGGACTGTTGTTCTGAAATTGATACTGTTTTATGTTGTAAATCACTGTGTTGGAAACATTTATGAGCTTTATGAGAATAAGTCTTACAATTTTTTTTAAAAGAGACTGAAATGATGAATGTGTGACTTCCAATGTCCAGTGTTTTATTCTTACATAGAAATTGTGTGTCAGACTTGCAGACAGCCATGCTCACTGTGGTTTGCCAGGGCATTCAGCAAGAGGCTGCTACAGTAGTGGCCTGTTTTGTTATAACTGCATTTAGAATGTGATATTAAGTTTCATATTTTAGAAATGCTTGTAGAAATGATGGTATAGATTTGTGATGGATTTTTGCTTACTTTTCCTTACATTATAAAGCATATCACCACACAGAAAAATGTATTATTGTACATTTTATGTAAATGTACACGTCTTGACTTTCTCAATGCACTTAGAGAGCAAAAAGCCCTGCATGTGCCTGAATAGCTGCAAAACCAGAGCGGGAGAGCGTCCCAAATCAAAACAGCATCCATCCAGCCTGTGTTTGAATCTAAATTGGTCTGTGAACTTTAAAATTCCACTTCCTTTTCATTTGGCTTTAATAGGAACAAATGATCCCTTAAATTGACATACTTTTTCAGAGCAGGGTCTCAAGGAAAATTATTGCTTTTACTGTTGCTGTAGTAGCCAGTCTGACTAAACTGAATCTATCTTAGCAATATCAAGGAAAGAGTAATTCTTTTGTGTTCAACTTCCTTGTTTTAACTTCTGATTTAATTTATTAAAATTAAACTAGAAAAGGATAATGGGAACATTTTCTTTTTATCATAATATTTATTGAAAAGAATGTCTTGAAATAACTTATATTGCTTGTATGAAACATTACATATATATGGATCTTGGCATGAGCTTGGGGAATAGACATTCTTTGATCTCTGTTGTCATTTTATTCAATTTCTAATTAACTTTTTATATGCCAGTCTCAATAGACTTTCATACTAGAAGTAATGGGAGCAATTCTGAGGCTAACCCAGTCCCTGGAAAAGTCATGCTAGAGAGAAAAATGTGTACAAACAGAAATAATTTCTCTGCCAAGACCTTATGCTCACTTTGTTTTGACTTTGTCATTGACACTTCTATATTGTTATTTCATCCATATAATGACAGCAGTAGCACTATCATTGTTATGTGTGCTTCTCTGCTAAGCAGAATATTAAAGAAATTATCTAAACCAAAAATTCCTGCATGGTGGCAAAAGTATTAGAAGTTTTGTTTACTGAACTTCATAGCTTATTTTCAGTTCCTGCCCAGGTTCCTTGAGCTGATGATGGTGACAGAAAATAAATACAGCTCTCACCTTGTTCATTTGCATCTCGCTGGGAGAAATATTAGTCTAGAGCAGAGGAGACACTTTGGGAAGGGAAGCAGAAAAGTATTAGTTCCTGCTGTGATACTGGTGTTGTGTATCTATCCAGTGGTTCCTCCATTGGCCTTTTGCTATTAGGAGTAGGAACTCAAAACCAAGGACTTTTAACATCTGTGTGATTTCAAACCAGGCTGCTTCAATTGTACTGTGTAGTTAGCAAAGGAAATACAACTTGTTTGAGGAGCTTGGGAGGCAATCAAGAAGGAATTGGAAAGTGGGATTAGTCTCTTCCTATTCATCCTCTCCCATACTGTTACTTCCTTTCCTTTTTCCCTGCAATCCAATATAGTTTGGTTTTGCTCTTATCTCCCTGTTCCCTACTTGATACACAGCATACTATGCACTGCAAGTATTTATTTTCTTTTATGTTTTCTGTCAGACCTTATCTCGGTTTTTTATTCCTTCTATTCCTTTTATTCTGCATATACTGTTAAAAAGTATTGACCCTTCAAAGGGAAGAAGTGTGGAGTCAAAGAAGCAGGCAGAAGGAATGCTGCTGTGGAACATGCAAAAGCACAGCTCTGTTCAGCATCCCTTGCCTCTAGTCTGATATTACATGGAAATATGAAGCATGGGAACTGCTTTCACAGAGCTGTTTGGTGGAAGTGTGTTTTGAAAGACACTTTATTTTTGTTATAAACTCTGAGACAGAATGGGTTCAGAAAGCCTAGGGCAAATACCACAAGCTCAGCTGCCCTACAACTCCCTCAAGGACAAGTCTGCTTGGGTTTACACTTTGCATGGAAATGGCAACTTTGAACACCCATAAACCTCATAGACAACGAGTTTATTATTATTTATTCTCTTAAGGCATGAAAACAGAAATAGTAATGGAATTTTTGTGGAGTATGAAAGACAAACTGTTAGCAAGATGTTTTATAAGTCTCACAAAAAATAATTTGACTCCCGTATTATGCATAGTGAATGGCAGGTTTTTTTCTGGTATACCACTTTAGGTGGGTTTTAATGTGTTTGTTTTTCAGAGTGATTGATGGGAACCCAGACTATTTTTAAAGTACGTCTGCTAGACATTTAATATAAAGCAGCAATCTTTCCCTCCTCCTCCCAGCCCCATCCTTCTCCCCCAAGAATTTTAGACCTAACAGATTCTATTTATTTGTTTACTTCAAACTCTGATGTGGTTTCTCCTCCTTCTATTGGATGCTCATACAGCATGTTCACCACTGATTCTTGCTACCAGCCTGTACTTTCTGTACTCTTCCATTCTCCACACCTTGCCCTGCTGATTCTCCCACCTCCTTACATACTCATGCTCTCCCACAGAAGGCAGATGCCCTTCCCCCATGGGTCTGCCTCTCTTCTCCCTGCTTTCCTCTCAAGGAATGTACCAGAGAAGCTGAAAGCACATAGAGCTGGCACTGTCCATCAGAGGAGTTAACAGTACTTGTTCCACAGCCCTAACTCCTGTTTGGAAATGTTTTCAGAAGCATTTACATTTTTAGCCAGCTAAAACCAATGCATACCTTCGAGCTTTTGTAAAAGCTGGAAGTAGAATATGTTGACTATGGAGGGCAGAAACTTGTTTTGTTCAAGCTCTCCGGGCAGATGATGGTGCATGTTAGTCTTAATGGGTTTATTTTTCTTTGTTTAGATACTTAGTCATGTTGTATATCTTAAGAACTAGATTGCAGTAGAATAAAGGTATAATTTGTTCTTAAGGGCCTTTCAAGAGTCACACACTTTCAGGGCTTGATAGATGAAGGTTAAAAGTCACTGCCTTAATCAATACTTGTGAGTCTCAGTGGCTTGCTTTGCTGTTCTCACAGTCTAAATGACTGTGTTCAACTCAACTCTTTGACTCTGCAGCAAACTACTTGCTTTGTGCAATATGAAATCATAGCTTGAAGTAGTTGCATTTTTTAAAACTACCAGGTTATTTCTTCAAATACCTTAAAGATCAAACTTGTGCTATCATCTGTAAGACATTGTGCCCTGGTTATTGGTACAGATACTGTCCTCTGTGTTTTCTTGTTGATTTGGTCAATAAAATTCCATCTGTGCTTGTGGTTGTATTTTCTGCTTGCTAGGGGGGTGCTGCTGGTTATGTGGCTGCTTCGTGGTGTGCTTAATAAGACATTGTTGTTGCCTGGATTGCTAAACTGTAGCAAGTAATTGAAAGCATTTTGCTCCTTGCATGCATAGGAATGTTTCTCCCTTCCTTCTCAATGGCAGTTTACATTAATGTGTACTGTATTCTGCACCAGGCTCTCCTTTGAGAGACTTCAGCTCATGAAGGAAACAGGAAATAGTGTCTCTGTGAAATAATGATGTGGCCTATTTTTCTTAACTTTCTTTTCTCAGAGATTTAGTACAGATGTATTCCACAGCCTGAATAGTGTGCAGATGTTAATATATTTAGCACTTCATTGCGTCTGAAGTCTTACACACCATGTTTTATTAATAGTCATATTCTACTCTGGCTCTTAAAATCAGTTTGGTTTCCCTCAGTTTTTCATTATAAAAACCTGAACAAGGCACAGGCTAGCCATGATAGAGTGGTCTGGACTCTGGCATTCATCATGCTGTTGGTCTGCCAAAACAAGGGCTTATTTGACCTTTATTATATGGCCAGTCTGGAAAGTCATAGCTTTTGCCTTAACATCATGCAGAATAAGTCCTTTAGCTGCATCAGGTTGATTTAACTTATTTTTAATTTGTAATATTTCTTGTTATTTTAGGTTGCTTTCTGTTGTCTGTTTTGAAATTATTTTATGAATTTAGTAAATCCATTGTTAAAATTAAATATGCATGCATACACACACATATCGTGATAGATCTGAAAATGCTGGCAATGTGCTGGTAATACACAGAAAGATGTATTAATTGCATCACCATTACTGTAGTGTTAAGAGGAAAAGTTCAAATAAAATTTTCACTCTATGAAAAAACTAATTCCATATTTATTCTTCCTGCAGTTGTGACCAGCAATAAGTTAATGCTGTTGTTGTTTCTAGGAGATTGTGATAGGTTGACTTAGGAAGAAGAAACTCAGAGAGAAGTTCTTCCTCAGGGAATTTCCTCTGTGGGGGTTGGGACACCTGTAACAGCCAATTAGAGAAAGTTAGTTCGCTCCGTGAACACACATTTCAAAGGAGGTAATCCGGAACTGGCTCTTTTTGTCTTTCCAGTGGCTGAGCAGGTAACACCAACCCGAGCTTCCCTCTCCCCCATGCGGGGGGGGGGGGGAGGGGAGGCTCGGGAGGCCGCTTGGGCCCCGTTTGCCAACGAGGAGACCCAATGGCCGGGGGGAGAAAAAGTTGTGTGATAAGACCTTCACGGCTTCCTCCTCCACGGGCCTGCGGCTCTGGCATGGGGGGGAGGCTGACTCTTGCTGCTGCCGGCCGGGCCGGGCCTGCCCAGGTGGCCATGAGCAGTGTGGGGCTGCAGCCCAGCCCCAGAAAGGCTGATTGACACCTCAGCTGCCCCCCCCAGTGCGGCCTGAGCCTAGCCCAACTTTTGTAGTTGTATTAAATTTTAACTCTTTAGTGCTCAGATAAGATTTGCAAAGCCTCCAGCCTTTCCTTTGAATATGAAAGGAAATAAGAAGATTTCTGAAGTCAGTGACATAAGAGCTAAGTTTTTAAGATGGAAGGAGAATGAGAAGATGCTGAAATGGCTGAAAATCTTTTTGTGAAATTGTAGGGATGAACTGATGTACTGAATATTCCTATAAACCATGGAAAAAGACATGGGGGGATGGAAATGTTCCATTTGATGGATGATTTGACTAAAGAGCTCTTGTGTTGAGAATTTCTGCCCTGAGAAAAGAAGGGGATTTCAGTTTTCTGAAGATGAAGCCTGAGCAGAGAGAAAGGAGACAGAGAGAATCTTTGCTGTCGAACATTTCATTCTTAAAAGGAACACCCCATGAGACAGACATGGCCCACATCTACAGCTTTGGGACGGCTGTAGAGTTGGGAGGAGTGCCACGGTTGCAGGTTCCCGGGTAGATGCAAATCGTGAAAGATAAAACCACAAGAGGACTGTCTTTTTCCTTCTTGTGTGAAAAATCCCTACAGCTTCAACAAGAAGATGCTTCTCTCTCCAGAAATGAACTGAGAAATACTAAATTGGGGACTGACCGAAGTATTTGTTATATGTTTGTTTTGTTGCTATGAAGATTGGGAGAGGGAGGGAAGGAGTGATCTGAAAAGTCTTATTCTGATTTTTTTTTCCTTTCTCTTTGTTTGTGTAGTTAATAAATTTTCTTTTATACTCTCTCAAGTTTTAGGCCTGCCTTGCTCTTTTGCTCCTGGTTCTGTCTCACAACAGGAAAAATAAGTTTATTTAAAATGGCAACTCAAAACGAAGACATTAATTTGGCGCATTGGCCAGGAAATCAAAATTAAACCAAGACAGAGATTCAGAGCCAAAGACATTGGGGAAGGTACAGCTGTGCATTCCTGAAAAGAGAAGGGATACTAGCTAAAAGGCTTGGGAGATTTGAGCATAGAAAGATAAAAAATTATTTGTCTGCATTCTTGAAGGTTATGGAGGTATAATTTTTCATAAATGCCATACATTCATTTTTATCTATTTCTTTATTGCTGTATTTTCCACAGGTTTGCAAAAAGCTGATTCACATATGGACTAAGTTGCATGTAGGCAAAGATGTGGGCAAGCAGTTCACTGTCTGCAGTATTCCTCAAATTCTGCAAAATGGTAATTATTAGATCTGCTTTCCCTAAATAAGCTTTGAGATTAAACAGGACCCAGGAGACACTGGCAAATAAAAATTGTTTGATAGGTTAAAAGTCTTGCTGTAAAGAACTACATGCATGGATAGATGCTGTCTTGAGCACAGAAGGTGGCCTAGGGTTTATGTGAGCTTTAAGTAAGACAAATATGTATATATTGTTTTGTCAACTTGACATCTCTTTTGTTACTATGCTTTGTTCCCACTTCTAAAAGCACACAGAACTTTATTTAGAAAGAATCTTACTCTGCACTGTGTTCAAACTTGTCACATCTTCCAAAAACAATGAAGTTTTGCTGACAAGTGAAGTTAGTTTCAATTATTGTGCAGTCTCTGTGGATATACTGAGTAAACTCTTCCAGGGTAGGGGCTGAAAGTAGGACAGTATTCACAAGGCCATGAGGAAGGTGCCCAGTTTATGGCCTGACTCTTGAAAGAAGTGCAGTCTGAAAGATCTGTTTTTCACTAAGCCTGAGCCATGCCAATTTGGACTAATGTGCATCATTTGGACTGTAAATAAGAGGGACAATCCCATTGCCATGCAGTATAAATACACTGGTACTGGTATTATGTTTATGCAGCTCCTATGGCAGGTTAGAATTATTCTGTGAATCAAATAAAGCTTGTTAGTGGGATTAAAACAAAATAACTATAATGCTGCAAATGTATACATTACAAAGATGGAAAAGTATGCTTTACTCTTAATGTTGTCCACACTGGAGTTAAACTTGTGTAAATTCTTGCTTTAAAATTAAATGGGATACTCCACCAAATGAATATTCTAGTTAGTGTGTACACTGTGCTTTGGTGGAAAAATCAGCCAGTGTTTGTGCTAAGTCATGCCCAGTAAGAAGAACTGGTAGGATCTGAGCCTAAATTAGTAGGCTCAGTAATCTGTGTGGTTTCTGGAATGAACAGAATACATGACAGATAGTCTTAATAAGATCTTCTGAAGAGTGGAACAATGTTATTAGGAATAACAGAATGACAGCTAAAGCAAGGAAAGAAAATTGCAGACTGATGGAACTATTTTCCAGCTGTGAGACCTGATGCATCCTGTGGAGCAGCTTCCAGAGGAAGGCGATGAAGATGTCATCACTAGAGACACTTACAGACAGAAATAGGCTGAAAAACACATTATATAATTTACTGCAAATAGCATTAGTACAGCACCTGAATTGTGGCAGGATAACTAAACTCAAGAAAAAGTTTAACAGTTCTAACTTCTTTTCTTTGAAGCTAGTGTTGTGAGTTTGCTTATTCCTATTTTCCGTGAAGCAAAATAAACACCTGTTTTCTTAATAGTTTAACATATTTTACTTATTTTTTATGGAACTTGAATGACAGTCTCATTGGCTCAGCTATTAACCCTTATCAGTGGCTTTCCCCTGCACACCTGCAACTAGCTTCTGCTTTCCCTGGCATGCAGTAAAGACATTCCTAGTTGACACCCTCTCTTCCCCCAATCCCTGCTCCCTGTAATGTCAGCAACCTGGGCAGATGTTCGTGATCTGCTTTGTGTTGAAGTCTGCACTCGTATGTCTCTTCCTCTCTTCTACTTCCTAATTTTCAAGCAGTCAGACTGTAGATAAAGCCTCTGCTGAGACTGGGCCGAAAAAGCACAAGCACAGTTGATGCACAAAGACATTGCTGTTGAGACCTGCTGGTACAGTAGAGGTGCCATGCAGAACTCAGATGATCAGTATATATTTCTGCTGTTGCATTTTAACCACAAATCTGTTTTATCAACAGATCATACTACACATTGTGTTTGATTAACATGCAGGGCAATGCTGTTGCCCAAGAAGCCAATTGCCTTTTACCCAAAGGAGGGACAGTGGTGGGTAGCCAGGAGTGTGGTGGCCTAGCTTCAGGCATTGTCCAAGAGCTGTGGGATATGGCTTGGCCTCTTTGCTCCATATCAGCTAGCACTGAGAATGTGCTCATCTGAGAATGTGTAGCTGAACCAAGGGTAGAGAATTAAAGGTAATACTAAGGTAACTGATGCATTTTCTGATTTTCATTTTCTATTTTTCATAGCTCTTCATAAAAGGGTTCTTCCATGAAGTGTGGCATTAATGCCCAGATACTCTTGAGGGATGTTGATTTAGCATTTACCAGTGTTAAAGTAACTGAATTTATTAATTATTAGAACTTTGCAATGAAAACAGTATTCAATATATATTTTTTCCCCCAAAAGATAATGTAAGGCACTTTCATGCAATGCCAGCATGCAGCAGTACATCAGAGCTTCACGTGTACAAGGACAACAAAACCTTCCTATGGACCAGGGTGTTCAGAATAAGATTGAAGCTTGAATATCCGGAAATCCTTCCTGTCAGTGATATCTGAGTCACTTAGGAATTTTTTTTTTAAATGAAAAAGTTTACCTCTAGGATAAGCTTTTCTGCAGAAGTTGTATGTACAGAAAAATCTCAGGACTGTTATAGGAAAGAAAATCATTTACATCCCCAATTTCTTCAAGATTTTTCATGCACCAGCCTCTTCAGTTTCTAGCTGGTCTGGGTAAGCCTCACACATATCACTTCTGTGATGCCTGTATTATTTCCATAAACAATAAACAGCAGCCCAAGATGATAAAGTGAAACTCCAGTTGAATTTTAAAATTATGTAATGATTCAGTGATGATTCTGGTTTATGGCATTCATTCTTAATGCTTGATGCTGTAAAAACAAAAAGATATATTTATCAGATTGGAAGTAGTTTGTGGTTGGGGTATTATTTAAATAGGATTACTTCTTTATTAGATAATCCACTGAAGTGAATTTCACCATGTGCTAATATCTCTTGAGACACATTTTGAGCTTTCTGCAGATCCTGCATGTTTTAAATAGTCTTGGAAAGTTCTGAATTTTCATGAACAAAATAGCTTTGGGAGGAGATCAGCATACTTAGTCATTTAGGAAACCAAGCATTTCCATTCAGGTGCCTAATACAGAGGTAGGAAATTAACTTTGCACAAGCAAACTTGGAGGATATTCAGATTATTTTTCAAACAGTCAAGCTTGCTGAGGTATTGTAAATATCAATAGGAAATGGATTCACAGTTATGCATAATTACAGTACCCTACTTCTCTTGCTTCTAGATTAAAACTGAGCTGCTACTGTAATAAGTAACCATATAATTCAGAAAACAGATAACTAAATTTACATAAAGAATAATAAAATTGAATATATTTTCACATTAGAGAGGCAACAAAGTTATTCATTGGTTGTATAACTGTTAAAATTAAGTTTCTAAGAAAACTACAGGCATGTCTGCTAAATGTGGAAAAGAAAATTACCAGAGGAGCTATTCTAATTCTTTTCTCTCATAATTTTTCCATGTCACATAGACCAACAAATGTTACTTATGGAAGCATTTGAAACCCTATGTTTTCTTAATAAAGACTGCTCTCAAGAGCACTAAGCACGATATTTGATAAGAAAGAATTAAGATTAAATACATCCATATTTGTCCTACTTGGAGCCTAGACCATTAATGGCTACTTTACATGCAATACTTAAAAAATTTTAGATAATTCTAAGAACTACTTTGAAGAGCAGCATTGCTATTTCAAAAATCAAATCTCATTGGAAGTGACTGAAGCCATAGCTCTAAAATGAACTAAAAAATTTATCATTCCTCTGCACCAGTAGGAGAAATTAATGCTTTCTTTCATAGCTGGAGCTCCCATAACACATCTGAAAGGGTTAGTATGTGGGCAAAGAAAATTGTTGGCATTCTGTTGTTTCCTGGAGCATATACATTCAACATATGTACATTATACATCTGGGGAAAAGGCTAAGATAGCTTTGTCTCTTTTTTCAACACTTTATAGTCCCTTATGCTCTGACACAGCTGTAGTGATATTGTAGTAACCATGAATGTTCCAGGATATTAATTTTTCTCTAGACTTCTGCATTATTTAAAAGAAAAATCTTACAAAAACATCCTCCTTTCCCTGGAAAAATACATTCTCTGTGGTATTTTTTCATTACTTTTGTCAGAGTGAATTAACAATACTAAAGACTAAGATTGTGTAGCTGAGCGTTTGGGTACTCTCTGTGAATGTGAGAGTGGGATTCAAGTCCCTGCTCCAAACACTGTTTCAGCTTTCTCACAGAAGGGAAGATCTTTAACAGAAAGGTCTGAATTTAGAAGAGTCAGTTGCTGCAGGAATGATCCTAAAAGTTCTACCACGACTCCATGTAAGCCTCCCCAACTTCAGACCTTCTATAAACCCCAGGCATCAGTGGATACATGTTTATATTTATCTGTAAAAGCCTCTAGCTGCAAGCAGTGGAGATAATGAAGAATGCTGTAGCTTGAAATTTACTGTCACTGTTATTATATTGTGCAAAGAAAATGTGCTTTTAGATAATGTTGGGCTTTATGTCATTTAAAGATAAAATCCAATATAGGTTTCAGATATAGAAAGTATGAGAACCTATTGTATTTTGTGCTGTACTGGCAGGATTCATAAAAATTTTTTGGTTTTAGTGAAAAATACTCTTCTTTATAAAGTCAAGGAGCAACAGATTTCAATGAATGGAATGTTACAGATCTAGGAATGTGTGAAGTAACAACTGGGACTCTGCTGCTTTTATTTTTTGAGGAACTAATCTTAAGGATGTTCTTTCGGTTGCAACCAATCCTCTTGATAATTTGTGGTGTTGCCAGTCTGTCTCTGTACAGATACGTGATTCTCTACTTGTCTTGAGGTGCATGCTGTCCCAAACAGTGAAAACAGAAACACATGAAGTTGATCTTACTCCTGTACACTGAGACAATTGGAGGTTAGCCAGCTGAAGATGTAATGTGCTTCTTTGAGGAGTCTTGGGATTCTTCACAGTGGGGAACATTTGAGGAGCACCTCATATTTCACTTGCTTGTGTTGTGAAGTCTATTTGAGACCTAAATGGTTATGCTCTAAAATTGTTTAAATTCCGTTTTTCCTAGGCCAAAGAATGTCTTGTTCTGTAGTGAGACATAAGTAAATGTTGCAGTGTATTTCTTGTTAATGGTATGTTCTGTTATAGCCCAAGCTAATGGTTTAGTCCAAAATTACACCCTCCCACCCACCTTGTCAATCTATCCTAAATTACCTGTCAATCCTGCTTTGTGCCAGCCCCCTGCTTGCAATTCCTCTTTGGAAATCTCATAAAACTTGATGTCTCATTAGTCCATGTGACCCAGTTTTCCCCCCTACCTCTCTCATTGGACAATGCCTTTATAAACTCTACTCTTTATTCCTCCCAAGAAT
Source organism: Acridotheres tristis (assembly GCA_037013685.1). Lineage (NCBI taxonomy): Eukaryota > Metazoa > Chordata > Aves > Passeriformes > Sturnidae > Acridotheres > Acridotheres tristis. The sequence goes on along the minus strand of CM072885.1, from coordinate 26,591,188 downwards.
TCCTCCAATTTGCTAAGAATTTGTACCTTCCCCTTGAACTTCCCCCATATTTAAGTTGTACCTTTGCCATTTTTGTCTTTTGTCCCGCAGATTCCCCAAAGTAATAAATCCTTTTTATCCTATGCAAAAGACCTCCCCCTCCTCCTTGCCGCCTTTGAACGCAATCTGACAGCCAAAAGGCCATGGAGCCATAGTTCAAGCCACATCCAAGGCTTCCTGTTCCTGGAGTGTGACCTACTCTAGGCATGGGACCATAGTGGCAAAGTGACTGCAGCTCTGGCCGGTGTGTCAAGTAAAGACATCAAAGAATGAAAAATAAAGAACTGCAAGATGGAAGTTCTGTTCTCCCTCATAATGCTTTCACATCTACTGTTGAAAAAATGTAGTACAGCTTTCAAGCTCCTAAATATTAGAAAATTCCTGTGTTTGAAATTCCTCATGTACAAATTTTATGCCACATTATTTCCCTGCTTCTTCTAATGCAGGTTTTGCAGTAAAAAAGCAGGTACAAATGGTGACATAGAGCTGAGAACAAGTGAAGCATCTTCACCTTTCTATGTGGGAGGGGCAAAGTGACAGCCTCAGAGTTGTTCAGGAGCTACTCCCAGTGGGGTGCGGAGAAGCTTCCCCTTCGTATCAAACAGGATGAACCTGTGCTTTGTCACCTTCTGGGGCCACCTGCAAAGGATTTGAACACATTTCCTGGATTCAGCAGTTCTTGCATGGACGTGTGGCAGCAGCAGTGGAGGAAACGTCCTCTAACACCTTTTGAAGATTGAAGGAGGAAGTGCCCTTAGCCTTTACCACATCTGTAAACACCATTCTTGTGTCAATAGCTTTCACAGCCCCCAAGAGAGACACAAGAATGGTCCAGTGGTCATAAACTGCCTGAATCGTTGAATGTCTAGACTTGACTGTTGAGGAAGTATCTTTAGGCCTTCCTTATATTCTTTCTTATGTGCCTGCAGGTGGTATCCTTCAAAGGATGTTAGGCTAAATACAGCAAATGTCTAAAGATTTCATATGGTCATTTTGCTGCCACTACCAGGCACTTCAGATATATATCTGTACACATTGTCTCATATATAATCTTTCTGGGGTTACATTACTGTTCTTTCTTAGAGTCTTCAGAGCTGTTAGTCTTGGACAGATGCCCCATACCATTTTAGTAGGAGCAATGCAGAATTATATAAATGGATCACAGCATGGTCCCTAACTCAAAGAATGAATCATTCAGTTACAGGATAGAGATGGCATCAGGTTAAAAATAGGGAGGAAAGTGTAAAAAAAGCTGTTTATCTGCCACACAAACAAAAGGCAATAAACTTACAGTAATAGCTGTAAATAGTAGGAGTACTTGCCTATCCACTTGATTATTATCTTTGTAGTCTTTAACGGTGTGCAGGGCTTTGAAAGGGTGATGTGTGAGCTACTGTTGTTACTGGTGTTTGGGGCGGTTTCATGAGGACAAGTAAAAGAAAACAAAAAGGTAATTTTGCATTGCTGGTTAAGAATCCTAATAATCTGCAAGGTGTCACCTCTGAGATTATCACTTTGTGTTCTGCCAAGAAAGAGTGAACACAGTGTACATCTTTCATTATTGCACATTTACAACTGTTAGAAACATGCAAAGTATGAATTTGTTGGAAATTACCCCTGCCTCTTAACAGTCTAAGAGGGTTGGTTGCCTATAGCTACTGAGTAAAGAGATCTGCTGGCATAGCTGACACCTTTATATGACTTACTGACTAGCTGAAATTGTTTACTCGGAGTTGTCTGATTTTTTTAGCCAGAGGGAATTACAACAGGAAAAACAGCCAGTAATGTATCAAAAGCAGCTGCGCCCACAGCTGGATGGACGTAGCTAAGCTGGTAGGGAATGTGGCCACCTGAGCGATTCCTTCAGAAGCGGACAAGAACCGGCACTCCGAGTGGCAGGGTTTGTGGCTGTGTGCCCAGGGGAAGGCATTTCTGTGCTTTGCGGCGATGCATTTTGGCCTGTGGGTTCTTTATGGACTGTGGCTCACTCCCTGCTGATGATATGCTACTATTAGGGTTTTTAACAGGTGAGATTTAAGTTTCTGAATCTAGCCTGGTTCTCTCTCTACTTTGTATGTTTGTGTCTTAAAATATATCATAATTTTTTCCTGATACTGAGTTATTATCTCCTGAGTTATTATCTCCTTGTGGAGGGAATGCTTCAGATCCTTTTGCTCCCTTGCTTTTTCTGTGTGTTGGCTTGATGAATTGAGCTTCATTTCCAAGTCTATCAGTGCTGGTAATACAAAACTCTCCTACAAATTCCCCTTGGCACTGCTGTCATATGACACTTTCGCATTTTTAAAACCTGTCACAGTACAAGCTGGCTTGTAGTGGGCAGTGAATTTGGCCACTGATTGGATAAGCAGCCTGGCTTAAAAGGCCAGCCCCCAAAGAACAGAGATAGAACAGAATTGGAGACAGACAAGGATTTAATCCAGTGAGTTCCAGCCCTGGCTGCAGAGAGCTATTGGTCAGAGGGCTGGGCAGCCTGATCTGTGAACCAATCACAGGCACTTACCCGGGAACATTGAAAGGGGTATAAAAACCGAGATCAGAACTGAATAAAGGCTTTTTGTCACATGGATTACAGAGTGTAGCATCTTCTGTCTCAGATTCTGCTCCGTCACACCTAACAAAAACCCTCCCTGATAACTATAGAGTGGATGAAGGCATCAAGAAATTTTAATTTGATGATAAATTCTTGTGGCTACTCATACAACTTTATTAGTACATATAAACAGATCTTTTCCTTTGGTCCACCATGAATAATGTCTGACACTTCAGGGCTATCAGAACTTTCTTGTCTCTCTACTTTCTTTAGGGTGATATGTATTTCTGCATCTGTCTGATCTTTATTTTGCTTTCCCATCTCAGTTAAGCATCTCAATAAGGCTCAATCAGAATCTTTGTACAGTTGGTTGTGTTTGTTTTCCTTTTTTCCTTGGAGTCCTTTATACCTATTTCTAGTTCTGTTTCAGTCCGATTTTACTGTTAAAAGGGCATTGGGAGGAAATTCTTTCCAGTGCTAAGAACAGCTTGCCAGTCCACCAGTGTTGTTCTCGTTGTTGCTCACTGTTCTCTCCCAATAATTATAGGGTATATTTTGCATTTATGGGGTTTCGTTTATGAAGAAACTTTTTGGGCCCTTTGTTTTGCTATGAGACTCTGTGAACTGATTAAGAAATGTAATGCAAATTTCATGCCTACAGTACCCAACCTATATAAACATCTGATAAGCTTTCAGTGTTAATAGGCTTAAATTAAAATACTAGCTTACTCACCTGTGCAATTTTAATTACTTTCACATCTGCCAGTTATTATGTAGAAAACATTTTTGCTCAGGCTCCCTAGTAAGTATTTGAATGTGCAGTCCCCTCCTCTCACTGGTGGTGCTAACCAGAAAGATTTGCAGACTTGTCCTGTGTTCTGAACTCAGAATAACAACAGGTACTTCTAGTCCAGTGCAATATTGGGAAAATCTTCCAGTGTGAGAGTGAATATGATTTACTCATTTGCTCAATGACAAAGATTCAGTGGAATAGGTCTAGTTGTGAAAATTCTTCTTTACTTTTTTCCTCTCCCTCAATCTGATGACAATAATTTGTATGTAAGAAGTCTGACTTGGAGAGGACTATTTTGTTCTGTAAATTGATAGCTTTTTCATAGGTAGGGCATATAGTCAAATAGGGCCCAGAAGTTATCACTATCCATCAGTTATAGATAAATTGTATTATGTTTCCCACCCACTTTTTACTAGAAAAATATCTCTCACACTCTCTGCTGTCATGTTCAGCAATTGCAGCTAAGTAGTAATGCATAATGAACATATAAGCAACATGTTCAGTTTCTTTGTCTTAAGCCCTGTCTTGAGTTCAAGCACAGTGGTGCCTCTTCTGTGAAAGAAAAATGATTAATGCTGCTTCTTTCAGAAGCTTTAGTTCAGTCTTACTGTATTTTTTCTCTTTAATGAGGGAGTGTATATTCTACATATGCAATAATGTTAGCTTATCCACTTACCTCAAATGGAAGGATAAGGCTTTACATACCTTTTCCTTAAATTATGTACCTGGATCCATGTTTTTTCCACGCTTCTCTATTTCCTGTAGCTGGCAGCTTTATTTTCTTGGCGTTTGTACTAGCATGCAGTATAATCAAGCCTGTTACTCTTCCACTTGTAACGTTGTATTCCTAAAACAATTGCAGTTCATTTTACTGTAGAAAACACAATTATATTGGCTGTTGTGCTATTTTACCAATGCATGTTCTTCATTAGTTGCTGTATTTTCATCAGTTTATGGCTATAAATTATTATTTTGCCTTTTCTTTTTTTTTCTTTTTAATTAATTTCAGCTTTTTGTTGTTGCAACTACGTAACAATAGCAGATTTCATTACAGAAGTTCTGGTTCTAAAGGATAACCAGCTCTTTCAGTCCCTTCTTTGAGACCTGGTTTTAAATTAAATTATGCTGATCAAATCCTTATCTCAGTGGTATAAAATGGAGTGCTGTCTTTGATGCAAGTTTCTAAAGAAGTTTGAGTCCTCGCCAGATGTAAAGAGTGCAATCAGCAAAGAAGGATTATACTGTCAAGAGAGTCAGCTGAAAAATGGTTCTCCAGAAAAAGTTTATATGTTTCTGTTTGATCTGAGAATGCTATAACAAATAATGTAGTCTTTGATTCCTCTACTCATTGATCAGTATTTAAGTACATATTCATGCACATGCTATAAATGCATCAGTCATTTGCAATCTGAAGGAAAATATGCAAACAGAAAGATTTGTGACACTTTAAGCACTCAATTAAACGGAAAACGAGGCAGAAGCCTTATTTCTTCTGATTCCTTTCTTTTAATTGAAATAATAAAATGCATGTACTGTTTCTTCTCTTTTATTCACATTTCTTTCCTGCACTTTTAACTTGTTCTTTTCAAAGCTACAGTATAGCTGATCTTTTCCTTATCCCTGCTCTTAAGAGGGGTTTAGAAGTGTCTCACTTTCTGCCCAATGCTGCCTCTAATTGGTGACTCATCTGCTCATCCCACCATTAGTGGTCTTTAATGCACTGAAGTTGTTCAGTAGGTGTTCCACATAGCTACCTGTTTAGACACAGTGTTGTTCTTGAGGCGTAGATGTGCCTGCCCTGTTTGGCAACACCTTTCTGATATTTTCCCCAATCGATTGCTAGAAAGGAAAAGGAGCCACCCACTGACAGATCCTAAAGGAAAAGTGCATCTTCCCAGCCAGAGAATTCAAAAGCTTCTGGAAGCCTTTTACTCCTGAGCAGGGATAGCGTCTCTGTCATTCAAGTCTTTGACACGCAAAGCTTCTAAACATGAGAAAAGGGCAATTTCTATCATTATGTTAAACCTGGAAAGGCCTTTATGTATCAGGCCTGACATCAATATGTGTTACCTCCAATTTGAGTTTTAGCACATCCTTTTCATCTCTCCTGCTCAGAACCTTTGTCATCAAGTCTAAACATGACATTGAACATTGAATTAGCATTCAGAAATACCCATCCTCATCTGGCTCACAGCATCTCTTGTGATCTGCACTGCCAGTCCATGGGTATCTGGATTTAAAAAAAAAGTTGTTTTTAACATTATATTTAACAGTAACTGGAGGTGTTGCTTGTTTCTGTTTAGATGAGAGTCCTTACACAAAATCTGCAAACCAGGCAAAGGCACCTGATGGAGCACTGTCTGTGAGGCGACAGAGTATTCCAGGTAAGTAAGACTTGCTTTGCTTTTTGTAACACCTAACTTGTTTTTGAACTGCAAGGTAATACTAATCAAAATTCAACAAGTTATAAAAAGCAAATGTATTACAGTTGCTATCAAGAAACTTAATAAGGAAAGTTCCAAGAGAGCTGTAAGGATTTTCCGCAGTTAGGTTGCCTCAAGCTTTTGCTGTAAAGAACATCCCCGCATCTGTCTTTTGCAGCAGATTTGAGACACTGAACACAACCACCTTTTCATCAGAGGCTCATATATTTTCAGGCCCTCTGAGATCTGTTCTTTGATACCTGGTTTTGATAATAGAGGGAGATTGGCTCATACTTTGCACTACGCATCCACCAGATTCAGAAGTCTACCAGAGAAACACTCTGCCAAACTTCTTGTTTTCATGTGATTTTCTGCCATGTGTAGAATTACTTATCCATTCTTGTCTTTTGTGTCATCACATCGCACAAAGCTGGACCATTAGATTAGACCCTTAGTTAAAATAAGTGATCTTTCAGCCTGTGTCTCTCTTAATTACTTAAGACAAGTCTGATATAAGTACAAGTTTGACATACATATTCAGCAATCAGCAATCTAAAGGGATTTTCACCTCAAGTAATATTTTAGAGACCTTTTAATGAAAATAAATGAATGATGACAAAGGTTGCACTCAGGTGGAATTACTGATGTTTCTGTTCTCACCTCAAGCACAGTAACCTCTAACTCGAAGGGAAGATGCATTGCAATAGAAATCAGAAGCTGTAAGGTCATGTCACCCACCTTCTAATGGTTAATATTGCCTGTGCTAAGTGGCTTTGTCATTGAACAAAGACACACAACCCACAGAGACTGTGGATGGGGGATGGAGCTCAGACCTTTGCCATTACTAGGCTCAGATCTCATCCCAAGAGCTATGATGAACAGCCAAAGCACATTTTTATGAGGATGCTTTGTGTACATGTTTCTATGTGTGACAGAGAGCAAGCTGCCTTATTTAGTGTTGCTTATAATGAACATTCTTGTTCATTCTTTAAAACATCCTAGTGATTTAAAAATGCTATTTTTATGGCATAATTATGAAGATCATAACCATTGTGAAAAGACATGAGTAGAGTGTCCAGTGTGCAGTTATTCTTCTAAGAAAATATTTAATTATACCAAGCATCAACCAGTTGTTTTTTAATCCACATCAATAGAAATCAATAATCATTGTTCTTCAGAGTGAATGAAGACCTCTATAGGGTACTTTTCATGTAATGCTGTAGCTCATATGTCAGTAATATTTATGGCCTTGAAAGTATTCAACATTTTGATTTTTTTGCTGTGGTCTTATTAGTTGTCATTTATAGAGTGGTTACTGTATTTATAAAACATTTAAGCTAAGGTCTGAGAACAGACTGAAGTTTGTGGTTTCACATGACATTTTGAGAACTCCTGATGATTTTCACTTGTGTTCTTTAAAAATAAAGTTTGATGAAAATGTACTGGTACATTTTTTTCTTCAGAGCATCTGATAAGATTAGGAATTTCAAGTGTTGAGTAATAGTCATCATGACTAATGACCATTTATTTTGATTTTTTTACAATTTCACTGCATATTCTGGAGTTTTTGAGAACACTGCAGATAAATTTTTACTGTGTGCTCTGCATAAGTCACAGTTTATTCAGAGAGATTAATACAAGTGTTTGGTGAGATGTGCTTTGCTGTATTTCAGATGTTCTGGAAGCAGCTGATCTAAGCTTATGAATATTCTTCAGCTTTTAATATAGCGATGACATTTATCCGAATGCTTTGTTCCATCTCTAGACTGTAGGACCCCAAAGGATAAATGAGATTGAGCTGGTTGGTATTTAAAAAAATTATAATTAAAATTCTTCATGCCCCAGGCAACACTCATTGTAGCACAATGGATGTTGTGGGTTTAGATACATAAAAGACTTTGCAAAACTAAGCATTATTTTGATAATTAACTTGAACATTTAGGAGTTGACTGAAGTTTCTGAAAATAACCCATAAACATTTACATCACTTGACATGTGAGATAGCATGTGTTGTATGTGAGATAGCACCTTGTAAGTAGCTTCCATTCTCCCTTGTGTGTGAGCATTTTATTCACATTATGGATTAATCTTGGCAGAGGTGCAGAAGCATCCCAGCTAGCCAGCTTCATTTGGCAATAGGAGGCTCGCTATTAACTAGTAGCATTAATTAGTACAAGACCAGAAGCAGAACAGCTCCTTTTGCTCAGGAGCAGGGTCACACTTCTGACATTATGTAGGTCAGCTCCAAATAGCTTTTGAATTGGGAGATGTGATGCAGTGAACCCAGTAAATTCTGCTGAACCTGGATGGGAGCATGTCAGCTGGAGTTACTGTCAGTAATCTTCACATGGAGATCTTATCCTACATGGAAAGCATTCATTTCTATATCCCCCCCCCCCCCGATAACACATCACATTCCTGGACTGCTGTTTTTTCAGGCTTGAAGCATGAGAGTACCTTTGACAGTATAGCTGTCTATTCCACTTGATGCTCTGTCATTCCTCAAACATGGTCAGCAGATGTTCTATTCCCTAGGAATGCCCTGCCTATTGGATTAGCCAAGAGAAAACTTCTGGGTTTTAGCAAGGCAATTGATTGTATGCAGAGTTTTGCACAGGTTTGAACAGTCTGTGAAAAAAATACTGTGAAAATACATAGGATGTGAGATGTAAATCTTCCAGTTTGGTAATGAGGTTGTGGCATCTCCCTGTGTCTGGTGAAAGCTCCTTCTCATGACATTTGAATTCACTTTAAAGGATTTCACTGCTCCCTCCTTTTGACAACTATCAGAAAGGGGAGCTTTTGTTGCTGTGAGACCTGAAACTACTAACCTGGCTGCAAACCTCCAGAGGTGGGTTTTTACATGTGAAACTGTATTGAAAGAGCAGTATTGATGAGCACACTGACTAAGTGCACAGAGAAGTAAAGTAATTCTGTAGAGGTTACACAGAGCTCAGACTTTGTTTATTTTACAGGAAAAAATGTTGAAATAATAATTTTATAATTAAAATCAAATGAACATATACTGTGAGATCATTGCACTGAGTTTTATTTATTTTATCCCCAGAAGGAAAGAATGGATTAAGCATCTCCCTGGAGCAGTACTTGCTTATTTGAGATGCAGAATGCATTATTCATGTGATGAGACTGCATGTCATATTTACCATGTCTTCACATGGCGCAAAATCAACAAGCAACAGATCCTTTCAAAGGGATTTACAGAATTGCTGAAATAATAGTTAATTCAAATTATATGCATTAATACAATGCAGTTTGGAACTTGGGCTTTATTTTGCATATGTGAAGGTGTTTAGTTACAATTATATATACATGATTGTTTGAAATGTTACTTAGCTTCACAGTCAGCATTTCTTAACTTAAAAGTAAGGCTTGAGGTAATGCTAGGATGAGAAGCAGCTTGCAGTCAGGAACAAACAGATTTTCCCCTCTAAACATTTAAGTTTAGACTGTCAATCAGAATATAATGAACCCTTATTGCTACCTTGTCCTCATGGAAGCCAAGGGAATGAGTATATTGTGCCCCACTGAAGAAACTGGCACTGCAGGACTAGTTTTAAGGCACACAAAATAAAAACAATGTTTCAGAAGTCATGGGTAAGACCCTTCCCTCAGAATCATAGATGCAGTTAAAAACAAGTATAATTTTAAATTAAGGTGTTTGATAGCCAGCCTGTTGAATCCCTAGATTCAGATGGATGTAGTTCTCATTGAGTTCCTGGACTGAGGTTTCCTGATTTGCTGAGGGTCTGGCAGTGCCCAGCCAAGGGCAAGTCTTAGGTCAGTAGGGCTGTGCCGAAGATGTCATTCCTGGGATTGCTTATTCCTGTAGGAGCTTTAGAAAGGACATCAGCTATTCCTGTGGCACTGATACAATGCCAAGAGCTGATGGCACTGTTCAAGAGTCACTCTGAAGTCAAGGAGACTTTAACATTTACTTCAAGATAAGCATGTTCCTGTGCTGTCCTGGAGATGGACAGGCTGAATAGCTGTTCCCATGATTTCCAAACTAAAATCCAATGCGCTCTTATTTGTTTTAACAGCATGGGTAAGTCAGTCAACAGTAATACTGTGCAAAGTTTTCACTTTATTCATCTATTTCTTTGTTTTCAATTTACTTACTGAAAACTGGGGGCATAGAGTGGAAAGAAATGACCTGACACAAGAGTAAAAGTTATTGCTTTGTGAAGTGAAAATAAGACACCATAAATGTAAGACCAATTAAGAGATTTCATAGAATCTGCAACAAAAGTTTCATTTTGTTTTTAGTCCATATTTTTAATTGAATCTTAAAGCTTACCATTACTAAAAAAAAGTCAAAAACACCAAGTTTTTTGAGGCGAAATGTTTCAGCTTCTCAGTGTTTCATTTTTGTTTTATTTTCTGGAAAAAGTGAATCTGTGCCCAATCTAGTTGGCATTAAATTTTTAAAAATGAAAAATTCACACTTCCTTCTTCTGTCTCATACTTCTGGCTATGTAAAGTCTTGCCTGAAGTAGTCAAGGGCTCAGAAGAGCTATAGTGTGAACTAGACACTGGGAGAGCTATTTGAATCATCTGTGAATTCAGCGATTTTGTTTAGCTAGGACGAATGTGGTGGTGAGCTGTCTCTTTCCTAAGTTAATTCTCGTTCAAGAAACAGGCACCAAATAACAAAGAGTAGTGGAAATATTTCCTCAAAGAGAGGAGTTTTCCTGTTCTCTGGGACAGAAGAATAACACAGCTGCCTGCCTTCTGCCCTGCTCTATACACCTAGCAGAAGGCCCTTGGAGTCTTGTCCTCACCAGGCTGTCCAATCCACTGTTGTTTTGCCTCCATGTAACCCTTGTGCTCCAGCTCTGCCTGCCTCTGGGACCCACAGGAGTCTTCCCAAGTTTCCTTCCAGCCACCTTCTAGTCCACAGTGATAATGGATCTGCTGAGCAGGCAAATTATCTGCATTTATGGTGAGAGTACATGCCAGCATTTGCAGAGACAAGCACAAACCTAGATGTTACAAAGCATTATTTTGACATTTTATCCACCAACAGGAGCCTCTTTTTCTCTCTCTAACCATTTTTTAAATTATTATTTGTCATTTGCAAGTTTTGTATGCAGCTGCAGAGATGTACTAACAAGTCAGTTGTTAAAATAGGTCACTGTGCTTTGAAGGAAAATTGTCAAGACTTTAAAGTCTGAAATCTTTCAATTCATTTGCACATGTGTAAATCCTGCATTTTCTTTCCACACTACCTGATTCTTTGAAGCATGCTGAAATACAGGGTTTGTATTTCAGCACAGTGTTTGATCTCAAAAACAGGGGTACCCAGAGTGAGCACATCGTCTGCAATGGCTCAAGATCTGGAATTGCTGTTAGTAGATGGTTTGCAGCCTTGTTTGGGGGGAGCTTGGTAAAAGGATTTTAATGCAAAACTAAAATGTTAAACAAACATAATTTTAGGGTAGACTGAATTTTGAACTGCTTAGCTAGAAGGGAGCACATGCAAATCAAAGAAGCTTAAAATGCCTTGAAAAGAATATTTACAGAGCTGATACTAAAAAAGTAATTTCTGTATGATGTAGTATCCTCAGTAATTGCTTAAAAGTTAGAAGTTCTCTTAGTAATTGCTAAGAGACGTTATGAAATACTGAATTATTGTAATAAAACCAATAATTAACATCCTGGGAATTTTCAGGCTCTGAAATATTTAAATACACAATGTAAATGTCATTAGAAAGCAGTAAGGCAGTTCTCATCTGATCCTCGGCTCTGAACACATGGAGCTGTTTACAAAAATACAGAGGTATGCCTTTTTTTCCCCCTCCCTGACCCACAGCCTGCTGTGCTGCAAATGCTCATTTTCTGTCTCAAGCTGCACCAAATCTGGCTTTCCTGAGGGGTTTGTCTACTGCCCACAGCTGATGAAGTCAAATGTAGGTTAGGTGGAAGCTGAAGAATTTTAAAGACCCTTCTTCTTTCTTCACTATGATTCTTTGAGTTTTGTAACAGAAAACTAGAAATGTTACAAAAAATAACATTATTATTAGTAGTAGTAGTAGTAGTAGTAGTAGTATTTAAACAGTAACTGTTTAATTAAAAATATATTACTATCAGAAAGCAAGCAGAGGTTGTGAAGAAATAAGAAAGTAATTTAATTTATATATATCTGTATATTTACATATATGTAAAAATACAAAAATTCCAGAATTCATTCTAAATTAAAGGCAGAACATGTGATTCCGTTATGATGTCATTGTGTTGCCAATATCAAGTGTATTAGCTGAATTTAAGATCATGTGTGCTGTCTCTATTTAAATGAGGAAAAGTTCTGTACTGCATATCATAATAATAGAATAGAAAAAGTGCATTAATTTTCTGTTCCAAGATAATCTCAGAAAAATGTGAGAAATCTGAGAAGTAATACAGAGAGATCAAAGGGTTTAAAAAAAAGTTCACATTGATGGAAAAAAAAATTAGACTTCTGAAGTGACCCTGAGATTAAAGTTCCATTAGATGGCGCTGCTCAGGAGGGAAGACAGCTCCCAGGTTATTCCTGTAGCTCAGCTCTTAACATCTGAGCCAGGTTCCCAGTGACTGACAGATGTGACAGACGGATGATGCATCCCTGTGGGTACGTACTTACCTACGTGCAAACACAGCTCCAGAGCCAGTTTTCTTTTCCTTGGTGATTAATATGGCATTGGCAAGACAGTGAGTGTTCCAAAGCAGCTGTTCTCATGCTGCAGTTGACTTGGTCCAATTCCTTCAGACTCCTCTGCTGAGTAAAACTGCAGAAGATGTAAACAATCACGTTATTTTTTGACCGTGCTCCAAGCACCAGCAGGCCCCCTTGCATCATTTGCTACAGTGCAGCCACCTTCTGAAGCAATGCTGCCTGGCTTGTGCAGTCCTCAGTCACTTTTTCCATCCTTGTCGAAAGAAATCTGCCTTGCCTTTAACTTCAGCTTCCCTCAGATTTCAGAAGCACTCTCATGTCACAGATACAGCATTGCTTTACCTAGTCCTTCATCTCCCACCAAAATGTGAAGCAGTCTTCATTGACTAACTGGTTTTGCAGAATAAGAGCATGATTTGCCTGAGAAAACCTGCCAAAATCATCCCCAACCTTTTTCATAGTCTCATGGTGAGAAAAAAGAATTCATTGCAGAAGTTAAGCTTGAAAATAAAATGTGTATCAATAAAAACTGGGTTAGGAAATTGAAGTATGTGTCTACAAAAGCACTTCTTTCCCTCAATTTCCATTTTTCTTATAGACACTTTTACTATATACTTTTAAAAATCAGCACAAAATGCCACTGAAGAGATTTTAAGCATTTAGAAATCCATTAGCCATAACCTCTGCAGTCACAGTTATTAACAGTTATTATGGTAACAATCTCGGGTAATTTCCAAGCAGAAGTGAGCATTCTGACCTGTGAAATGCAGATCACAGGCTAGTAAGCTTTTCTGCAATTGAGGTGTTTATTATATCTGCAAAGTCATTTGCTGATTTTCATATTTGATGAGAGGCTACAGTTGCTGTATCATTTACAGGCTTCCCTGTGTATTTGTTTAACTTGCTGGAGGTTTACCAAATGGTCTGTAAAGCAGCTGCAGAGCTATATGTCTTTTCCTTCCTACTGACATTGAAAATTTCTGAATTTGCTTTCACATATTTATTACTGAAGATTTCTTTCTTCTCCTTCCTCCTTTTAATCAAAATAGCTTTGTTGGGAGGACTTCATATGTCATTCATATTTCATACACAGATAAATGTGAAAGAAATTTCTCTCTTGTAGAAAATTAACAAAGGTCACTGAGTTTTTACCTAATTAAGATTGCTGCTGATTTATTTATACATGTTCTTTACAGGTCTGCTACATGCTGGTGTTTTTCAGTACTGAAAAGGATTAGAACAGAGAGCAGTCTCATTTGACTCCTTTTACCATGAAGGAGAAAATGTATTAAGGGCAATACTGTACATGAGAAACGTGCATTTTTTCAAATACCCAACTGATACAAGGTCTGAAAATGTAACTGACATAAAACGATTTTTGCTATTCACACAGCCAGTAGCAGATTTTGTTGCTGATGGTACCAAACACTTTCATTCACGTGTATTTGGATTTAATTGCATATAGTTTCGCCAACCTTAGCCTTTCAAAGTAAAATGTATTAATTTATTGCAGCTGCATTTTTTCCCAGAAAAATCCGTTTAGCTATATGTAGTATAGAATGATATACCATATAGCATCTGTAACATAATTTTAAAAACTGCCTCAGCAATTTAGCTGTTGCAAACACGCATTTTGGGGCAGGGATGAGCAGTTCTGAGCAGTTGTTCTGTACCCATCAAATGTGCTTGCAGTATGTACATGTGCATATACTCCTTTGGCTATTTGTTAGTTTGAAGCATGAGTCCCTGGTGCCTGCCTTCCAGTCATGGTGATACCATAGGATTTTTCAATGGAGCTTGGAACCTGAAAATAGGGAAGCATCAGTGTATCTCCTGAGGTTGGGGGTCCCATCTTCCAGGATTGGAAGAATTGCTTTCCTGCACAATTCTGGCATGGTCTCTAAGCTCCACAAAGAGAAGATACCCTTGTGATGGTTGGTTTTGTTCATTTTAATCAAAGTGTTGGTGATGTCTGTTGAAAAATTTGTTCTCCTTTAAAGGTTTCAGTTAGAAGAGGAAGCATGGTGTAGTGTGAGGAGAGGGAAACTAGGAAAAAAAGAAAGATGGTCAAGACTAAGTTTAAAATAGGAGCATAGAGGCAGTTTCTGAAAGAGACACTAGACTAGTTGGATGAGCTTGGAAAGAGGGAGGAAAACCATATGCTCTTAAAAGGTCATGGAAGGAGGTGCCAAGCACAGGGAGATTTGTAACCCTGAGATTGTGCAACTGATCATGATTCCTTCCTGGCTGAACATAAAACTTACCGATCCCAATAATCACTGCTGTCTACAAGAAGTTGTAAAACTTTATGAAACCAGGCTGACTGTCCCTTTGTAGAATACATCAGCCTATTACAGCTACTAGAGGTTCTTCTGGTTAACCGAGAAGCTAAAATTTAATATTGATCTCTTGAAAAATGACTGCATTTTCACGGGATAGCACAGCTGGGCTTTCTTGGGGCAAGGAAAGGGAGTATCTTCAGAAAAATGGATAGTACATGAGAAGAAGATCCATGAGGAATGCTCAAGTTCCCCAGTATGTTCAGAAGCAAGGAAATGTATTAAAAATTTTTCAGGCAATATCTTTTTCTCTGAGTGGAAATCTATTTAAACGTTCTTCTCTATACTGCTGTCAGTCCAGTATTGGAGGAAAAATGTATATTCAACAGCAAAAATTATTTTTGCATCATTCAGTTGAGATACTCATGCATCCAGTGTCTCTAGAGAGGAAGAGAAAGCAGTAAATCTGTGTATACAGACTGTGTCAGTGGATTCAAAAGAGACTAAATAAATTAATTGCCAAGAGCTTCGCATGTAAATATTACAAAGACTGAGAAGCATTGTACTCTATAATGTGATACTCCTGGATATCAAGGAACTGTAGCAGGACCAGATTGGGCAAAGTAGGCTGGCTCTCATTCTCTCCCTAAACCCTGTTTTCTTGCTTTCCAAGATGGAGCAGGATTAGATGAGTGTTGGTCTGACCCAGGAGGGCATTGCTTTCTTTCAAAAGTCTTGTGTTGCACAGTTCTGTAGACAGAAGCATATGACTAGCAAACAAAATCCAGGCTTGTTCCTTTAAGGTCTGTGAAGTTTGCTCCTCTGAGAAGTTGGGGATTTTTTTTTTTATCATTTGCCTGCTTCAGTCTTTTTTGCACTTAATAATTTATTTTTTTCTTACAGTTATAGATAATTAATCTGATTTTTTAATGTTCCTAATACATTTTCTAATACCTCTTTAAAGGACTTGGTGCATGATTTCCGTCTGTTCAGGGGTTTTTTAATCTCTCTCTCAGTTTCTTCAGTGATTATCATTTCAGGGTATGAAAATATTAAGGAAATAATATACCATCTATAAAGATAACACCAAAATATGCTACTCCAGATCTGGATAGTAGTCTACCTCTTCTTTTCAACTGTATCAGGGAATCAAAACTGCTCATTCTTGCTCTACACATTGATTTAGATGCAAAAACTTTATTTTTTTGTTGTTGTTGTCGCTATAACATTTTGTGTCCATTTTGCCAATATGAAATGGCTCAAAGTATTTTGTATGGATGGAGAAAAGGTTGTTTCTTTGCTTGTTTGCCTTATAGCATTTACATACTTTCTATTAATTTCTTCCAAGCAAAAGAGGAAGAGAAATTCTGGTGCTTGTGTGTCTTCCTCATCACATCCATGGTACATGGGGCAGACAGAGATGTAATGGCATGCCTCATAGTGTGGAATAGAAGTGGTTTGGTTTGTACAGGATCTGGAAGACCAGAAGTTTGTTATAACATCAGTGCAAAATAGCTTTTGTTTCTTTGCTATTTAAAAGTGCAATGGTAAGAACAAAGTCCTTGTCTGTTCAAGTTTCGATGCATATATGTCTCTGTTAGCTATAAGATTAGCTATTGGAATGGCGAAAGGAATTCCAGCGACACAGTCTCTTTTCAAGATAGGAAAAGGACACTTGTAAGACTACGTTCCCTTGTATACACTAGATCGCTAAACCAAGAATAGAAATACAGCTCATTGGTCAGAGCAGGCAACACCTCTTGCACAGATGTTTTCACTATGAACAACATGGTACACATACTGTAAACAGTAGCAGGCAGATACTGTTTAAGATTCTTTCCTTTCTGTTTTCCTACAAGTTCCTGGATAATCTTCTGCTTTCCCACACCGTGTATCTACATATATGTTATGAATTGATGGGGCCAAAAGAGGTATTTGTGACTGTCTAAACTAAACATACAACCTCCTGGAATTTATTTGTATCTCAGCTTGTATTTGAATTCTATTTTAGAAGGACATTCAATCTATTTATGGTTGTCAGTGATGCAAAACCCATCACAACCTTTTGTGATTAGACTCACTGCATTTAATTTGAGTATGCGCAGGTTCAGCTTCACCTCATTTGTAAGAAGGAGTTGTTGTCTTGGTTTGAAAGACAGATATTTTGCAAGAACCCCTTTCCTGAGATGCAGAGTGCAACCCCTTCCCTTCTAATTATTATAGTTTCAAATCAGAGACTTTCAGGCAGAAGATATGGGGATAGGAATAACAGTTCTTTCCTGATATCTAACAAGGCAAAATAGCAGAAACAACAGCAGCTATAAAAATTGGAAACAAAACAGAACAGTATAGCTCAGTTCCAGTCCCTTTCTGGCCACAGGCTCCCTCTCTCTGCACTCAGTTACTGGTGCTGTGGGCAGGGCAGGTCCTGCACAGTCGAAGAGGGCTGGGTGATGGCGGCAGCGGCCCAGGTGTGAGAGGGATGGAGGAGCGACTCCCCCCTCATGGTGTCAGTCGCGGTGCTCGGCAGAGTGTCCGGAGGTAGTAGGATGAAGTGGGAGAGGGGCAGAGTGATGTTCAACAGCAGGGAACGTGGCTCTCGGCGCTGGGATGGCGGGGAAGATGCCAGATCGGAGCACTGGCTGTCCTCCTTTCACTCCATGAGCCAAGCGAGAGCGAGAGCCCACCCCAGACCCCTGTCCCACCTTTCCTTTTCTGGTGTCCCCCTATCCCCCACCCCCTGCGAGAGAAAACTATTGCTACTCAGGTGTAGCCACAAATACTTAGCATAACAATGGGAAAAATTCCACAGAAAGAAAAGGGAAAAACTCAACCCCCAACATTATCCACCCCTGAATTTTTCCCATACTAATACGCTATATCAAATTAAAACTGTTACATTATATACATACATGCAGTTACAGATGTAAGCAGAGTACCTTAGGTATTTCACCCTAAAACAAGGTCTCCTTGGGATATGCATCGGGTCTCTCCATCCTTTTGCATCACCCACCAGGTGCAACCTGGTCCCTGAGTGAATACAAATCCCCGGATGGGATTGTCTTTGCTGGAGGCAGGATTCATCCAACCAGTTTTTCCTAGCATACCTCTCGTGTGTACCACTGGAACCTTATCTCCATCTAGTATTCCCAAGGGCTCAGACTGGGCAGGGCCTGCTCAGTTAGTGGAACCTCGGGTGTTCACTAACCAGGGGGCCTTTGGTAGATTAATCTCCCAGTTCTTGAAAGTCCCCCCATCCAGTGCCTTCAAGGTGGTTTTAAGCAGGCCATTGCACTGTTCAACTTTCCCTGCAGCAGGTGCATGATAGGGGATATAGTACACGCACTCAATGCCGTGTTCTCTAACCCAGGTGTTTATAAGGCTGTTCTTGAAATGAGTCCTGTTGTCTGATGCAATTCTCTCAGGGGTACCATGCCTCCAAAGAACTTGTTTTTCCAGGCCCAAGATGGTGTTCTGAGCAGTGGCATGAGGCACAGGGTAGATCTTCAACCATCCAGTGGTGGCTTCCACCATGGTCAGTACATAGCGCTTGCCCTGGCGAGTTTGAGGCAGTGTGATGTAGTCAATCTGCCAGGCCTCCCCATACTTATATTTGGACCATCGCCACCCCATACCAGAGGGGCTTCATCCGCTTGGCTTGCTTGATGGCAGCACACGTCTCACAGTCATGGATAACTTGAGAAATACTGTCCATGGTTAGATCCACTCCTCGGTCTCGTGCCCACTTATAGGTGGCATCTCTACCCTGGTGGCCTGAGCCATCATGGGCCCACTGTGCCAGGAAGAACTCTCCCTTGTGTTGCCAATCTAAATCTATCTTCGACACCTCTATCTGTGCAGCCTGATCTACCTGCTCATTGTGTCGGTGTTCCTCATTAGCCTGACTCTTGGGGACATGGGCATCTATGTGACAGACTTTTACAGTCAGCTTCTCTACCCGGGTGGCAATGTCTTTCCATTCATCGGCAGCCCAGATGGGTTTTCCACTACGTTGCCAGTTAGACTTTTTGCACCTTTCCAGCCAACCTCACAGAGCATTGGCTACCATCCATGAGTCAGTGCAAAGGTAGAGCTTTGGCCACTTCTCTCTTTCAGCAATGTCCAGGGCCAGCTGAACAGCTTTGAGTTCAGCAAGTTGACTCGATCCACCTTCTCCTTTGGTAGCTTGTGCAACCTGTCGTATGGGGCTCCATCGGCTGCTTTCCACTTCCGGTTCATCCCCACAATGCAGCAGGAACCATCAGTGAAAAGAGCATAGCGTGTTTCATCTGCTGGCAGTTGGTTATACGGTGGGGCTTCTTCAGCCCGGGTCACTTGTTCCTGTTCCTCTTCATCAGCAAGACCAAAGTTTTCACCTTCCAGACGGTTGGTAATTATCTTCAAAATCCCAGGGCGATTCGGGTTTCCAATACGGGCGCATTGTGTGATGAGGGCAATCCATTTACTCCATGTGGCATGAGTGGTATGGTGGGTCAAGGGAACCTTTCCTTTAAACATCCACCCCAGCACTGGTAGGCAGGGTGCCAGGAGGAGTTGTGTTTCCGTGCCAACCACCTCTGAGGCAGCTTGGGCCCCTTCATAGGTGGCCAAGATCTCCTTCGCTATTGGAGTATAGTTGGCCTCGGACCCTCTGTAACTTCGACTGCAGAATCCCAGTGGTCGGCCTCATGTCTCACCAGGCACCTTCTGCCACAGGCTCCAGGACAGACCATGGTTCCCTGCTGCAGAATAGAGCACGTCCTTCACCTCTGGTCCTGTCCTGACTGGGCCAAGGGCTACTGCATTAGCAGTCACCTGCTTGATCTGGGCAAAGGCTTGCTGCTGCTCAGGGCCCCAGTGGAAATCGTTCTTCTTGCGGGTGACCAGGTAAAGAGGGCTCACAATCTGGCTGTACTCAGGAATGTGCATTCTCCAAAAGCCTATGGCACTTAGGAAAGCTTGTGTTTCCTTCTTGCTGGTTGGTGGAGACATTGCAGTAATCTTATTAATGACCTCACTGAGAATCTGGTGCCGTCCATCTTCCCACTTTACTCCCAGGAACTGGATCTCTTGGGCAGGCCCTTTGACTTAGGTCTTTTTAATGGCGAAGCCGGCTCCCAGCAGAATCTCAATGATCTTTTCTCCTTTCTGAAATACCTCCATTGCTGTGTCCCCCCACACAATTATGTCAACAATGTACTGCAGATGTTCTGGAGCTCCACCCTTCTCCAGTGTAGCCTGGATCAGTCCATGACAGATGGTGGGACTGTGTTTCCACCCCTGGGGCAGTCGGTTCCACGTGTACTGCACACCCCTCCATGTGAAAGCAAACTGAGACCTGCACTGTGCTGCCAGAGGAATGGAGAAAAATGCATTGGCGATGTCAATGGTGGCGTACCACTTTGCTGCCTTGGACTCCAGCTCATACTGCAGTTCCAGCATGTCCAGCACAGCAGCACTCAGCGGTGGAGTCACTTCATTCAATGCACGATAGTCCACTGTCAGTCTCCATTCTCCTTCAGATATATGCACAGGCCAGATGGGGCTGTTGAAGGGTGAGTGGGTTTTGCTGACCACCCCTTGGCTCACCAGCTCACAGATCATCTTGTGTATGGGGATCACGGCATCTCGATTCGTCCAGTACTGCCAGCGGTACACTGTCGAGGTAGCAATTGGCACCTGTTGCTCTTCCACCCTGAGGAGTACCACTGCAGATGGGTTTTCTGATAGCCCAGGCAGGGTGTTCAACTGCTTAATGCCCTCTGCCGCCACAGCAGCTATTCCAAAAGCCCACCTGAGTCCCTTTGGATCTTTGTAATATCCGTTCCTGAGGAAGTCTATGCCTAGAATACATGGTGCCTCTGGGCCAGTCACAATTAGATGTTTCTGCTCACCTCAGCCTCCAGCAAAGTCAATTCCTGAGATCCCCCGTAACCCCAGCAATTGAAACAGGTTCCTTCCCGACATGTCCCCATGGTATTAATGTACACTGTGAACCAGTGTCAACCAGTGCTCTGTGTTCCTGTGGCTCTGATGTGCCAGGCCATCAGATCCACACCGTCCAAAAGATCAGGTTTTCCCATGCCTGTACCTGGCTAGAGGCAGGGCCCCTCTAGCCCTGGTTATTATTTCTCTCCTGGGCATACATACTGGAAGTTCCTTCAAGGGGATCTGACAGATCACCCTCCCTTCTGTAATACCCTGCAGCTTGGTCACGGGAGGCTGAGGCTACCTTCACTTTAGTGGAGCTCCTTTGGTTAGTGTTTCCTTCCCTGAGTTGACACACCCATGCTGCCAGGACAGAAGTGTGTTTCCCATCCCACCTTCTCATGTCTTCCCCGTGGTCACGTAGGAAGAACCACAGGTCAGCTCATGGGGTGTACCCTCTCTCCCTAGCTGGGGGGCGTTGGGCTCTAATTTTAGGGTTCATGACTCGCACTGGTGCTGCACTGATCTTCCTCACCTCTTCCCTTATCTCCTTCATCTCCTCCTCAAATTCCTCTTTGAGTTCCTAAACCAGAGCAGAGACATGAGCCTGCACTGGGCCAGCCATCACTGGGCCAGCCATCATACTCTCAAAATTTCTGAGCCTGTTGGCAACAGAACCCACTGTCACTTTGTTGGTATCAGCATCAATCATTGCAATAAAGTATATTGAGATGGGCCTAGGTTTGCCAGATTCCACAACATCTGCCCTGTGTACCTGACCTTGTCAGGGTCATTGTCATGCTGTCCATCCCGCCCAAAGAGCACCTCCAGTACTGCCACTTCTCTCAGCTGTTGGATCCCTTCCTCAAGGGTATTCCAACGCATTCTATGGTGGTGCTCCTGCATTCTCTGTCTGTGGACAAACCTCTCTCTCACACTCATTAAAAGTCGTTCCCAGAGGGAAAGGAGGCCTGGCTCCCTTACAAATACCTGGTCCACACCTGAGTCCTGGGTCAAGGGTCCCAAATTCCTTGCCTCAGTACCATCCAGTTGCACACCTGTACCCATAAGGTCCCAGACCCGCAGTAACCAGGTTATAAAAGCCTCATGGCCCCATCGTACAATGTCTTTTCACAGGTTACAGAGACTCTCGTATGACAGGGACTCGGTGATGATCTCAACTTCTGGCTCCCCTGCTAGTTGTGAGGGGCCCCCTTCCTGACCCTTATTATCTAGGTGCCTTGTTTTCATCTTAGACTTCCTGGTTTCCACAGGGGCAACTGCTGCTGGCTGTGAGTGCCCTTGCAGTTCAGCTGGAACCTGGACAGATGTAACGTCTGTGGGTTCCACTGCTGCACCATCAGAGTCTCCCTCTTTAAGGCAGGGGGAGGGTTTCTCACCAGCTGCTCACCTTCAGCATCTGGCTCATCTCACGTATCTTCTTCGCTAGCACCCCCACCCATTCTGTGTGGTTCCTTTCCGAGGTGGGCTGTGGGGCAGGGTCAAACTCTGGGGTAACATTCCTAGTCTCTTGGACAGGATCAGACTCTGGGTCAGCATCACTATTTCCTGGGGTAGGTATCAGGGTTGTTATCCAAGTCAATCTCCCCTTATCTCTGAATGTTAGATAGAACAGGTTTAACAGGGATATAAGCAACACTAGCCCCAGTATAATGTATAATGTATAAATTAGCATTTAGAGCAGATTTGAACCCCTTGAAGACTGGTGGGGTGAACTTCAAAAATTGTGTGATGGGTTGGGAGAAAATTTCACCTGCTGTCACTTCCTCACAGTAAGTACCATTACTGAAGTAGCCCCAGAAACACAGAGTGCGGTAGCTCTGAATCCATGTGGCCATCTTCCAGAGAAAATTAAAAATCCATGAATTCCTCAACTGATCAACTCACAAAATGAACTGGATAATAGCCACAGTAACCTTGGTTATGACACTCATGTTTAAAAAAGGGCTTGCAAATGGGAGAGATATAGCAGTACCACATGGAGGCCAATCCAGGGTAAATTGGACAGCATGGTGTCACCTACCACAAACTTGGGTAACTCAAGAACTGTTATTCCCTTTTCTACCCCTCTCTCAATGCCCTCAGGCAATGCCCCACGTTTGGGCGCCAAAATCTGTCTTGGTTTGAAAGACAGGTATTTTGCTATGGAAAAGCAAGGACTCCTTTCCTGAGATGCAGAGTGCAACCCCTTCCCTTCTAATTATTATAGTTTCAAATCAGGCAGAAGATATGGGGATAGGAATAACAGTTCTTTCCTGATATCTAACAAGGCAAAATAGCAGAAACAACAGCAGCTATAAAAATTGGAAACAAAACAGAACAGTATGGCTCAGTTCCAGTCCCTTTCTGGCCACAGGCTCCCTCTCTCTGCACTCAGTTACTGGTGCTGTGGGCAGGGCAGGTCCTGCACAGTCGAAGAGGGCTGGGTGATGGCGGCAGCGGCCCAGGTGTGAGAGGGATGGAGGAGCGACTCCCCCCTCATGGTGTCAGTCGTGGTGCTCGGCAGAGTGTCCGGAGGTAGTAGGATGAAGTGGGAGAGGGGCAGAGCGATGTTCAACAGCAGGGAACGTGGCTCTCGGCGCTGGGATGGCGGGGAAGATGCCAGATCGGAGCACTGGCTGTCCTTTCACTCCATGAGCCAAGCGAGAGCGAGAGCCCACCCCAGACCCCTGTCCCACCTTTCCTTTTCTGGTGTCCCCCTATCCCCCACCCCCTGCGAGAGAAAACTATTGCTACTCAGGTGTAGCCACAAATACTTAGCATAACAATGGGAAAAATTCCACAGAAAGAAAAGGGAACAACTCAACCCCCAACAGTTGTTTTTCATCAAAATTCACTTAATCCTTTATAGTCACTTCACTATGAAATCACCATGTAATCTTCCCTTTGTTGAAGTAATCAAGTTATGCTTCAAGGGCCTTTGCTCCCAGGCATTTTTCTTTAACTATTGTGAAAACTGTTTCATGACTTTCCCGTCCTCTCTTTTGTTACTAAGAATCTTGGGGAATTGTGTCAAAAGAAGAAAAAGCATCTGAGTGACAGTAACTACTTTACTAACACAAAGGCGTAGGAAGTACTGCCGTGCTAAACTGTCTTCTTTATATATTCATGGTTTGTACTAATTATTCTGGCCAGTGAGAGGTTTGATCACGTGAGAGGATTCCCAAATAACCTTTTGGCAACTTTAATCTCATAATTAATTTACTGGACACCTGTTGGGATTTTTTATATATAGGTGCACTCATCCATTCACATTTTTTACATTGGTAGAGTAAGGTACATTTTTAACTTTGTAGGTGATATACAGGCTAGGAGAATGCAGATTAGTCATCTTTTTTTATTTACTGTCCTTGTCCAAATTGCAGATATCTGTCTCACTGTATGTCTGTGTGGTTTGGTGAATCCACTAATGTTATGTGAATAAACACATAAAGAAAGCTCTTCAGTACAGTCTCCCTTATTACCAATCTGAAAAGAGTACAAGGAAGCAAAACAAGGAGTATTTTAATAGGGGAAAATAGCAACAAGGCCAAAGTCTGGAGATTTCCTTGCTCTTATTCACAGAAACCATTGGTAGAAGGACACTGTAAATATCAATCCAAGCAGAAACAAATGTCAGTCTTCAATGCTAATTGATTTTATTGGTGAAGCAAAATGAACCCAGCTTAATAGTTAACTGTGAGACAAGATTCTGCCAAGACCTTCTTCCTGTATTAGATGACACTATGACCCTGAATAATTGTTGGATAAATTATATAGAAAATGAGCATTGACCTTTGAGATACTGAAGACTCAATGTCATAGAAAAATTTTAGAGCTGAATTTTAGATATCACTGCCGAACTATGAGTGATCATACCTAATAACAATGTGACTGTTGAATCCCAAAATACTGCTTCTGTAAAGGAAAGTGAGAAGTAAAATTTGATAGAGGTCGTACAGGGAAATCATGCCATTATACCAAGACTGCAATAAAATGGATCAAATCTATCAAGAATAAAAATGCTACAGTACATATAATTTCTAAATTTACATATAATAAATAATTTCTAAAATTACATATAATAAATAATTTCTAAATAACTTGTATTTAACATAGCCACATGTGATTAAAAATGTTCTCTTTCAGAAAGATTTCAGATTTATTTCTGGAATTGAAAGTTTAGGAAATATATTTGAAAGTCAGTACAAAGTTGTAGTTACAAACCCAGATACCTAGTAAGGAACTTATGCGATTTTATGGTAAGGATGGTGCGTAACTCTGATGAGACCATTAAAAGCCAAGGGCTTTTTCCTTAGCCACTAACAAAAGGTAACAGTGCAATAGAGAGCATATAGTGGATGGGAACATCTATTCAATTACAAAGCTTGACTTAATCACACCACAGAAGATCATGTTTTAAGTCAGTCTAGCTTAAGTGCTAGCCAATGAGAATGATAGCTGGGTATGATTATAATGGATGGTAAGACATGCTTTTCATGGCCTGAGTTAAAGGTATTGGGGAAATTAGAGTATTTTTGACAAGTTGTAAATACATTTTATAGTCCCAGTTTTCTCTGTGTATAAAATCGGAGTAGAGACTAGAACATTTTATTTGCTGATCCACTGCAAATTTTAATATATCTACTACCCTATAAAAATATCGTTGACCAGCAGTCAAAACATGGGAATCAAAAGATGTCAGGGCATCATCGTATATTTTTCTAATGCATAGATACTTAAAATTTAAATAATTACAAACTCAAATCCATACCAAACAGTCTTTTGACATTGTAGCAGCTAATATTAGGCTGATTATCTGCATCATAAGCTCTGGGTTTTCACTGAGGAAAATATGATAAATGTGCAGACCTGTTACAGCCTTTGGTAATTCAAGAAGGGAAAGAAAAACTGAAGCAAAGACTCTTTTACAGACATTTTGTAAGACCACAGGGAGCAGAAGTTTATTTCATTTCGAAAACACCACACACTGATTTATGTGAAGAAAAAAATTTCAGAATGCACTTGTTTGTGTACCTTAGCAAAGTTTTTTACCAACCTGGAACCATATGAAATGTAAAAATTCCATAACTTTTTCTCTAGTTCTGATTAGCAAATTTTACTCTCAATGGTAGTGAAAGATCTCTGTGCTGTAGCCTCTGAATTGAGAACGGCTTGCTAGGTTCCTTAAGTGATTTTTGTCAACTAAAAATAATTTAGAATTTAAATATTTCCTTAAAAAATGCTGGCAGTATATCCTTTAAAAGAAGAGGGGAAAAAAATGGAGACAAACACATCTTGTGAATTGTTTGCATGGAGTCAGCAACCTGAAGAAATGTTCTCATGCTGCAGTTTCCCTCTGTTTAAGCACAGCCTTTATTTAAAGGCTTTATTTATGTCTCTTTTTCAAAGACAATCTTACTTTAAAAGAAGTATTTTCAACAAGCATGCTTTGAGTTGTGTTAGCAGTTTCTTCATTTGCATCCTTGTTGAGATTCTGTACATTGCACTGTGCTGGGAATGAAAGATGTCATTAAATCTTCCAGGTAGTACTATTCAGCTGAATCTTTATGTGTTTCAGTCTATTTGAAGATTTTAGCTATCTGTTCAATTCATATAAACATTTTCCTGTCTGTTTTAACCTCTTGGTCACTGAAAGAAGAGAAGGACATTGCAGTAGACCCAAAAGACAAGATGTGTTTTTGAAGTAGAGGTGAACTAGAATATACAGTAAGTATGTCTGAATGTTTTTTGAGAGGAAGGTAGGTGTAATCTTTGTTCCTTTTCACCCAAAGTTTCTGGAAAATAAGAGTAAATGTTGAAAGAAGAGCCAAAAAGCTTTCATTTGAAACTTATGTCATATTTTAAGTTTGACAGAGGAAAGCCTTTTTCCTATCTATAATAATGAGGCTGCTCCGGGATAGTATAAGCCTCTTATGTTTATCTCACATTCAGATTTTTGCAAAAATCTGCAAACACCTTCTTGAAGTGACCTGAGGATGTGAAATGTTCCTATTGTCTCACAGACTAATATGTGTCATGTCACTATGTGCTAATATGATGCCATCTCAGTTTCTGTGCTAACTTAGTGGGATATGCCAACAATTTAGATGAGAAAAGAAATCACATAGGTAGATTCTTGCAGCTGGGTATTTTATTGTTTCACTGCAGTGATTTATTCAGCAAGCTTAACTGTCTAATAGGCTAGTTCATGCAAATGAAGGCATCTGTCTTCATCCCTCTTTGCCATTCGTTCATTATGCATATATTAAACTTAGGGGAATAAGTACAGAGATTGATTAGAGAGGTCCATAGCACACGTTAGCAGTCAAGAAATGCCTGAATGATTCCTTTTCTTTTTTTCCCCTTTCCCCCCCACCATGATTCCTTTTCTTTTTTGCCACTTTTCCCCCTCATGTTCCCCCCACTTACAGGAATAGTAAATTCTTGTGGATCTTAAATACGTATTGACATCTAAAGTCATTGCTACTTCTGCAATTTGGTGAATTTTAATATCACCCAGTAACTTGTTTTGCAGTTCTTTAACTCTCCTTTCCCATTGGCTTTAACTGTATTTTTTTCATCCTGAATATTGAGTAAGTCAATGATCTTTTTGTTACCAGCACTTTTTTTTTAACTATAAAAACCTAGAAAAAAAATCAGTGCATCCTATTTGTCAGGTTGCATATTAAATTGCCCCCCCAGTCATCCCTGTAACTTTAGTTTTGTATCAGATTGACATTTACGAAAAGAAAGAGTCATTGACAGATCACTTTTTAAACCGTTTGTAGCAATGCATTCATCCAACCTGATTTTGAACTACCATCTTCCAGAGATCAGCATTTCTCCGTTTGGGTTTTCCACAAAGGTGAAGAGTAAGCCAACCACGAAGATATCAGTGGTCACTGAGCACAAAGGAAAAAAAGTCAAATGTGTGGGAAGCATTCACTTGCATTTTCCATATTTCTCACTTTTCTCCTCCATATCTCATTTTCTCAAGGATAGCATAATCTTCTACACAGAGACTTTGATAAACCCTTTTGTCATGATGAGTCTCCTTCATTACTACCAAGTAGAAAGACAGGGTGTGCATTATCATTCAGCTGTATTTGTTCTACAAACATTTACATATATGACCCTTAAAAACTTAAATATCTGTTCCTTAATCCAAGTACTAGGAAAAGTTCTCAGGCCCAGTCCTCCAAATTTCAAATATTTGAAAACTCACTACCTACTATTTTAATACATGAACGACAGTTTTTCTAAAAAGGAGTGATATCCATTACTATATCCTTTTCTTATCCTTATTGCTTCAGTTTTGCCATGACACTAATGATCTAGCTCCATGTCATAAAAAGGAAAACTGCTGTCTCGTGTTAATTAAAATGTTAAATTATATAGTACCTGTAGATCATGACAGGCAATGCAAGGTGTGTTAGGAAAAATAAATGACAGCTCAAATGGAAAAAAGAGATTGAATGATGCTATTGCTAAAATTTACCTGGTAGCAACAGGATGTTAAAACATTGTGGCAAAACATGTCTTAAATAGCAAAAACCTAAGCAGTTCAGACAGTTCTTAATCTCAAAGGGAAATAAGATTAGGAGGTGATTTGACTGGAGGTATCACAGGGATATCCTGAATGTAATAATGGTGCTATAATGAGGTCTTGGTCTTGAAGGCTTGCCTCCTCCCAATTCAGATAGACATTATCTGCATATGTAGCAGAGTTTTCCTCATGTGGTGCTTTCAAAGCCACACTGGATATCTTTCTAAAAGGCAATCTATAGGTGGAGATACTACCATACCAGGTTTCTCTGCTTGTGTCACTCAGGTGATGAGGGCAAGAATTGTTTCCAGTGGTTCTTTCCTGCTTTGAAATGCACAAATGCAATCAATCCTGTAATGAATCCTGCCTGATCCATTTTCATAACTGTAGAAAGCAGAGAAACTGTAACAGTCAGACTGTTTTTGTCAGTAAGGACTCATCGGTGCAAAGAAACACAAATTATCAAGAGTTCTCTTGGTGTTAATTTCTCATTAAAAAGAAATTAAAAGGAAGCTGGAGGTGAATTAATCAGAATTATGCGAAGAAGTTTTATAAATCTAAAGTAGTGTCAAAGTTCTGTGCTGTTGTGCACAGTAGGGTTTTTACTAGCAAAGAAGGGTTAATGAAGCCTTTATCCCATGCAGACAGAAATGTAGAAAAGACTAATGTTGTGTGGCCCTGTCCTTTCTTCATCAGTAGTGTCAAAAGAGACATGCAGAGGAGTTCAGGGTATCACTGCTGATGCATGAGCCATTCTCGAGTTTAAGATTTTGTTGCTTATCAAATGATCAAAATTTTCAAAAGGAGATACTTGTTTCATGTGGGAGATATAAATTTGAGATAACCATGGGCATAAACCTTCAGCTCAAAAGTACCTTCTACTACCCGTTCCCCACTCAAGCTAACAGTGATATGGTGTGGAAGCAAGGAGGTTTGAGCTCTGGAAAGCCCTGCAATATCTGCTGAAGAGGTGAAGGTTGAGACCATCAAGTTGTTCATCACTGTGCTCATTTTTACCTTCCAATGTCTTGGTTTCTTAAAGCTCCACTTTGACAGTTTAGTGAGCTGCTCTGGACCCAACAAATGTTCAGGAATTTGACTGCCATCCTAGATAATGAGGAAGCAGAAAAATGCTTGAACTTTCTGAAACTTAGCCAGTGCCTCAAGGTAGAACTGGTTCTTATCTGAAGATAAGGAAGTTGGTGGTTGCAGATTTTTAAGTGATCAATGGATAGTGTAGATATGCTCTCAAAGAAAGCCATTGATGGAAACACTACCACTTCCCAGCTAGCTTAAGAAATAAATACACTTTCACTAGACTACATGACTGAGCAAGTTGTAGTTTTGCACTGCATCTTTATCCCAACTCTACTGCAAGGTGACATGTGACGGATAAAAATATATTTTTGTAGGAGGTTTCATTGATGTGATTTAACTAAATCTGGATACTATTAAGTAATATATTAAAGTTCATATTTACTGAAGCTAAATGTTTTAATTTTTAAATTTTTTAAAAATAATTTTTCCTCCGGTTGAATTTCTCTGCTCAGGGATTATAAATAGGGAATGATTGTATTTAGCCTGATTTTTTCAGTCCTTGATGTAGAGCAAAAAAAAAAAGTAGAGAGAATTCAGAAGTGTTCACTGAAAAAAAATTCTATTAGACTCATCTCTTAGAAAAATCAGGTGCCATCATTTGTGTTAAGATAACTCAAGTTGATTTCTTTGCACAATATCTGTCAAGGTAATGTTGTGAATAATTTTAGGCTGATAGTACTTGAAATATTTGGGAGGATTTGGAGTACAACTTCTGTTCTTATTTTCTTTTCTGGCAGTATTGTGCAATTCAATTGCAAATACAAGAAAACAAAACAGGATAAAAAAACATGCTTGAAAACTCTTTTATTGTGGAATTTTTGCAAGCAGGACTATCCAGAGGACCAAAAAGCCCTCACCAGCATTTGTCTGGCTTGAAAAAGCATCTAGACATGTGGCCACCCATCTCTTGTTTTAGTCTGCATATCTGCCACAGTTAGCCTGGAAAAACCTCTCAGCTTCTTACACAGCTGCTGCCATGGACCACTTTTTCCTCTAAGTTCAAAACAGCTTTTTTTTACCCTCATATGAAGCCATCCCTTTTAAGTTGACTTTACAGAGATCATTATTGTCTTTTCTGTGTGAAGCTCTTTAATGTGAAAACTGATTTTACACCATGGCACACTTTTTAAAAATTTTCTGGCAAATGTTATCTACTACTCCTGTCTAGAAGGAGTGGATTCAGACACAAGCAGGATGTGGTACCTTGAGCATGTGCCATTGTTAGCACGGTTGTGCTGCTGCTGGAGAAGCACTGGAGCTGCACTGTAGGCTGTGGGGTGCAAATGTTAAGCCCTGGGAAGGTAATAATGGTTTACTTCAGTCAGTGTTCACTCCTGAAATGAAATTACTGAGGTAACTGTAGTGTGTGTTGATAACTGTATCACATATGTTTCTCCCAATACTCTCCTGTTAAGAAATTGGTGAGGTTCTTTCATTAAGAATTAAGAGCCTTTGTCTGCAGCTGGCTTTTTGATGGTTATTTGATTTTCAAGCTTGGGATATTTGTATTAAATGCTGATCTTTTAGTTAGAAACAGAATTTCAAATATAATGCTTAATTTGTGATTAAATTGAAGACTACTTCTGTTGATTGCCTCAGTTGGGATTTAGAGTGTTGGCTGCCAAGAATTCTGTGAATACAAAAAAAGTACCCAAAACCAAACAGCACAAGAGCTAAGCTCGTTTTAGACAGGCAACCAATGAACCCAGGTGTGAACTGTGCTGCTGTGTCCTGCAGGCCTGGTGTTTTCAGTGAGTTATGTGATCATGTCCTGTATATCACTGCTTGTGATGGATCATAAAACACCCTTATTTCCTTGTCTGTGTCATGCCTAGGCTAGGCAGACCTTTTCTAGTCTATAAGCACTGGTGGAAGGTATTTATTTGGATTTTAGGTAATGTTTTTGCAATGGCAAAGTCATCTTGTAGATGCTCTTATAACTGAAAAAAAAAAATAAATAAAAAGGTGATCATCTAATGCCCTGTACACAACCAGAACAGCTGTCGTTTAATCTGAATCTGTTTTAGACAGTTTTTTGCAAGTGTCTTAGCCATACCTATCTTTCACTGAAAACGGTGCAACATTTCACCTGTACATTTATACTGATTAACCTGGCTGCTGACCCAAGGCAGCCTGCCTTGGCAGTGTTTTAAATTTACAGTCTTGTTGGTAACTGCGATGTTGTGCCTTGTAGATGTGCTCTGCTGCACCACGTACCAGTTTGTCTTCCACTGTGGGTTGCTGGCTTCTGAACTAGGACTGGAGTTTGTCCCCAGTGAATTGAACTAGGTTTGGGGGTTGTCCCTCCACGGGTGGGAGGGAAGGCCAAGGGGCAGGTTGTGACCTGCTTCACATCTTCAACTCTCCTCACTGATGTGGTTTTATTTGTTTTAGACAGAAATTTAGGTGTTTAAGAAGTAAGTGACAGCCAGTCATGAAAAGGGCAACGACGAATGGACTGTTCATCATCTCTTGACATCCCTCTTGTTGCACTAAGAGAATTACACATACCCACAGGAGTTGAAACACTGAGTGAGTGTGATGTCTCCGCTATAACAAACTGCTTTCTGTTCCCAAAGAATTGACTTTATGTGATTTCTTATTAAGCTATGAGTTGCCTACTGGGATGTAAAGCAAAATGTTTTCTCTACAGAATTTCTGCTGACATACAAGGGAAAATCCATTCAAGGATAGCATTCACTATATTTTCAGCAAATGTACAAATTACTTACTTATTAATCATATATGGTTTTGGTAGGAAAATGTCAATAATAGCAAGTTTGGGGTTTTTTTGCTTTTATGTTCAGTTCCATTTATGCCCTGTTCCAGCAGCACTTAACAAACTCATTCACTAGATGGAGAAGAGAAACAAGTACTTGACTTGATCATATAGATTTTAGACATTTGAGGGGGTTTTAAAATGCAGTTTTCACAGAAGGGACTCAATATCGGAAATGAAGGCAAATATTTTTGACTTTTAATTTAATATGTAAATTAAGGTATAAAATTATAGTAATTTAGAAAATAAATTATAAAACTTTTGACTAAGCGTTCTCTCAGCTTTCAAATATTTTTCTGTGAAAAAATCTCTTCTGTCATCTAGTATTGTTTTCTTTTTGAAGAAGTGAATATATTCCAGGTTCATAAGTCTCATGAGAATTTATTTTCCATGCTATTTATTCATTGAAGAATATTATTTGCATACACCAAAAAGTAGAAAATTGCAAGAAGTCTGCTCATATATAAAATACTAGAAGCTTTACTATGTTGCTATTATTCTTGAAGAAAAATTAGTCATGGTATTTCTTCAGTTTTACCTATCTGCAAGTTGTTCCATGTTTTCATCCTGTCACAGTAAGGTATACCCAGTCTTGAATTTGAGCATCTGTGTTATCTTTGAAGCTTTCTTGTGCTACGTTGAGTATCCCTGTAGTTCTCCAGGCTTCAGGGCAGATCATAGTGTTAATGCACCAGCTGACCCTTCTGCCAGTCAGGCTCACACAGCCATGGTACTGCAACAGCAAGCCTGAGAGAAGCATCCAGACCAGCCATTTAGAAAACAGCAGTAGTGTAATGTTTTCTTTAGAATTCAGCTGCTGTGTGTGCTCCTGCTCACAGAACTGGAGATCTAAGGGAAGCTCTTTGGAGCAGAAACCTTTCTTTTTCATCTTATGCCTGCCTGTGTGTAAAAGTGTGCATATTTGTGCTCCCTTTGCTGAGCCATCTCTAGGATTCAGTGGTTTCCTGAACCCCATACCACAGATAGGTGGATGCCAAGAAATCTGTAGAGTGGCTGGTGCCGCATGGACAGGCAATGTACCCGGGATTGCCCCTGCAACAGCAGAAAGCATTGGAAGTCCTGAGGCAGTCCCAAGACTCTCCCCTCCATAGGCTGAGGGAAGGCAAGTTCCAATGTGAATTCATAAAAAGCCTGGAAATAACTTTTGTGCTTTCCCTTCTGATGCTGACTATGCTAATATTATTAGCAGTGTGGGAGTACACATAGGAAAGAACAGACTCCAGAGACTTCTAACTAATTAGGAGTTTGCTGGTTGGCATAAGTAATGAATTATGGGTGAGGTGATACATGATTTTTTACCCTCAAATTGTAACATAGCATTGTCTTAACTAGGAAATAGAGACTGACTTTGCATTAGTTGGGGAATAGCACATACAGATGCATTTGCATGTTGGATTGAAAATGAAGGGTTATTCTGATATTGGTCATTTCAATAATACTCCAGTGGGAATAGTCTGTAATAATAATGCCAAAGCAATGCAGATGAGTAAGCATGTCTGTCTCGGTTTGAAAGACAAGTATTTGCTAAGGAAAGGCAAGAACTCTTTTCCTGAGATGGAGAGTGCAACCCCCTCCCTTCCAGTTATTATAGTGGTACCAGATGGTACCAAATGGTGGTTTGGTGTCAGCCAAGTTGGAGAACGTGTCGGTTAGCTATGCTACTGTCTGCTTGTGACAACCTGTGTTGCTGAATGCATTGCAGAATTTTATTGTAGTAGAAGCTTTACAAACATAGAGGAATCCTTGTCCAAGCATGTAAGTCATGCTGTATAATGGTAAAAATAACTGAATAACTGAATAACTGAAGCGAGGTCATCATCAGGTGGAATAGATAGAAGAGCCTTTCAGCCACCTAGAAATGAGCAGGAGCACAGGATGATGCCACATTAGAAAAAGATGCAGCAGCTAATCCTATTAGAAGTACTACCAAGGATTACAAGCCTGTGTACTAGGACTGGAGTCTCTTCTGAATCATTTCTCTAAATGCAACCATTTCCTCAAAAGAGATAACGGTGGTGGTTTGGCAGTTCTTTTTCAGGGCAGAAGTTTTTCATTGTAAGGTGAAAATACGTTACGTCATTTCCTCAGTCGTGTGGAATGATCCTGATAGAGCCTTGTTGCTATTTGTATAATTCTATTTCTACACTTACTGGTGAACATTTGAATATATACAAGGACCTTGCAAGGATTTTGGGTGGCTTTTCATCTTTAATCTCATGCTGCCACAGCCAACTTGCTAGTGCAGTGCAGACATACTGTTTGTTTAAAGTGAATGTATGATATTTGTGTCTGATCAATTCACCTAAAAGCTGCATATTAATACTGAAAAGGATGATCCTGACATGGATGATCCTTCCAGGATTTTAGTGGATTTTGAGGATTTCATGTATTTTTCCAGAATACCTGGGAAGCTGGTGGTTTTACTAGGTGTTCTCTGACTGGAAACAATGGACATATGGCTTTCCAAAGAGTTGCAGTCCTGCTGAAACTGCATATGTAGGGTACATTTTTTACTTATTCTCCACCCATGTGCAATAAAGACATCTCTTTTTGAAAGTTTGAGGCTTTTTTGAGTTGCATGTGACCTGCCTTTGTTGTCTGTGGAATTAACTTGCCATTTTCCAAGAATGGAGAAACTGCAGAAGAGGATGTTTTAGCATGTGAGGGAAATTTTATATGCACTTAATCACTATGAAAGCCCTTCACTTACTTTATACCTGTTCTGCAGAGATTGCAGAGAGTTACAGTGGAACTCTATTTATGTAAAAATAAGGAATAAAACTGTTAAGATCTGATGTATCTCTGTCTGCATTCTTGTTACATTCAATTGTTCCTATTAACACTGACATCTGCTAGTGACCTGAAGGTGAGTCTGAACCTAAAATTATAGTTCTGTTGTATCATTGTGTGGTTTACCCTTCTATTTAATCAGTTGAAGTGCATTATAAAACACAGAGGTCAAAGGTGGGGAGCAGAAAATGAGAAAAGATAACTTTTTTAATATGTGAAACAACTATCTTTAGTTATAAGTGTTCTCAGACTTCATATTTGCGGGTTCTGTATAGTATACTAGCATGTTGGTGTTGTTTTTAATAACCTTTTACAGAACATATGGCTCAAGCTTTATCTATCTTTATGCAGAGCCTTGTGGATGGATCTTGTGAATTGTAACATAAAAAAATCTCCAGATGTACATGTTATTTCTTACTAACACAGGATGATTTTCTTGGGAAGAAGGTGACATATTAGAAAGGCAACATCTGTGTTACTACTTAAATTTTAATAATGTGAATAATTTTCTTTCAACAGAGGAATTCAAGGGCTCAGCAATAGTTGAATTAATGAAAAAGGAAGGCACTACCCTAGGGCTCACAGTATCTGGTGGTATCGACAAGGATGGGAAACCGAGAGTATCTAACCTTCGTCAAGGAGGAATCGCTGCTAGGTAACCACATCTCAGACTACAAAATGCAATATAAGATGTAATTGCTTCAGAAATACATAGTGCATCAAAAAGGTCACCTAAAAATATGTGACTGATGCATCTATAATGGCAGCCCATCACACTTGAGAACCTCAGAGGGAAATGGCAACAGCTGGTCCTTCTTTTTGCTCAAGGCTACTTGATAAAAACTAGAAATACTAATGAGATCTTTGAAAGTTGCCACAAGACCAATTGTATTTCTTCTAAATTATATATGTTTTATTTCTCTAATTTTTTTGTCTTTGTACAAAAATTTGAGAGAAGTAGCATAACATACTGAGGGGAAAGAAAAAACAAAATGGAAAAAAGAATGATAGTGCTACCATAATTTAATTCTTTTTTTAACTCTTCATTAGATGGTTTTGAAATTAAAAAGTCTATGAAGTCATAGGTACCGTGCTTACTACTGCAGTGGAAAGAAGAAAGCTTTTAATCAGGAGTGAGACAAGTCAGAAGATAAGGGCTGAGCTAAATCATCCCAAGTAACTGAGTAGAACATAGGCTTTTTGCCTTGGCCCATCTCCTGTTAATATGATGGTAACTTCATTGGTTGTGAAGGCAACCAATGTGCAAAAAAAATTTTTTTTTGACATTTTGAAAGACAGAGACAAGGTTGGGAACATGAAGAAGATGACTTCCCAGATCCTATGCCCAAACCAGTCAAATCATCCTTTATTGTACAGCTGGTTTTGTACCTCAGGAATGAATAATGCAACAATATTCTTGTTGTAATATTTAACAAGCTAGAGTAGATTAAGATCTTAACATGCCACTTTCTGTTAGAAAAATCAACTCATTTTATTCTAGATTCATGGAAAAAATATTCTTACAATCACTAAGCAGTAATTTAAAGGATTTAGTTTGGTTCATCAGGTCTGTTTTTCACAAAAGGAGTATGTATTTTTCCCTAGGAGTGACCAGCTGGATGTAGGGGACTACATCAAATCTGTAAATGGAATCAACCTGACCAAATTTCGCCATGATGAGATCATCAGCCTGCTCAAGAATGTTGGTGAAAGGGTTGTGCTAGAAGTGGAGTATGAGCTGCCTCCAGTCTGTAAGTGTTTGCAAAGCAAACGGAAAACTTATGCAGAATAGCAGACATAGTCAACAATGAGATGGGCATGGTTGGTAATAGTCATTTTGGTAGTGGTTGTTTTTTTAATTTTCTGTTCTTAGTTTTATTTTTTCCTGTGGCTTATCACAGAGCGTTGAAGCAGAACAAAAGAACTGGTTGGTTTTGGTTTTTTGATTGGGTTTGTTTGGGGATTTTTGTTTGCTTCTTTGCAGTTTTGAATACTGGAAATTAGATTAAGTAGATTCCAGGGCAAGCAAATCCTTCTTTTTACTATAAGATCCTCTGAGATGAGACCAGTGAATATTTGCTAGTTCTTCCTCTGCTTTTTCCTTTCTTCTCTCCACGTGCAGCACCATCCCTCTCTCCTAGGCAAACAACATCCTTTAAGACTTTTCTAGTCTTTTCTGACACTAAATTTTGGCAAAATTTCATATCTAGACCAGAAGACACAGTGGGGTAGGCCATAAGGATACATGAACTTGCAAGAAATGTGTAACTGAAACAAGGGCTTTCACTGAGCAGGATTTTCTTCAAAATACAAGTTTATGTTCACACCAAAGTTACAGAGTGCTGAATGTTTTCCTTGCCGCTCCTTTGCCCTGTCTTTATGTGCTTGTGCCTGTAATGGTGTGTCTATGGGACAAAATCAGTGTGAATCAAGTCTATCAGGTATGAAGTGAAAGCCAGAGAAACAGTAAGTTGAATACCTGGGATCTAAAGTGAAGGAGTGTCAGGTGTCTGACTGCACCAAGGGGCTGCACCAAGCACACCCTTGAAAAAGTGTATGCTCATTCATACTGCTCACTGGAGAGCAGAAGATGTGGTTTCCTTGTGTCTGGCCAGAAGAATCTCAGGTGCCAATTGGGAAGGTCTTGTCTCCTTAAATAAAGAGTTTCCTTGCAATAGAATCCAAAAAAATCCATCACTGTCCTTGGTGCTCAGAAGCTGATGAACTTCCCCACTGCATTCTAGCAGCTGGAGGGTTAGTCCAGTTACATATTTGGGTTTCTTTAGGACCTGCTGACAAGCACTAAAAATTTTTGAATGTGCTCTGTTGATTAATGTTTGCTTGTGATGAGGGAACTTCGTGTTCTGAAGCACAGT
This sequence comes from Acridotheres tristis, assembly GCA_037013685.1. NCBI lineage: Eukaryota > Metazoa > Chordata > Aves > Passeriformes > Sturnidae > Acridotheres > Acridotheres tristis. The sequence continues at coordinate 26,553,389 of CM072885.1, read as the reverse complement.
ATCTGAATTAATCAGCTGAGTTCAGAGTTACTTTGCTGCAGATATAGTTGTTTTACCAGCATGATTTGTTTTGCATTTATTCAACCAGGCTTTCCTTGGTTTTCATCCTCTTTTATCATATGTGCCACTCTTGTTCACTGAGACTGGATTTTGACACACTAAATTACAACAGCATTTGTAACTTTTTCTTTAAGTCCTTGGAATGTCCAGCTTCTTCATAAAAGCATAGATAATAAAGTTGGAGAAAATTAACAGTCTAGTTGTTGAACTACTAGTGAGCAATCTGTTTTTGTTAAACATTTAAGTTTTCCATTAAGTCATGTGGAGAAGTCCTGGCACTTCCTTCCTGGCCCCATACATTATGAAATTTTACTGTTGTTCCCATGCTTCCTCCCTCAGAGGATTGTCATAATTTCAGAGCCAGGAAATGTCAGTCATTTAATAACGATGGATTAAATTTGACTGAGCACTGGTAATCCCACTCCCTAGTGCTTCCTTCCATTTCTGAAGTGTTCACAGCAGGAGCATCCAGCTGCTGTTTTCAGCATGAGCCACCTCAGTGTTTAAAACTGGAAGATGAGCAGTGCCTATCTCGTGTCTGCCTTTTGCTGTTGTCAAGGTTGAATGAGTTTTTTCCCACAGCAGGCTGAGTCTGGGGTGCAAGGACAGCCCCCTGAGTGGCTCTTCCCAAGAGGAAGGAAGCTGCTGCCATTCCTCACTGCTGAGCTACAGGTTTCACCTCTCCCCAGTGGAGGGTACAGGCCACACCAAACGAATGGGGAAGTATGGATTTATCATGAGCTACACACAAGGCCACTTTCTGTCAATAGGAATGAAGACAACAGTTGTCTTCTCCTTGTAATTCAAGTTTTTAGTCAGTAAACCATTTCTAACTGAAAAGAAAACAACCACATGGACTCAGTAACACAGCTGTGATCTTCAAGCTGTAGCAGGAATTACTACAGCACAGAGCAGTGCTCTGGAGGGCCATCTTTCACCTGTTTTCCTAAGGAAATGAGATTTATGTAATTTCACTGGCTGGCTCTCCTGGTTCCCTGCAGTAAATTTTTTTATAGGGTCTGAAAAGCTCCCAAAAAAATACATTACATACAGTACATCTCCCAGAAATAAACATTGGGATGAGTTGCCAGCAGGGGATTCCTGAGAGAGAGAGAGAAGGGCAGAGAGTGCTGAGGGCCCTGTACTCTTCCTGGTGCCTTTCATGATTGGCAACACACACAGGGTAGCCTGTGGCATCCACTGCCCCCTCAGGGTATCCTGACAGGGAAACTCTGGTTATTACAGGCAGGAACATTAAATGACACAAGTTTTCATTAGTTCTGCAACTCACAGAGCGTGTATTTTATAGAATTGGGTTGGTTTGGTTTCGATTTTTTTTTTTTTTAATTTTATGTGTGTTTGTACTGTGCAGTGTTTGACTGGAAGGTGGAAAGTGTGAGTGCATGTGATTTTGTATATAGTCCTTTTCCCATTGTAAAAGAGACTTCTTAGACCCTGCCAAAGTTTTCCTGTAAAAGCTAATAGCAACCTGTCTGCTGGTCTCTTAACAGCAGTTGTTTCAAATGCTGTAAGGTGGATTATCACACCCAAATGCATTGGTCTGTGCATTAGGCTTCTCACCTCCTAGACCAGCTGTACACCAATTCTTTAGTATTTCCAGAGAAAATATTGACTCAACTAGAAGCCAAAGAATTTTTTTACTAATTCACCAATTATGAGGGAGCATGCTACTTTTCACAAAAGAAAAAAAAATCCTTATGATAATAAAATGAATTATGCATCATAATCCAGTAACCTGAGATCAGAGAAACACCCCAAAAATCTTGTCTTCTCTCCAAGCAACAAAAGTAAATGTTTTCATAGCTAAACAGCAAGCTCAATCGGTACTCTTAAGTATTTTGTATCATTTTTCTCTCACTGTGTATTCCATATTTTCTAGAACTCTTCTGTAACTAAAAGAAAAGCAAAATTATCCCATAATTTAAACAGTAAGTCTCAAATTCCTCACCTGTTAAATGCATCTGTGTCTTTTTTCTAAACTATTTTCACTCTGCAAAAATATCTAGCCCAAAATTCTCTCAAAAAGGGGATGAGTTCTATTTAATTACAGGTCTTCAGTCTGACTATTCTGTAATTGAGTATTTCCAATTGTATGACTTAATATCTGTCTTAAATTAGAAAAGGTATAAATCTGTGTGTATAATTAGAAAAATAATAATCATTAAGGTTTGGATTCTTTTTCTTTTAGCTGTACAAGGATCAGGTCTCATCTTTAAAACTGTGGAAGTTACTTTACATAAAGAGGGGAACACTTTTGGATTTGTAATAAGAGGTGAGTTATTGTTGAGTTTGAACTCTGTATTGTTAAAAAAAGTGGTAGGTTTTTTAATCACTCAGAAATATGTCAGGATTGATGGCTTACGGTTTGTAAAAATCGATATATTACATTTTCCATACCCTCATGCATTGCTTTTATGAGCTGTTCTAATTTTTGTTTATGAGACAACCTAAAGTAATCGACTATGCCAAGGAAACATGACAAACTGGTCACATAAGACCAGATTCTGCTACCACTTAAATCACCAGGAAGATCATAGTTCTTAAAAAAAGATTTACATATAGTACTTGTAGGAAGTATGAAGGCATGAAATTTGATTAATACTGCTGGTAGTCTGAATTGTACAACTGAAATATTATCACTGACTTGGAGAACAGAAGAAAAGATGCAGCTGTTAATTAATATACCCCAATAATTAATTATTACCTTCTTCAGGGAAAAATGTCTTTTATATTTAGTACATAAATGTCTTAGTGGTCACTCATTATTCTGAGTATGGATAGAGATTTTTTTCTCTGTGCTGCAAACATTGCAGAACAAGGTGTTCACACTGAGATCACATTTTCAGAGTGAAAGTTCTAAGAAAAAAATATGCATGTAATAAGAATCCCTCCATAGAAATGTTTTCAAAGATTCATCTATACATACAGTAAGTTGATTTTATTTAGGTAAAATTCAGTGGAGGGTCATATTAATGGCTTCGCCATTTTTTGGTCTTTTTAGCCCATCTGTGAAGGTGCATGTTGCAAGATGTAGGCTTGCCTTTTGGAAATGAGCTTTCATAAAAAGCATAAAATGAAGATATACTTTCTATGACTTTATACTTTGTAGGTGGAGCACACGATGACAGAAATAAATCTCGTCCTGTTGTAATAACATGCGTCAGACCCGGAGGACCTGCTGACAGGTACGATTCATCTTTCTCTGGAGTTCACGTGGAAGAAAAATAGAGAAAAGTTAATTATTTGGGACAGAAGCTAAGATTTTGAGTGAAGTAGATGCATTTAAATACAGTCCTTTGAAATTCATGGGTTTGTCTTTTATTGTTGTAATAGAAATAATAACTGCCACAATAGTAATGGACAACCACAGAGGCTCAGCACGTTATGGTGTGTGTGAACTTTAATTTAGAATCTTGCACCTAAAATAATTAGAATAAATTCCTGCAATAGGTCAGAGCACATTTTGTGTTCTACAGACAACTGATGTAGCTCTTAATTCTGCTTTTAACACTCTAACACCACAGTCTTTTTCTCTTGCAGTTCAGAATTATACTGTGACAAGTTTGAGTGTTGTATTAGTCTGTTAAGATGTGTATACACATCTGTATGTGAGATCACACATAACTTCACCTAGAAATTTTCTATGATTTATGTTTTGGCCATATTTGTATATAATACCATTTTGTATATATATAAAGAAAAATATTCACTTAATGTACAGAATGTATTTTCAAAAATGGCATTTGTGTCCTTAAACCATTAGAGAAACTCAAAGAGCAGTTTCTTTAAAGCATATTGATATCTGTAGCCTATGCTGACATTTTTGACCTTGGAAACATTAACTGAGAAGAAAATGTTTCAAGAGAGCGTTTCTTTTGTTCCCTCACTTTCTTCTCTCTCTCATCCCCTGGTTCCTTGTTTTTCTCGATGATTCTTAAGCAGACAGTGTTAATATTTAATTTTCTATTATAATTCTGAATAGGTTATGAGATATGCCAAGAAGACAGCATTTTAGACTTAGAGCTGAATTACTTCTAGGTACAAAAAAAGGAAGAAAGGAATTATGCTAGTAAAAGATATTTTTAAAGAAAATCAATAAATGGAAATTCATATTTTGCAATCTGCTTGAGCACCCATGTGTTTGCACCTCATGTTTATTTTTAAGAATATATTGGAGGAGGATGTGTTTATGTATGTAGGAAAAAAAGAGTTGTGTGGACAAGGCAGAAAGAAAGTATATGTTGAGTAGAAGCTATACTTAGTTGCAATTTAAGGTGAATTGATTATTTCACTGTGTGGTAAGCTGTTTTCCAGTCACGGACTTTCCAATTAAAGCAATTTCCTTTCCACTTCGCTCTCTGATCATTCTCACTGTCAAAGTAAATGTTAAGTGTTAAGGCAAGCGGGATGGACGTCAGGGAGGGTGCAAGAGAATCGCTTTGGATGAAAATGGTATTATCTCCAAATCAATTTATCTTACACTAACAAAGATCATTCCTTTATTCTCCCTTCAGAGAGGGCACAATCAAACCTGGTGACAGGCTGCTGAGCATTGATGGGATCCGACTGTTGGGAACAACACATGCTGAAGCCATGAGTATTCTCAAACAATGTGGACAGGAGGCGACTCTGCTGGTTGAATATGATGTCTCAGTGATGGGTAGGTTGTGGGACAGGAGGTGGGGCTGTAATACTGGGAGCTATCTGTGATGTTTCACTGCCTGTTCTCCATGAGCTATTTTAGAAGTGATTGTGACCTGTTATGCTCCTAGTAGCTATTCCCTCCTGCATCATATCATTAATCTTGAGTTCATAAGGAGGTGAACAGTATTTTACCATAATTTAGCATTCTGACATTCCGTGGTTTGTAGGCTGAAACCATAGTGTGGATTCTAGTAAAGTAACTTTTCCAGTGACTAGTTTATAATAAAGGTTAATGAAGTGTAAACATTTCTGTGTCACATGAAAGAGAGGAATACTTGATCTAAAAAGAATTATTTTGCCTTTTGCCAGTGCTGCTAGTTGGACAAGACATAATTAAAAAGTCACAAGATTGCCACAGAGAAAAGAATAGAGGAGAGAAATTTTCTTATGAAACGCAGAGGTGGCAAATCATGGCTTAAAAAATGAGCTTACATTATACAAACTTTGATTGAACTCACTGGAAATATTGAAGGTTTTTTGGGAAGTCAAGTAGACCAGATAATTTTTAACAAGAGATATGGAATTGACTTGTTTCCATTTGTTTTGGAAATTGTCATATCCCCTCAAGTTTTTCAAGACACAGAAAATTCATAGCAGCAAGAAACAGAAATACTCACCAGTCAGACTGAAATATTTCTTGTCTGTTTGGGGATTTTTCACTTCTTTTCTGCTCAGTTCCACAGTCAGGTTTCTAGCCTAGCAGAAAGGCAGCTTCCTAGGGATTTGTGAAACAGCACTGTCAAACTTCAAAGCCTTGGAAAAGATTACTTCTGAAAAGAATAATGTCAGATCTTTGCTTACTCTGGAGCAGCCCTCTTTATTCTTCTCTGAGACACAGATTTCTCTCTTTTTATTACAATATATGTCTCCGTTTACTTAACTGTCAAGGATTGAAGTGGCAGGTTTGTGTAGTGTCTGGCAGGCCTGATGGACAGTTGTACAGATTCATGTCCAGAAAGGTGTAGACAGCGCAGATGAGCTCTAGCTTCTGAGGAGAACAAAAATTTAGATGTTTTCATTTGTTTCTTCTCTTTCTTTGAAAGATGATGGATGATCAAACCTCATCTATCATCACAGTTAAATCAATATTCTTTCTGCTCCACTTTTTCTAAAATGAACCCTGGCTTTAGACAAAGTTCCCAGCAAACTTTCATTTCAGAGAAAACTCCCATCCTCGTTTTCTTTGTATACCCCAGGGGGAGAGTCAGCTTCCATTTCACTGAGGACTTTTTGGAAATCTTTTCAGGTTTGTGTAAGGAGGAGACCACATGATGAAATACTTTGCTGTGACCTAAAGTGCAGCTTGTTCAAGGCAAGAACCTTCTTTTCAGTACTATCTGGATAGAGCTCAGTTCACGAAGATAAAGAACTTAGTTGGAAATTTCACACTTTCAACTCTAAAAGAAGCACCTACCAATCAGTCTCTTCATGTCATTTTCTCTCTGAATAAACTCTCTTTTGTTCTCAGCACTAAATCCGGATTTATCATTCCTGCCTTCCTAGCAATGAATGTGTTATCCAACAGAAATTAAAGGAGGTAGAAGAATCTGAGACTCATGGAGTCAGAAAGAAAGAAGGAAAAGGGGAAACACTGGGAATGGTGGTCCAGCAGAGTCTGCAAGAAGAAATAAGGAGGGAACCAGTATACTGTCTTTCTAATGCTTTGTGGTTTTTTTAGATATTACCTAGCCCTCAGTAGATTTTGAATTTTTTCCAGTTTGCGTGCCCTACATAGTATTTTGGCAGTGGTGTGAAAAAAGATTTTGTTGGGAAGCTCTCTTGTGCAGCTATGTTATGATCATGGTGCAAAGGCTGAAAATTATTCATACCAATCCATTGAATCCTGGCCCAGGAAACCTTTGCTGATTTGAATCTTCTCTCAGCTCTGCTCAAGAGCAGGAAAGTTAAAGTTGGGAGTAATGTGAAAGAGAGAACATGAGTCGAAATGTTACTCTTTTTCCCAACTCTTATGTTACCCATAAACTGTTTGTAATGCTATTTAAGGGTTGATGTGAATTTGAAAATAGGCTAAAGCAAAGCAAAAGCATTGGGTAATGCGACATCAATAACTGATGCTTGAAAACAGACTAGTAGGTTAGCCTGCTTGGAGGGGGCAGAAACAATCCAAAAGTTACACAGAAGTCGAGTGTATTCTGGAGGGTCCTCCTGGTACAAGGTTTCAGTAGAGTATACTACTCCTAGAGATATAATTGTAGCACTATTTGCTTTAATGCCTTCTCTTCTGTTAGTGGATGGTAATATCCTGTAAAGTAGCATTGCGTGTGGCCAGAAGTGGAAAGAGCCATAAAATACATTTTGATAGCATGAAATTGGAACTTGATTTGAAATGGTTTTACTAGATGAAGAAAATAATCCTGAACTATTTTTCAGCTGTAGTGTGTAACAGACTTTTCTTACTCCTGTAAGCATATGCAGTTTCAAAGGTGCTATATTTCTCAAAGTTTAGTTCTTCCAGCTGAAGTCTTCAAGAGGTCACTTGGAAAGCTTGTACATTTTATTGTTTCTGGACCCTAGACAAACTGGAGTAAAAAAAGGCATCAAGAAGTTCTATGCAGGGTAATCAAAGATGTATATCATGTAAGAGACGTGGCTATTCCTGTTGAACTCTCTGCAGTTACACCTTAAGTACCTCCTGAAGTTTCCTGCTCAGCTGGGTCCCAGGAAATAAACTTGTCAATTCAGCTTCTTGTAAGAGATTTTTTTTTGTTTTTAGACTCTGCTGAAAATATTTCCAGTTTGGTGTGTGGAGTGTACTGCTGCGTAGTTTCAGAGAGACTTTGGCATAGTAAGAGTTTGAAAATACCAAGATAATCTCTGAAGAAAATTGGAAAACCTAATTTCTGAGAAAGTATTTATATTATAATGTGATAAAAGTTACATTTGAAGTTGTGGAGGGTGCAGTCTTCCAAATATCTTTCTGTTTTCCAAAACACATTCTTCAGTCTTGAAGTACTGTGATTGCTTACCTCATTTGTTGATTTTAGAGGAAACTATTTTTAAATTTTGTGGTGCTTTAATAATGCTGCACTTCAGTGTTTGCAAACGACATAGGTATGGTGACTCGCTCTACACATGATCTTTATGGGCTTTATTACTTTTCTCTGTAATCCTTACACCTGAAGTATCCAACCTTTCTGGTCATGTGGATCATCTATTTTCATCTAGTGGTGGGAGAGGTCTGTATAGTACAGCTCTCTGTGTCCTCTGATTACACTTGCTCCCTCATTTTGAGGAAGGTGAGAAGTAGAGGCAAGGTGGTAGCTAGCAGTGACTTGCTGCCACTGTCAAGATAATTTTGTAACCTGAATCCTCTCCTGTAACAATCAAATAGAAAATATTAATTCCAAAATATAAAGTCAGGTTGGGGAGACTGAAGTTCTCACTGTTAGGCAGTGGTCAGATGAAGTATCATAATTAACTGCTCACAGCTAGAGTCATAGTGAGAGTTACAATGCAACACTAATAACAAGCTACAAACAAGATTCACAGTGCCTCTGTCTAAAACAAGAAATAAAAGTTTATGAGTACATTGAAGCTGAAGAGATGCAGTTTCCCTTTAGGTTTTCAAAGATTTGCCATAATGCCGCTGTGTTCTGTGTTGTCCCTATAATTAGGATTGCATCTTCTTGGACAACCTTCCATATTTTCTCTGAAAGGGAACAATCAGACATGTTCAAAGGTAATAACTACCTTGAGTTTAAATTCTGGCCTTTTAAATGTAACTCTAGTTCATAAATGGCTGTTGATGATCTTTTGAGCAATCTACTTTTTAGGTCTTGGATGCTCATCCTCGGGCAATCTTTGAATCAAGGATGCTGTAGTTAAACAAAACTAATAGCTTTTGCCAGAACTTTGGCACTAAAGGAAGCTTTTTTTAGTTGTTTGCACTTGTGAGACACATCTTTCTTATCTCTTCAATGAGTGTTTGTTAGTTCAAACCACTCTGTGGTGTTCAGGAGTGAAGGAACATATTGCACTTTCCAATTCCATATGTTTCTCTGGGTTCTTTAACAGTTCTTGCTCTATTTGAGCCAGAATATATTTGCTGGAATGTGGCACCCCGTAAGCGTTCTCTACAAAACAGAAATTGTCAGCTTATTTTCTGTTGCAAATCTACCAGAGTCACCCGGACACAGAACCACTTGATTTTAAGTAGAGCAATGCCCTCTATTTTCTGAACTCAGTGTTTAACACTGATAGGACTTTCTAGAAAGGGGATTATTGATGCAGACGTTTGCTAGTAAATCTTTTTGCTAGCCTCATCCAAGACTTCTGCCTCTTTAAGTTTACCCTTTAAAATAAGCTAATTAAATATTAATTAATTAATGCTGTAATAATCTTCTGAAAGTATATTTAAAGAAATCTGCTTCGCCTTTTAGCAATTCTGCTCTGACGGGAAGAGCAGTAGGGGGAGAAGATTTGCACAGTTTAACGATCAAGTGACATCATCTGTGATCTAGTGTAGACTTTCAGTAAATTGTGGAAAGTGAGAAATAGAGGAGAAAGAAGAATTTATGGGCTGAGCCTTAAGTTTCAAAAAGCAATATCACTAAAACGCATCCAGAGCTGTGGAGACCCTTAAAAGCTAGAGATTTTACAAGTCCAAAGGAACAGGAGCCCCAGAGACTCAAAGGTGTGACTTAAGATCTTCATAAGCCTTACAAGTATTGCAAGACCTTGAAGGTTAAAGTAAAGTAAACCTTGAAAGTTGAAGTAAAGTCAGGAACCCTGTAGGATTCCACACTGCCTTTTTCTTTCTGTTGCTTTACAAATTTAAAATTTACATTTCCTTTGTCTCATATAGGATTTTGACAGAACAGATAGGTAGCGTACTCTAGCAATTGACTGCAACTGCAGGTCTCCTGGCTATCATAGGGTGATAGATTTAGATCCCTTGAAAATCTAAATTTCAATTCAATTAGTTGCTTAAAACTTTGAAGACATTTTCTTGTCTTATGTTGCTTCAGAGACAGATAGAATGAAAATTCATATGCAAAGAAAAGGTCATAATAGTTGAAATTGAAACATTACTTCAAATACTGCTATACAGACACATACACAAGTTATGTTACGAGACAATGCTGGAAGTCAAAATGTTGAATGCTCCACTTGGAAAATGTCAGAAGTGAGACTATCTGTTCAGACACTGTCCAGAGACAGTCACAAGAGCCACAGGAGAAATAACCCTTTTTATGCAGCTATTAATTTTGAATTTTATTTCTATCTCCAGTGTGTGACCAGAGGCTTATTGAAGGCACTGCCCGGATCCTTGTCCAAATGCGAAGTTATTAATTTCCTGGTGTTTTTTCCCTGAGGCCCTAATCTTGCCACAGTTTGAGCGCTTCAGGCAATATGCAGGTCTCAAAGAGAAAACCTCCGAGTCCCAAGGTCATTCCATCTGTATTGGATCTTTCTTATAGCAGAAGATGGCACAGACATAACTCTAACAGTTCCAGAAATATCCACTCACAGATGTGTCACTAGGTAAAACACATGGGAATTTTTTGTCTCTCTTGGAGGCTAATGTGTGATTCACATTCACTGAGCAGATACTCAAATCCATGTGCTATGGCGCGTTAGTCTCATTTTACTGTGGAGTTTACTTGTTTATCCAAAACACAGTGTGTTCTGTTGTCGATGCCAGATGCCTGCATCAGGGACACCAGTGTAAACTGACAGTCAGCCATGGATATATAGACAAATAACTTTTCTCTTTGTAGTAGTAGCAAGCTGTGCTAAGGCACAGGGAGGTGGTTCAAGACAGCCAGCATAGCTTCACCAAGGGCAAGTCTTGCCTGACCAATCTATTGGGCTTCTATGATGGAGTAACTATATCAGCGGACAGGAGAAGAGATGCAGGTGTCTCTGGACTTCTGTAAAGATTTTGATACAGTCTCCCACAGCATCTTTTGCTCTAAACTGGAGAGAGATGGATTCTGTGGGTGGACTGTTGTTAGATGGATAAGGAATTGATTGGACAGTCACATCCAGAGGGTAGTGGTTAATGAATTAGTGTCCTAATGTGCATCAGTGACAAGTGGTGTCCCTCAGAGGACCAGTGTTATTTAATATCTTTATTAATGACACAGATGAAGGGATCGAGTGCACACTCCACAAACTGGCAGGTGACACCCAGTTGAGTGGTGCAGGTGACACACCAGAAGGATGGGATGCCATCCAGAGTGACCTGGAAGCTCCCTCTGGATGGGAACTAGGCCTGTGGGAATCTCATGAGGTTTAACAAGACCACGTGCAAGGTGCTGCACCCAGATGGGGGCAAACCCTGGTATCAACACAGGCTGGGGATGAACAGATCAGAGCAGCCCTGCTGAGCAGGACTCGGGGGTGCTGCTGGAGGAGAGGCTGGACATGACCCAGCCATGTGCACTCACAGCACAGAGAGCCAAACATGTCCTGGGCTGCACCCAAAGCAGTGTGGCCAGCAGGGCTAGGGAGGAGATTCTGCCCCTCTGCTCCACTCTGGTGACTCCCCAGTTGGAGTGCTGCATCCAGCTCTGGGGTTCCCAGCACAGGAAGGACATTGATCCACTGGATCAAGTCCAGAGGAGGCCACCAAGATGATCAGAGGGCTGGAGCACCTCTCCTGTGAGAAAGGCTGAGAGAGTTGGGTTTGGTCAGCCTGAGAAGGAGAAAAGTTTGGGGTCACATATTTGTGGCCTTCCAGTACCTGAAGGGAGCCCACAAGAAGGATGGAGAGAGACTTGCTGCAAGGGCTTGTAGTGACAGGACAAAGGAGAATGGCTTCAAACTGAAAGGAAGTAGGTTTGGATTAGATATAAGGAAGAAATCCTTCACTGTAGTGAGACAGAGGAACAGGTAGCCCAGAGAAACTGTGGCTGCCCCATCTCTGAAAGTGTCCAAGACCAGGTTGGATGGGGCTCTGAGAAACCTGATGTAGTGGAATGAATCCCTGCTCGTAGCAGGTGGGCTGGAACTAGATAATCTTAAAGTCCCTTCCAAGCCATTCTATGATCCTATGATTTTATCTAGTATGGGATATGATTTATCCTTGGCACGGGAAGCCTGAGGCTTGTGATTTTTTTTTTCTGCTATCGAGTTTTCTGGCTTTCAGGACTGCTCTTTTGCAATAGGAAGAATGGGTTCTTTCTTTAACCCTTTGTCTCTCATGCTGCTACTAAATATAATGTGCAGACTTCACTTAGTCTCATCATGAGCCTGTAAGATGATTTTTACAGATCAGTTTGTCATAAGGTCCTGCTTCCTGCTTTAATCTACTCTACTTACCTTCTTTAAAGGAAACATAAATACCTTTTTAAACACCTCTTGATATAAATGGGGTAGCATGGAAACCTAAGGTAAATAGGCATTATGGTTTTAAAAATACGGCTTTTTGGGCTGGATTCAAATTCAAATTGAAATTAAAAAAATACTTCTTGATTGATCAGTTTTTTGTGTGATCAAGAGATACAGCTGCTGGCTGTGATAGTGAAATTAAAAAATGCTTGCAGTTGGTGGCCAATGCTGTTGGTCCCTTTCAGCCTTGACAGAAATTGTGATATAATCTGATACTTAAAAGCAGCAGTCAGGTGTTCCGTCCCTGTTACATAACTTTCTTTTCCTTGCAGTTCCTTCTTTATGCCTTACACACCTCCTACCCATCTCATTCACTGCTACTCCTCAAAACTTATGGTGCTTTCACCTATGGGACATTTGTTTCATTGTGAGGACTGCTGAGCAGTGAAAGAGGTGTGGAATGGGGCCTTGTAAGAAAACAGATTTTTCTTTCCAGTGAGTGGTTCCCCTGGGTTGCACACTGCTGATTTCCCTCTTTTAAAAGCCTTTTGCAGTTTACACACTTGTCCTTCTTTAGCCCATTCTCTTGTCCCTGTCTTTTAGCAAACCATTCCCAAGTTTCTTGTTCTACAGCTTCTTTACAGATCAATAACCCACTCACCTCAGTTCCTCCCCTTATTGCTCAAAAAGTCCTTCTCTCCCCTCTTCTTAGCTCTTGATTCCCAGTGCCAGGTCAGTCAGGTAGAGAAGACATATAGGGAACATGAATTTTCCATATAAAGTCTATGGAATTTTCAAGGGGTGGGGCAGGGTAGGTAGGGCAAACTATGGCTTTTCCTAATGACCTTTTTCAGCTAAAATAACTAAGGGGAGAGAAAAAAGTAAAGTCTGAAAAAGGTAGCCATTGTAAGAAAAAAATCATACCAAATATTTTTATTGTGGCCAAGTTGTAAGTTACAAGCAATTAAAAACAAGATGTTTTAATCAGAAAAGTATGATTTCCACGATTGCCAAGTCTATTTGCCTGATATCTGTTCTCTGTCTGGATGTGATTTGCTGCTGCAGCTGTCTTGCCAGTAGGTGATTGCAGAAGGGAGGAGTCGTCATGTTTTACAAGGATTTCATAAATATTACAGGTATTTCTTTCTTTACAAACTTCTTGATCATCCCTAAAGAGAAAAGTTTAGCTGAACCATACAAGTTACAAATTACTCTAACGGGTCCAATTAAAATTTATCTCAAGTGCTTTTGAAGCTATGACCTCATTAAATGTTCATTAAATTAATGAACATTGCTTTGTGTGGGAGAAGAAAACTGTAAAGATGAAATAAGATGTCTCTGAAACAGAAAACTAAGGGTACAATTTAATTGTCATAAATAACTAGGAACGGGGAGAGGTTCCACTTAATGTATGAAAATATTCTATTTTACTGAGTTCTGAGAGTAATGGAAAAATTTGTCTTCAAAGACTTGTCAGGAAGGCGAAGCCTGTATTTGTATGCAGTTAATCTAAATAGTCTACAATTACAAGAAACCAATCTGAAATACCAAATGTATTTCGTGATGGGAATTCATTAAAAGGAGACCCTTGCTAATCTGTGTTAGTATCTCTTTTCAAAGTACATGGTCTCAATGTTTTAGATGCTAATTCAAGGATTTAGATCCTCAAATGGAAGCAGTCTCTACCTCTTAAAAATATGATAATTTTCTTCATTCTATAAGTAATTAAAAACAAATGATGGAAGGAGAAGATTCTTGCAGTAATCACTCCTGTCCACCATTCAGGCTTCAAGAAAGCAGAGCAAAGGAGCAAATAACCCTCACAGACACTTAGCAAAAGATGGGAAATAAAGATTGATCAAATCTTTCCACTTCACGTGAGGGCTATCCAGATACACCTACACCATGAAATGCAGCGTGAAAGAGAATCAGCATCCCTACCACATGCTCATACCTCTAGTCAGCTGGAAGTGGGTCAGTAATTTGACTTCTCTGTTACTTAGCATGCTGGTCAACAGAGACTGTGATAACAGCAGGACAGTGAAGTATCCTGGCTTGTGCTTGTCTGAAAAAAAAAAAGCAGGTAGCTGCAGTACTTAAATTCAGAGTGCAGGGGTGAAAGTTTTATAGAAATGCTATTAATTAAGTTTCATGGCGATAAAAGGATCTTTTGTATGTGCCATGCAATTCAAAGCAAGAGAAACTCTGTAATCGGAGAAAGTCCAATTAAGAAAAAATACAACCCCAGATTTGTGTTAGTGCCATTGCAGTCATCTGAGAGACTAAGGAATAAGACAGATCTGATTTTCTTTATACTAGAGAGAATTTGTGCTGGAACCTCAGAACCTGTCTTTAAAAGGGCTGATCTCTAAGGAAATAACAGTAGAAAGGTCCCAGTCCTGCCTTCATTCCAGGAAGAAGAAAACACTAAATGTCTCCCAAGACTTCCCCTGAGAGGAAGCTTTAAAAAAACCCTGGAACTGAACCACTCCATCCTCATTACTTTTTTTCATGGGTGTGAGACATCTGGACTGTGCCTGACAGGTGAGGTCAAGGGGGAAAAAACCTGATTCCCTCAGGTCATTTTCTGGAACACCTGTACCAGGCGTAATCAAAGAGGTTAAAATGGGATGCAGATTTTTATTCCTTTACAGTAAGGTTAATGGTTCATTAATAATTTTACAGAACATTTATGCTGAAAGGGGATGGATTTCAAAGTATTAATATTTTTAGTTATTTTGCTAAATATTACCTCAGTTAATGGTATTTTAGTGCAAAACCCATGTGAATGAGATCTGAAGCTGATCCTGTGGGACCGCACCATTTAGTACTCAGCATATGGGAGATGGGTTCAGAGAAGACAGTAGTAAGGCCTGTGAGCTGGAAATGTAGGTAGTGTGGAAAATCAACATTTCAGGTGAAGAGGTTTATCTTGAAATTGACATAATTCCTCAAGATAATTGCATCAGTGCCACATCTTACAACATTATCTTGTTATACTTGAAGTGGTGTTGCTCATCTGTACAATAAGTGAATGTTTGACCAGTCAGAAGACTTTCTTTAACTGGTTTCAGCTGCGATTTAAAATAGGACCCAAAGGCAAAAAAAAAAAAAAAGTTCATGTCCTATGTCTGAAGAGCATTGCTTAAAGGAAAATAAACAGCAGACCTGTGTTTCTTTGTCCCCCTCCTCAGTTCTCACCAAACGGACACCTGTTTTATGCTAACAAATGTGTCTTCTGCCAGCATAAAAGCTTTCTAATTTAAACACTGTTTACACAAGTAAATCAGCATTTTATTTTCTTGCTAACATAAGATGACAGATTCTACAGCCAACTCAAATCTGAAGTGTAGAAAATACATGTATTGCAAAGACTTGACTGATGCAGATTACTTTAAAATTGTACTGTTTAGAATGCTTAATTACACCCAGTTACTACTCAGTCCTCTCTTTTCTACTAATGAAAAAAGAACATGCCAGGCTCATTTTTTCTTCAACCCTTTGATAAGATATTTCTCTTCTGATACTCTAGCATTGGCATGGGAACAGGGTGTACGCACCTGAAATAGCTAGTTCTGTGCTAAATTTTAGAGGTCATCTCACTTTGGATCTAGATAACAGCAAAAGTTCCTACCCTTGAACATACCAGAGAAACTGTTGGATGAACAGCCACCATGCATTTGATTTTATTTAGTTTTTGGTTTTCACATAACAGACCAGATTTCAAATGTCAGCATTTGATTTTATAAGTCATGGCAAGACATTGATGCTACTGGTCTTCTCAGTACGTCCTGTTGTTCTTTAGTTAGATATGGAATGTGAGAGAAGCATCAGTGGCTACATTTAAACTGGAAATCAGCTGCAAATGGAAAACAAACAAGAAAAGGTGTGTTCTTTCTGTGCTTCTTTAAGATCTCCCTTGCTGGTGGAATGACTTTTTTTCTACTTTCATAAACTGACTCACAGTTAAACCCAAGATTCTAAAGATTTTTAAAGATAAACCCATGATTTTTTTGTGTATGTGGGAAGTTTTTTCTTGTCTTTGCAAAGTTCCTTTCAGTTTAGTTCTTCAGGGATTAGAAATATAAGAATTTAAGATGCCCATACAGCCTTAGTCGGATGCCTTGGTGCATATGTTACATATGTTTTAATTGGAATGATTGCTTACATTTTACCTTCCACAGTCACCTGCTGCGCAGTACTAAATGATCTGAGAAACAGTCATGTGAGAGAAATGTTCTAAAAAAAGCTGATCTCATCTTGATGCAGATGCCTACACTGGAGCAGGTGAAACACATTTATCAAATGCCACTTTTCTTGGATGGTTGTAAGAGAGAGTTTAGTTTCCAGTATAGCTACTTCAGGTCTGCCCTACAGAGGTCTGCATTTTGGTGCAGTGAACACCAACATAGGTGTCTTAAAACGTCCTCTCCAGACAAATGAATGCTTTCAACCTTCACTTCTTTGATCTTTATTTGTTTATTTTTACAGTGGGAAAAACACGATGCTTTTGCTCTAAAATGTGGTTATAAGAGAAAATCATTAATAAACGTGTTGTAGGGAATACTCAGAGGCTGCAGCATACAATAGCTCTCCCCCACCACATACACTCAGAGAATACTGTTTAGTAATTAAGGCATGAGCTTGTAAAAAAGGGAAAAATGTTCCTAATTATTAAATATTCACTGTCTACCTTCCATATGAGGCTCTTGAAGAAGGAAGTATATGTGCTTATTTAATTAAAGAGAGGAGGTAAAAAGAAGTACATCCAGGCAATATTCATTCTGGGGATCATTAGATTTGAAGTGCTTTATGCCCACATGGTGACTGTAATATTTTCCTTTTAATGTCATTCTGTTTGTAAACAGACACTTCTGATCTTAATTGGTGTACATGTATTTTTATGATTATTTAATCTGATGTTCTGTGGATTTTAATCAACTTCTCATTTGGGTATTTTACACCTTGCATAAGCACAGTTTTTCTGTTAAGGTCATCTCAGCAGTCTTGTTTGGAATAGCCTTCTTCTGCACACTGTGACCTGTAATTTTTCAAGTTCTTTATAAAGACCTTAGGTAAATTTGGGTAGATTTCACTGGTAAAAGAAAAAGAACAATCAAAACCTAAGAAATGGACCTAAAATAAACACTGGTGAAAAAGGCTTTTCACAATTTCTCCTTTACAGAAATTTAGTGATTGCTTAATTATAAATATGAGCAATGGAACTTTTTCCTTTCAAAAGGAAAAAAGTGGCCATCCAGGGGCATGAGAGGACCTGGACCCCGTTCGAGCCTGGCAGCAGGAGCTGCGGTGGCAGGAGGTAAATGTCTTGTCCTGCAGCAAAGGAGAAGCCACATGGGAACCTTGCCAAAGGTGACCCTGGCATCAAGCTGGCCGGCTGTCTCCTGAGATAGCAGATGATAGAGTGCCCTTCTCATTGTTATGACTATAACAGCTATGGACCACTTGAGTTTCTAGAGGTTATTGCTTAGTTGGGATTTTGGGAGCAGTAATGTGGGGAATTTGGTTTGCTGGAAATGTATCCTGCAGAGAACAGAGGATATAGAAGCTTTCTTTTACTTTAAATGTGTGAATACTCCCAGTAGTACTGTTCCTATATTCTTTGGAGCAAGTACTGGGAAAGGGAAAGCTGGAAATATGTAGGCAATCCTAGATTAGTTTTGCAATGAGGGATGAAAGAGTTTATGTTTAGAAGCACAACTCCTGTGTTGTATTTAAAGGCAATTTACCTAAACTACTTTCTCTATTTCTTCAAAATGTATTTGCTGAACTGTTGCTGAGGCAGTACCAAAGCAGAAACAGAGGACAGTTAATAAACTTGTTTTCTGATTCATTTTTCCAAGTTTGTGCAACCCCTGAGAGCAGAAAAACTCTCACTCTGTTCCTCAGCGCAAAAACCTCCAGGTCAGATCTCATCCTCAACCTTCTGCATGGTAACCTTTCATAATGTGGCTGTGCCACTGCATCAATTATTTTTAAGACGTCTGTGCTAGAGCACAGATTATTGAAGAGACCAAAGTTTCAGGTGAAAAAGTGGTACCAATAGTACACATTTGTAGGATTAGAAATTCAGATTATCTGTTATGAACAGCAATGTACAGTTCAATTTTTCTTTTCTTCTGGTTCATAGTTACCTGACAGGCTTTGCAGAGGAGTGTTTTAGACTAGTCTGAAACTCCTGCCTGTTCAAACAAACCAAGTCAGAGTTTCCAAGGTAGAGACTGCAATTATCTTGTGTGCAGAGGTCACTAACACATGTAAATAATAAGTAAGCATGAATGTATAAGTTGGTATGTTTCAGTACAGAGGACATCTGAGCAAGGTCCAATCGTGCAGCTCACGTACACCAAGCAGCTCAACCGTATGGGAAAGGGGCTGTACTTGGGTCAGTCATCCTGTTGACAAGCCGGAGTGAGTGGCTGTCACGGGCTCATCATCTTGCTTATGTGGCTCTGCTGCTTCCAGGACTTCAGCTCCCACTGCCGTGGCAGAGAGAGGAGCAGCTGAGGTATCTCACTAATACAGCATTGACTTGTACTTATTTGCTTTAACTGTTCTCTTATCCAAGTGTCCAAATTATCCATGGCACAGCTTTGCTCTGAAGCTTTTGGCATTATATGAGATGTTTTGTCCTGATGGAGACTTGGATAGATGGGCACTGTCAGCTCAATGCAAAGTTTGGGTGCTTGGGTGTTTTCAGTGCTTGTTCCCATCTCTGAAGTGATAGCAGTGAGGGGCTTTGTGCTCTGTAGGCTTTTGAAGAGAAACCAATCCCGTTCTAATTATTACTGTTCCTGTTAGATGGAACTTAAGGGCATTGTGTCAAATAGGCATAATTGATGGGTACTGCATCTCTTTATATTATCTACAGTATGTACTTAACGGATATGCTTTCGAGGTTGACTGATGCAAAATTCAACACACCAGCTATGTCTTAGTTTGCAGGCTGAGGTGCAGATTCTTTTGCCCTTATTTGTTCTATTTGTCTTTTTAGTCAGACAAAATTGTGCAAGAGATGGAGAGTTTTGAAGATCTCAAAGTTCTTGTGCATTTAATTTTCTGTCCTACTTGAAGGAGAAAATAAGTAGGGGAAATTCTTTTGGGTATATATATCTGTCTATCAGGCCCAGAGAAGTTTTGGATGTCCCATCACTGGAAGTGTGCAAGACCAGGTTGGATTGGGCTTTCAGCAACCTGGTCTAGTGGAAAGTGTTCCTGCTCATGGCAGGGGATTGGGACTAAATGGTTTTTAAGGTCCCTCCCAACACAAACCATTCTGTTATTCGATGGTTCTTTGATTTCATCCCTGCTTTGTGCAATAGAAAAATTAGTGTTTTGTATTGCAGGGCCTCAGCAGAGGACATATGATTTGCACCATTTTAGGGGTCTGTCTCATTTTGGAAGATGGCTTTTAAAAATAATTATTTGTAAGTTCCATTCCTGGAATGAAATGCAGGTAGAATTCCATTGCTGCTGACTTCTGCAAATATTTCACAATGGATCTGACGCTATGTAGTGTTTCAGGGCAGTTTTCAGGAGCCATCCTTCAATGGAAAGGTGCTGTTTGAGGCTCAGGTTGCCAAACTAACCATCAAGTGTGTACTTACAGGCTCCCAAGTTCTGAAACCACGTGCTTCCATCAGTGATAGAGATTTGAGTTCTTAATAGTTCTTTAAGTGCCACCTGAACTTTCTGTGTGGTATTCTTTCTCAAGGTAACAAAGGCAGAAAGTTGCAGGGCCTGGGCTTATTTAAAATGCACTAGGACTATCCTTAAAGAGGCAGATCCAAGATTTTCTGTACAAGCATCATCTACCAAGTTGCTTATATGTTGCAAATTGTGCAGTAGACAGATCGTGTTTTAGATTAAGGCACATGGAAAGAAAAATAGAGATAAATTAAGAGACTGGGATTTTATACAGCTTTTAAGCAGGGAAGGAGCCTAGTAAAAGTGAAAAGTGTGAGCTTGAAACAGTTAATAGGAGGAAGAAGCATCCTGAGAACTGAGCTCAAGTCTTTTGAGCTAAAGTTGTTTAGGCAGGTTTTTATGGTCTGAATGTAAGAGAAAGTCTGAGAAAATCCCAGGCTGATTTTGAATATATCCACATCCACACTGTGGAGGTATTTTGAAGGCAGAGACAGTTCTTCAACTAGTTAGTGATATTTCTTATCTGAGAAGGGTGGTGGGGCTGAGGTTGCAAAGTATGAAATTAGGTAAAGGCAGCTCCTAGGCTTTTGATTTGAAGAACTTGGATAAATTAGAGGCATATAAATGAGCTGCAGAAATTAGGCAACAAGAGGAAAATGGAAAGACTTTGCCAGTCAGTTGACAAGAATATTAAATTGCTTGTGTATAGAGGGGATAATAGGTGGCACATTTGTTTAGAGAATAACATCTCCATTTTCCATTCTGAGGTTGTGAGGTCTCTCTGATTTTGCTATCACTCATTCTGCTGGCATCCTCTTGGAATTATTCCTATTTATCATTTTTGAAATTTGATTATTCTAAAGGTGAGAGGGTATAAAATGCCATTGGTGGCTTTTTTCCTTAGCAGCAATTTTATGGGTTTTTCCTGTGAACTCTGTGATCTTTCTTTCAGTAGACCAGCAGCTCCAGTGCTGTCCTGTTGCTTGCAATAAAGGAAAATGCACTATTTTATTTATCTATTTTTAGTACTGTTTTTGCCCCTCTAATTCTAGTTCAGCCAGGTAAAATTACATCAGTTGTTGTTCATTCTACAGCCTGCCTGAAATACACAATACCCCAAAATCAAGGGAATGCAAGGAGCACATATATTTTATGATCGATTATAAGTTGGGCCTTGGAGACTGACACTAACACTTCGAAAAGAGCAATATTTAATTTTTAAATATTGGTTCTATTATTAAAAACTACTCCCTTTTCTCCACAAATATTATTTGTAGTATATTTTCAGCTTACTCCATTTCATAGAATCGTAGAATAGTTTGGGTTGGAAGAGACCTTAAAATCATCTAGTTCCAACCTCTCTGCCAAGGACAGAGATGCCACCCAATAGATCACCTTGCCTAGGGCCCAATCAAACCTGGACTTGAAGGCGCCCAAGAATGGGGCATCCACAGCTTCTCTAGGCAACCTGTACCTGTGCTTTACCAGCTTCTGGTAAAGAGTTTTCTCCTAACAGCTAAACTGAATCTCCCTTCTTTCAGTTTAAAGCTATTCTGCCTGGTCCTGTCACTATCTACCCATGTAAGAAATCAGTCTCCATGTTTTTTATAAGTTTCCTTAAAGTACTGAAAAGGCAGCAATCAGGTTTTTCCAGAGCATTATCTTCCCCAGGCTGAGCAACCCCAGCTCTCTCAGCCCATCCCCACAGGAGAGGTGCTCCAGTGCTCTGAGCAGCTTCATGGCCCTCCGCTGGACCTAGTCCAGCATACTCACAGTTTTCTCAGCATTCCAGAAATTCTTTTTAGAGCTTGTTAGCTGTCATTGATTTTATTTTGCCCATAAGATCTGAGATGAATAAAAGGTTACTCTGCTAAATAAAGCATGAACAAAGCCAGGGTGCAAACATTATGCAATATTAGTAGACCAGAATACCAAAGCCAGTACCATGAATCATGCTCTGTGTGTGTGTGGTTCATTTATGACCTTTAGTCACAAACATATGAGGAATCAAATAATATTACTCTAAATGAGTGGTAATGGTGCTACCCAGCTGTAGGGCATCTTGAATGTTGTTTCCCTTTAAACACTGCAGAAGACTTATTCCTGCCTCTCTTCCGTGCTGCTACATTCCCTCTTGAAACCATTGACCCAGGATCCCAATCTCAATTTCTTAATTAGATCATCTTTAAAAATGCATAATTATATCCTTTCTTTGCAAAATATAGATCAAATAATCTCTGCAGTACAAGGAAAGGGTATTATATAAATAAGTGACCTCTCATGCCCCCACCTCCACCCAAAAATACCAGTATTTAAATAGCTATCACTCAGCTCTCTGTAAGAGAATTGGCTAGTCAATCCAGTTGTAAAAAAAATGAGTAAACTAAAATGTCCCTACAAAAAGAAATTTTAAGTGTTAGCAAAATAGCCTAGATGCTTTATGATGTAGATGAAGAATAGGGGCAAAATTGGGTTTTGGCAACTCTTTTTATCTGTGACTTGGTGAAACCGGGAAAAAAAAATAAGAAAGGCGTAAGTGAATTGAAGCAGAAAGGAAGGAGAAAGGTAGAGAAAAGCTTCCCTACTTGCAGCAGATCTTTCTCTTGCACACACATTTCTGGCTGTGGCTTTTGTTTTGCAAGAGATCATGGAAAGGACAGACAAGTAAGGTGACTGCCTATCTCTATGGCAGTCTCAGGAAACATGAGAAGGGAAACAGAGGAGCCACAGCATGACAGAGGACTATGAATCTCACTATCAAAGCTAGGAATGCAATCTTGCACTGGACTGGGAGGAGTTGGGACAACTGTAAGTGTATCAGTCTTATGGAGAAAATGTTTTAATGGACACCAAGTAAAAGGGGTTTTGAGCTGGTATTCACATAAAATAAATAGTCCTTAAGAATACAAAAACCACGCAGAAAATGACAGGGTTCATTAAGTGTAGTTTAAGATACTATCTGACAGTAATGAATAGTCTGCGGGTGAATGAAGAAAAGTGGATGTGACTGCACACCGAGTCCCTGAGTGCTTTTATGTTGCTGTGCTGTCAGCTGAGCAGTACTGTAAAAGACCTTGCAAAATGTTCTGTATGGAGAGTGCCACTGCTAAAACCACGTCTTAGAAATTAAATTCATCAAGCCTGTTAGAGGTCCTGCCTGTTCTTTGGGTTGGTTATTGGGTCTCAAGTTTGTACAACTAGCTGTGGATTTCAAGTGCCCTGTAAGATATGTATCGGCTTTGATTTTCACATTTCAGCAATCTCACTTCCCTAAGCAACAGCAAATACTCAAAACTCGTGGCGATAAGTCTGTGGTATTTTGATCCATTTCTGTTCCAAAAAACGAAAAGCTTTTAACATTTCAGCTCTTGTTTCTTAACACTGAAAAACAGCGGGCTAATCCCTAGGACACTGATTCTGAATGAACTGGCACAACCAGACCTGCTGTGCTTTCCTCACCATTGATTATTCTGTCAATCATAGAATGATTTAGGTTGGAAAGGACCTTAAAGATCATCCAGTTCTACCCCCTGTGCCATGGGAACGGGCACCTTCCACTACAGAAGATTGCTTAGAGTCCATCCAACCTGGTCCTGAGCACTGCCAAGGATGCAGCATGCAAAATTTCTGTGAGCAACCTGCTAAATATGTATACATATGTATAAAAGAGCTTCTCCTTTTTCTCCCCCCCTCCCCCAAGTAAGACAGGGGGAAAAGCCAGGCACTTGGATTTCTTCAAAACATTCCACAGCTTCTCTAGGCAACTGACATTGTATGTTATTCTCAACTGAGACCGAAATGCCAAATAAAGGTGCAGATTTAGCCGCTTATTCTGTGCCTTACACATCAGACTCATCACTGCTGCTTTTAAGTACCTTCTGCTTGTGTGCTGAGTACTGACAGTGGCTTGTTGGGATGTCTTAACCTTTCTGTAATAAGAACTGGCTGCAGTGGTGTGTTTTGTATTGGACCCTTTCTAGAACTCACACTGACTTGTGTACACAAATTCACACACATACTTCCCCTACATTCTGTTTGATTTTGTTAAAGAAAGCAAGTTCAAGGAAAGGTTTGTGCATTTCTGCATTTAAGGATTTTTGAGTGTTCATCTATGAGAATTTACTCAACAGGTTCCTTGGGGAACAGTCAGTGATTGTACCTTATATATCAGAGCTGTCACATATATGATTGCTGAATGGGTACTGAAAAAGGATCATTGATTTTTGTGAATTGAAAAAAGAACAGAGAGAGCAGAGGAAAGCAGAAGTATAGTCTAAGGCATTTGGGAGTGATGGAGGATTGAAACTGATTTCTTCAACCATGACTTTCTGTAAGTGTTCCAACTTTTTGCTCTTAAAGGCAAGAGTTTCAAAGATTTCAGGGGTTTTTCCAGTTCTTAACAATCTTTTTTAACTTCACTAAGATATGCTTCTGTGATCCACTAGTCTGAACATGAGGCATGTAGGAACTGGGTGTAGAAATTAGGGTTACAGAAAAGGAGAAAGAAAATAAAGTTTCAGCTGTACCAACAAGAGCTGAATGGAGAAAAGGGCACTCCTACCTGACGGAGAAATTACTTTACTTAGAATAATAGAATCATTATGGTTGGAAAAGACCTCTAAAATCAGCAAGTCCACTGGCCAGCCATACTTGCTATCTGTAGGCTGCAAAGATTTTGTATGAAGGGAGCAAAAAAAAGTGTGAGTACAAGAGCACACTTCTTTGATCAAGAAAAATTATTTCTGTGAAATATTGTCTTCTGTTTTTAACATAAGTGAGAGACATCTAGATCTATGAAGGCACTGCTACAAAAGTTTTAAAAATTTGCATTGCAAGAACTACAAGGTTTGAGGACCTATGTGTTTTTTTCTGGTCTGAACCAGCACTTTGTCAGATTTTTTTGACTACTATCAGTCAGAGAATCACAGCAGAGAAGGCTACAGGGGCTGGCTATATACAGTTTTAAGGTGAAAAACTTGTTAGTCTGTGAACACCTAATTGGGAAGGAAAAAGCTTGGAAAATTATTGTGAGATAGTAAGATATCCATTTGTTTGGCACATCATCACTATAAAGCACAGCAGATCCAGGAGAGGTCAATAACAGTCCTCTGAAACTGTGTGTTTCAATTGGTCCAGCTGGCTCTTTAGAGTCTAAATCTATCTTGACATCCTTCCTCTGTGTCAAGCTCTTTTAAACTCCTCAAAAAAATGATTTGTACCTCGTGTTGCCATGACTTTGAAAAAAATAAAAGAGTGCCCCGAAGTTTGCAGTTAGAGAAGTGAGAAGCTGCAGAGCACAGGTAGTAGCAACAGAGCTCAGTGTTCCTACAGGAACAAGCTCAATAGCAGTATTTCCCAGTTTTAAGTGCAGGAAGGCTTTGGAAAGGAAAAAATAATCATCATATCTAAAAAAGTTTGGTTTCCCGTGAATTTAATATCGCTTTTGATTGCAAGCTATGACTGAAGGTTTTCCCATTCTAGGGCTTTTAAAGGTACTGTTTCACATGTAGATCTTCTGCTGCCTAATAAAAGCGGCTTGCTTTTTGGTTTCTCCCCAGTGGGAATCCTAGTGTTTTTTGTCCTCCACCACCCACCAGCTGTTGACCTAGATTTCACATACCATGAGGATCAGTAAGGATTAACAGATATATACATTTTTGGAGACATAAAGCAACACATGTAATGTGATATCTTTATCAGGTTAAAAATACATTTTTCAATTTTCAAAATTATTATCTTTTGAGGCAAAGGAGGTTGGTAACACTTCTTATTTTATAAAAAAAAATTCTAAATACTGTACTATATACTATTTATACTATAGTAAATACAGTATATTTACATATAAAAGAATATTCAGAATAAAACCCCTTGTAGCCGGTGATTTTATCTGTCAAATAAAAAAGATGTGCTGCTATCTAGCTGAAGAAATATATTAGCATGCAGAAAGCAATGCTGCTTCCTTAGGGAGTTTTTAATCAGGCCTCTTGTAGTGATTGAGATGCAATACTCTAAAATGAGAAAAATCATTAACAAAATAAAAAATCTAGAGTGCCTTTCATATAAATATTCATCAGTGTATCTTATGTAATTGCATAGTCAATAAATCAACATGTTGTGCAAGTGCTTCAGTCATGGTGTAAATATCTTATTGACTGAAACATCTTCACACATGAATAATTTATACCTGTATGATTCATTTTTCATATCCATGCTTTATTTCAACATGAAAAACTAATTCTTCTTTGTCAGAGAATGTGTGCTTGATTCTTGCCTTCTGATTTCCTTGTGCTTCTCTTGCACTGTTAGACCCACTCCATTTCTTCTCTTTGGTTCCTCTAATGTAGTTATTTATTCATCCTGTCTGCCTTGGTTTGCATTCCCAGTGCATTTCAACAGGCACCTGGGAAATAACACTCAGGCATAAGCTGCTTGTGCTTATGCAGTTTCCCAAGTAACTGGAAAAAGGATCAGCAGCTTGAAAGATTTACACATTCTCAACAGATATTTGCATTCCTCTCCTTAAGGCAACCATTGCAGGAAGAACTTGTGCAAGTTGGGCTTTGCCATTTTCTGGATCAACATGAGTTAAAACCTCTGTCAAGGTACTGATGACGAACACTGCTTGAGTCTTCCTCCCACAGATTTGTAAATATGAAACTTGTGTGTAGCTCCAGAAACCACTGGAATGTTCAAGATTAAAATAATCGTTTCTCAGTGCAGGAATGGGAATAGGGAATACTTAAATTCTGCTCTGCTACACATACTTATTTGGCTGTCTGTAAGGCACTGCATACATCCTGCCTTACTTAGACCTTTCACCAAATCATCTAAGACAGGAATTTCATTGTGATAAAGTCCTTCTTTAGTAAGTAAGAGAAAGACAGGTAGCTGCTGAGGGCAGTTCATCCAGCTTTAAAGCTACTTAGTGCTTAAAACTCCAGGCAAAAATGCTACTGGGTGTACTCTATTCTTTTGGCTCAGAATTGTTGTATTCCGTTGTGTTGTTGTTGCATTATCAAATTGTTAAAAAGTTTATATTCTGTTAATCCCCCTCGTATCCCATAATGGTTTGTCCCTTCCCCGTCTCGCCCCATGTCCGTCACTCCCAAGCTCCTCCTCCTTTCCAGCACCTTCCCTGCTTGTCACCTGAAACCCGGCCCCTACCCCTGTCAATCGTCCCTAAGACTGTGCCCCTTCTCTAGAAAGTTCTTACCGTTCCGTCCCGTAATTGGTTGTTGGTCCCTGAGCTCCGCCCTACCCTTTCCCATTGGTTTGTGATGGTTTCTCCTCCGCCCCTTGTCCGACCCCCAGAGCTCCGCAATTGGCCCAAGATTGTACCTCCCCTCTGCTCCTCCCCTGTACTTAATCCTTCGCACACGCTGTAAAACCACCTTTTGCGGTTCCCTCCTCCCGACCTCGGACCCTGTTCCTGCCTACCCAATAAAACCTCGCTCGGAACCGTAAAGGGTCTCTCCTGCACTCTTTATCTCACCTCGACCGTCGGCCCTCGTTGTGGTCTTGAACCACACCTCGACCACGTACCCTAGAAGGGCATTGTGGCGAGGCCACTCCTTGGCACAGCTCTGCTGAGCTAGCCCAAAACCTGAGGAGTAGGACATCTCAGGGCCAGAGCCGTGTCACAGAATTTAAAGATCAGTTCAGGTTTGTGGAGCAGCTTATTTTGGTAGTGCCCATGAAAGTTGAGCTTTTAAAAATTCAGCCCTAGTTGTGCACAGAAATTGTTCACTCATATTTAATGACTACTTTCAAAATTGCCAAATCTTGCCTTCAAACCCTCACATTTCGAACTTGAAAAGAAAGAAAACCAGCAGGAATATAAAAATCATTACAAGTTGTGGGGGAAAAAGGAGTTCTATAATAATTAACTGACACTTTTCTGGTATTGTATGTTATTTCATCCAACCTTTTTTCACTCCATTTCAACATGCAGTTTACCTACATTATGCTCTAATGAGGAAGAGCACCTTCATGGAATGGTCATCACTCTCTTGTTCAATTTCTTGTATCATTACAATCATAGATTGTTAGTTTGGTATGCTAATACAGTTTCACTGTCTATTCTGTGCCAGTATTACATTTTTTGACTAATTTTTTAGATTTAAGACTGAGTGGAGTATTTTATATCTGTCCTCTCCCCATATTTGGAAGCCCAGCTGCTGTTCTCATATAGCTTCAATCTTAGTGTCTTCTGAGACACATCACAATTGAATGTTGTCTTTGTATCTTCACAGTTGGTTCCAGTATATTGTGAATACCAGTCTCTTCTGTTTGCTGGCAGGACATTTTCTAACTTTGATCCAGTATGTCTTCATTTATTCAGTTTTTTCTTATTCTGATTATAACTGCCTCCAAAGGCTTCTGATAGCATTTTGTCTCAGTCTTTTTATCCTCTTAAAGGACATCTTCTCTTACTGTATCTTACTGCACTGAGATGAGTTATTGATCAATGGGTAAGTAGGAGTTCTCAGCCAGTCTCCAGAATGTACTTCACCCAGATCACTGCCTGGTTTGTTTTGGCATTTAGGAAGAAACCTGCTGTCTTTTTGCTTTACTGTGTCTAGCACTCGTTCTCTTGGGTAGTTCTCACCACAGTCATCGATCATGACTGTTGCTCCTGTTTTCTGTATTCAGTGTTGATCATTTACTATGCTCTGTTGTAAGGCAGTATTTTATGCAGGATAAGAATCTTCTGAACCTCCTCACATGTATTTTACTTGAACTTCTACTACTTCTACGTGTCATGCTTCCTGCACTTTCACTGTTTTCTCCTTTCTTTTTGTGAAGGATTTCATGTTGACCCTTTCTTTATCTTCTTCATTTGATTATAATAGCTGCTGTCTAGAGACCTTTATCTTCTTTTGTGAAAATTAATTTAGCTTCCTTCTCTAACCTATACCCTTACTAATTTTTTCAGATAATTTTCTACTTTTTAAGTTAATTCTGTTTTTCCAGCATGTCTGTTTAAATTCCAGGTAATATTTATCTTAAATTGTTCAAGAGAATGATTCACTAACACATCCTGTTTCCCTCATCTTGTCCATCTCTGATTCTGACACACTCTGAAACTTTCAGACATCCCAGATTTACAAACTTCCTCTTGCTTTTATTATTTTCAACACCAAGAGCTGATTATTGACACCTTAAATTATGCTATTCCAGTATTTCTTGAAGTGGAATGTTACCTGGTTAGAGAAATAAAATAGCCATGGAGATTTTATGTGGGGAAAACATGAAAATGGTATAAATACCACACTGGTATAATACTGATCTTTTGTTGTCTAATTTTAACAGATTCAGTAGCAACATCTTCTGGGCCACTGCTAGTCGAAGTTGCCAAAACTCCTGGTGCTGCTCTTGGGGTTGCACTAAGTACCTCGATGTGCTGCAACAAACAGGTCATTGTCATAGACAAAATCAAATCTGCAAGTATTGCAGACAGGTGAGTGTGACAGAGGACTGACACTGCAAGTCCATGCATCCATTTTACTTCTTTTTCTGTTTGGCCTGGTTTTAAAGGAACCCTTCCCTTTTCTGAGAAAATCGACTGACCCAGGTCCTCTCAAGGTTGCATGTCTTAAAACCAGCACTTTTTCATACATATCGCTGTTCGAGACTGCCGAGTCTAAGACTTCCAGGATGCCATCTACTTTAGCTCATTCATTTAGTATTGGGTGACGTAAGCCAGCCCTCATGTCATATGTGACTGGCTTCTTGCACTATGCAGCACAGGAGTTTAGAGGTCTGCTCTGGCTATTAAATGTAACGCTGTGGCAGAGATTAGTATTTAAAAACAAAAACCTATAACCCACTGGAATTCTTGAAGTATGCACACCATATGGAACAACTGTCAAGGGAAGTAAATTTTGAGGCTTTGCAACATTGAAGTGTTCTTTTAAAATATATCACTCATTCTTGTGGCACAGTGAAATGGAACTCCTTATGTCTCTTATGTGATTCTTTTACTGATATTTTAGAATACAAGTGAGGTATAAGGAAGACTGGCTTTTGTATTTCTAAATTGCTTTGCTATAATATTTCCACTTCATTTAAACCTTTAAATAAAACCATTTAAACCATTAAAATTATAGCTAGATATTTTTCCCCAGTGATCTGAACCTCTGGAACAGAGTTGTGGGATCTTCTCTGGGGTGTGTGTGTGTATGTGTGTGTGTGTTTATACATATACAATATATTTCTATATTCATACCACTAGCTAATTTTTTTTTTAAATACTACGTTTCAACAGCAAATTCCTCCTGCATGTCCCCAGTCACTTTACCTTGTAATTCCTCTTTAGCAATGGTGCTTTTGGTAGCACCCACTTGTAGCAGTGAGTCTACAGCTCCTCTGTGGGCTTTTCCCTACACTAGAAACTTTGAGAGTGGCGGCCATTGATCCAGGGGTGTACTCCAGTTCAATGGTGCAGGATGCTTTAATTTTCTCCCTCTGTTTTTTCCCATTTCACAGGGGGTAACCAATTAAAGGAGCTGTCCACTTGACTGGTACGTCGGGATGCTAACTGCTGTGTTTGCATTTCTCAACTCATCCAGTAGCCAGTCTTGAGTGCAGCAAGTTTAGCAGATAGCCCCCTCTCCACCCCACTCCTAGAGTCACCATGCTAGCCCTGGTTTCATTATTTGTTTGACTACTGCATAATTTCATCATCATTTACAGCTTTTGTACTAATAAATGTTTGAACTATAACTCAAAAAATGATGAACTGGGTGCTTGTGTGAGGGATATGTGACCAAGTTATTCGAGTCTTCTTAAACTCTTCTCATTTTATCCTGCTGCCATTCACACATATTTTTAGAGTCAGCTACCCCATTGCAGTTCTGTGAGTGATGTCTTGGCATATACTATATTAACTGAATTGTTTTTAAGGTTTGTACTAATAGAGATAAAGTATGACCAGTGACAGTGCCTACAAAACACAAATGTCTCTCAAAAAAAAAAGAACACATTCATAGTTTTCATGACCAGTTTGAAGGCAGAAGAACTCATTGTGCAAACAAAGAGCATACCTGATCATACCAAGTTTTTTCCCTTTTATATAGATGTGGGGCATTACATGTAGGAGACCATATTCTATCCATTGATGGCACCAGCATGGAGTACTGTACCCTGGCAGAAGCAACACAGTTTTTGGCTAATGCAGTGGATAATGTCAAACTGGAGATCCTTCCCCACCGCCAGACACGACTAGCACTGAAAGGCCCAGAGCACGGTAAGAGGATCTGTACCACCAAATAACCTCCTTCTCTCTTTCTTTTACTTTGCCTGCCCATACTGAATGGTCAAAACTATTGTCACAGTTTTGTCTGTAAATGTTGTTTCAGCTCCCCAGGTTATGCTTCTGCAGTTTCTGAGCAGCTCTGTATTTTCTTGGTCTTAATGAACTCTCTGAGATTCCTATGGCCAGAAAGGGAAATGTTTTGCTAAGAAATAGGTCTACAAACTTGCAAATGTACATAAGGACACCTCTTGACTCTACTGTTACAGTTGTTGGGGGTGCTATGAGATACTTCAGTGAATTAATCTCTACATTGTTTCTTAAATTTAGAGTGGAGAAGTAGTACCACAGCCAACTTATTTTCAGCATATTGACTTTATAGTTATGGTCACTTCATTAATAACACCTGTTCTCCTCTAAAATACGGAAACCCCTCCCATATTTTCTCTTGTTAATGGCATTATTATTTATTGCCGTCATCTTTTAAAGTGCTTCTGAGATGGCTTCATGGGTTCACTGACAATGCTTATGAAAACTGATTGGAAACAGTTCTTTAGATTGCAGACCTTTTCTCTGCAATACTTACTTCATATCAACATGCTTGAGTAGAATGACTTTCCATTCTCAAATCAAATGTATATAAAATGTCTTAGTCAAATACTTTCTAGTATTTGAAGATGGAGGCTGCCTGTCTTGTCTTCTAACTAATCGTGAGAAAGTGGCTAATTCACAGTAATCCATAAATTCAGTCTAAAATAGCACATGTTGATAGACATCAAAACAGTAACATCAAATACACAAAGAGTATGTACATGTGTTGCATCATGAACCAGTGGTAAAATTTTTCTGAGCCTGTGTTTCTGCCTCCTTTAGACCAAGATGAGATTTCTGAGATCTCAAAATGTCAGTGATGGTAAATGTTCTGGGACATCCATGCAACATCCAGATTGCCCCTTGATAAGTGGTATTCTAGACAGTTTCTCAGAGTAGGGAATACCGAACTTGTGACAGAGGAGATGTTAGTTTCTCCTAGACCAGGGGGAACAACAAGTAATCTTTGCAATTACATGTTCTCCCTGTACTCAACTCATTCCCTTTTCTACTTAAGCTAGTTAGAACCACAAGGAGCAGAGGGTGATACTGCACAAGCAGAATGAGATGGAGGCCAAATTTGCAATGTACTTCCATTCCTTTCAGTTATGACAGTACATTGCAAACAGATCTTTCTCTTTTTTTGAAACAAAGACGTCATGCAATTAATTTCTGGATGGTTAAAGAATTTTGAAGACTGTTACTTTTGGGAAGACAAATGCTGGGGCCAATGATTTATGTAGATGATTGTATTGCTTGAAGCAGTTGGTTTGTTAACCAACATTGATAATGGATTGATGCTGTTAATTTTCTAGTAACCAGTGTAGATGCTTAGAAAAAGCAATGCTCTTGCTAGGCCAGAATTAAGAACTGTCTGTTACAAAATCATATTTGGTGATCTGCAAAAGATGATATATAAGAGCATCTTTTGGGGGAAAGTATTCCTAAAGTAATGAAGTTGCTTTTTTCAGTAAGGCAGAATACCTAGGATGTTTACAGCCCTTTTCAGTCCCTCACCATGTGGTGCTACCACAATATCATGACCAATTCAAGATACAACAAGCTTTATGGAAGCAAGTCCCCTCTTAGAAACAACCTTTTATTGGGTGTGGTAGGACCTAGAGGCTGCAGAGTGGAAATCTCCCTTAATATGTCTGAAATAAGCTGAGTCATTAGGGCTGTATCTGCTGAGCTCAGTTATTGGTCTTGTGGGAATATATTAGGAATTTAAAACGGGCAGGAAGTCAGTATATTAAATAAGCAGAGATTTTAGCCCTAAAATAAGGTGAAGAGCTCTATAAAAGACAGGATTCTTTTTCATGGGTTTTTTTTCCTTTATTCTGTTCTGCTGACATTCATTTCTTCTGCTGCCCCATTAGTTTTATGTTTACTATACACAACCCTGTACTGGAATAGCTGAAATTACTACTAAATTACTATGGTTACATACAAAAATATTTTCTTTTACAGAACTTTTGTTGAATTAGGACTATGCTTCTACAAGCTGAGCAAACTGAATTTGTGTACTTTCCCACTTTGTAGGACATTTTTATCTCTAATCTCAGTATGAAAAAAAAACATTAAGAGACAATCTCAAGGACTAGCAGATAATTTCCTGCTGGAAGCAGTCTTTTTAATTAAACAAGGCTCACAGAAGCTTGAAAATAATGAAAATCCACCTGGCCACATTGTTCTTATCAGATTTTCATTTTTTCACCATAGTTAAAGTTAAGAAATCTCGCTGTCTGTGCATGCAATTGAAGGCAGTTTCATCTGAGAAGACATGCTAAGTCTCTAAGACACATAATACCGTACCCGGCTGCTTCTGGTGTTTCTGGGACTTTTCTGGCTAGCAGATTTTTCCAAAGTTCCTGAGGGTGGTGGTGCCAGTGGGTGAGGAACCCAGGGGCTCAGACCCAGCCTGGTGCTGACATTGCATCCCTCCCTTACTTGTGACATCTAATATTGGGGCAAAAAAATAATTATTTTGATTCAAGTGCATGCCAGGGCACAAAGTGTGTTCTCAGGGAGGGATGCAAATCCAGGGCAATCTGACTGAAGACACAGGGTCAGGTCAGACAGTTCAGGGCCTGCAGGGTCTCCACCACTCCACCAGGCTGCAGGGACATGGTGAGCCCCTGTGCTCCCCTTTCCCTGTCCCTTCCCTCCTGTGCACTCCATAGATCCACCCTCTAGAGATAGGCATTGCTTTTGAGTCAGAAGGGATAGTACAGTCAGGCAATTAGCACATCAGTGTTCATGGGATACAAAGCTTTCCTTCTGCCAGGGCACTGGGCTTGCTGTGGTAGCTGCCCTTTTCCCCCCTCATTTTATTTCATGGAATAAGATATGATCACAAGGTGTAGGTCTAACCTAAATCCTCAAGGCTTTAGGTTCCTGTTAAAGGCCAGCATGGGGGCAAACAAGTCTGCAGCCATTATAGATATAGCAAGTAGCAGAGGGACAAAGGTGATACAGCTCATAGGACAAGGATAGCAAATTATTCTGTATAAATATAAATATAAATATAAATGTGATTATAAATATAATTATCAATATAACAGATTTAGAAACAGGTTTAGATTAGATATTAGAAAGAAATTCTTCACTGCAAGGGTGATAAGGCTCTTGGACAGATTGCCCAGAGACGTTTTGGCTGCCTCATCCCTGGAAGTGTTGAAGACCAGGTTGAATGGGGCCCTGAGCCATCTGGTCTAGTTAAAGGTGTCCCTTCCCATAGCAGCACAATTTGAACAAGATGGTCTTTAAGGTCCCTCCAAATCCAAACCATTCCATGATTCTATAGTATGGGTGAATCCATTGGTGTTTTAAGACAAAAAATTCAGTGAATACTTCCCAGCCTTTATGGTTCAGCAAGTATGCAGACATGCTTAATTTAATGATGAGATATACTGTGTTTAATTAAAGGAAATTTCAATTCCTTTCCTTTAAGATTTGACAATTGAAACGCTTCCCATTCTCTTAGTAAACACCTAGTGAAAATCTTCACTTTTGGCACATCCCAGATTCCACATGCGTAGAACCCGCAATTAAATAATCAAATATGGTCTCTAGTTTCCTCCAGTGAAGGATCATTTTAAAGTTTGGAAGATCAAGTTAAGAAAAAGAAAAAAAACCACAAAACAAAACCATAAAATTGCACATCCACCTAATCAATAAGACCTCTTTTCTTTATTAACCAGGTTTCAGGATAGAGTTTTCCTGCTGCTGGCATGGGGAAGTCATTTACTGCATAGATTAGCATAATGCCAGCAATAGATTGTGGCAAAATTAAAATGTCAATACAGTAAATTGAAATGGCAGAGAAGCATCTCCATTCTAGGCAGTGCCATGTAAAGTATCTGGTTGGTCTTTTAAAATAGATTAATGCAAGCAGACAGTTATTAACTTCAGTTAGTGGTCATATGTAGTATCTTAGTATTTTCTGAGAAAGTTTGCAGTTTTGCAGCCCCTAAGCCAGAGGGAGATTAGAAATTGATTCAGTAATCATTTTTGAAACAAATACAAAAAAAGGAAAAAAACTCAATCAGAAACATTTTTTCTGAGAAAAAATTTATTTCTGTTCCATAAGTTAGAACCTCCTGATAAGGAGACAAGACCAGGTTATTTATTATTTTATTTTATTTTATTTTATTTTAAATTTATTTTCAACTTATTTTATTTTATTTTCAATTTATTTTCTTTCTTTCACTGCTGGTTTGTGGGTTTTTTTGGTTTTGTTTGTGCAATTCAGTTATTTTTACCTCTTCTCTGGTCCTTTTGTTTTCTGATTTTCCATCATCCCTTCATGCGGGCAGTGAAGGTTGAAAGAAGCAACAGGCAACTGACCTGGGATTCGTGTGCCAACAGCCACAGCAGCCTCCTCACCTACCACCATTATAACACCTACCACCCTGACCATTGCAGGATGCCAGCCTTGAAATTCCAGAAAGCAACTCCTCAAAACAGCCTTCGTAATGTTCCACACTTTTTCCTGCTGACATACTCTCTTCTCCTTTTCTTCCTCCTCCTCCTCCTCCCTCCCTTCTTCTTTCATTCATAATTTTCCCATTTTAGGCTCTAAAACCTTTTCAGTTTTACAGATGCTACACTTTTTCATAGCCATGCCAAGGTTATTTCTGACATTTTACAACTTTTCCTCTTTGTAACAAAGCAGCCTTTGTAGACAGCAAAAGACTTGAAAATTCTGAATGAATCAGCTCTTCTGTGTATGAGTATACAACTGGATTAGAGAAGTGTATATAAAGCATGATTTTTGAAGGCAAAGCATTGCTTACAAATCTTTGTCAGAAATTACCTATTTTTTTAGAAAAGGCATTTCTAAAATCACTGTATCTAGATATATTGATGTGCATTAGCTTGGGAATATGTGCTGAAAAATTTAATTTAACATGCTTTGTTTAAAGTAAGCTGTATACTATGAATATATCTTTTGTATCTACATTATCTTTGTTAGCTTCGAGCAAGTATTGTCTGAAATGCTGGCTTTACCTTTTCCTAGGGTCACCTGTGTGGTTTAATGTCTTTGTTACTGGAAATGCACAAACCATTCCTGTGGATCATACATAGTCTATACATATAATGTTTGATTGATTGATGAGTTACAGCCATGTGCCGCACTCTTCTGTGAAGACTGAGTGCTGTATTCCAAGTGTTTGATTTTTTACAGCAGCTCTGGTGTCTTCATCCTTCTCTCCTACCTCCATGAGTGCATACAGCCTGAGTTCCCTGAACATGGGGACCTTACCTCGCAGCCTCTACTCCACCAGCCCACGTGGGACAATGATGAGGCGGAGGATGAAAAAGAAGGACTTCAAAAGCTCCTGTAGGTGGTAACAGCATTTGCTGAAAAATGTGCAGTGAATGAATGGGTGGAGGAGGGGGAAGATGCAGAAAAAAATTGCACATTACCTTAATTAATACACATATATTCTAGACAGAAGAGACATTTTTCTGGTAGATGTAGGGGAACATAAGGGTAAAGATATTTGTCCAATGCTAAAATGAGCTGAATAGATGCTAAGCAGCATAACTATCTCGTCTGAAATTTATAAAAGAATGTTTTCTTCAAACAGTGCTGGAAGAGTTTGTTACACTGTTACTGAAGTGATTTTCAAATTCCTTTTTCAACTCTTCCCGTGCCCATTAGGGAATAGAATTCATAGTTAAATAGTCAAAACCAGATTGCTGGTAAACTCAACCAGCTGTCACATTAGGGAAGGCAGAGCTTGCCATAGCACCTCCTAGGTAGTTCTAATGTTTACATCTACACCATGACCTGTGCAGTTATTTTAGTGAGGGAGAGCAACAAGTTACAGTGAAGACTAAAGAGCCTCATTTGACATTATCTGGGATTCAAAGAATGGATTGCCTATCAGTCAGTCATTTCCCAAGCCAGAGTAGATCTGTTCAGACTGTTCTGCTTTGCATATTGCTAAGCATTCACTGGGATGGAAAGAGTGTGGCTGTGTCAGTGCATTTTTTCCAGTCTGCATGCAAGTGCCACCTCTCTTTTGGCTTGTCCATCTTTATGCAATCCACAGCAGCTCAGTTCCTCCATGGCAGGGAGGTGAGAACTGCTCTGTAAATCATTTGCTCTAGATAGCAATGCTCAGAAGTTCACTCTGAAAGAACTGAGCTGCTGCACATTGCATTAAAAGATTCCCCATGGTCATAATAAAACCAGAGCAAGCCAGCAGCTTCTAAGGCCAGTCACTATGGAATTGTGAGAATACATTATAGAGGAACTGAGGTTTTGCTTTCTTGTAGTTTTTGTTGCTTATTTGTTCTTATTTCTTCTGTAAAACACATATTTTTGCATAGCATTTGTCTGTAAGTGCATTTTTTATTTTTAATCCTATCAGCCATTTTTCACTGCTCATCTATTGACATGTTAGCTTCTAATGCATTCTTTGGGGTCACAGGAGGATACTGAGTCTGTCATGCTGTGGTATCAGTAGAAGTCCAGCTCTTACATGTTCTCCTCTGCATATGAGAAACACTAGTAGTGTTACACTACTATAGTAATTGATTTGAATAGTAAAGTCAATGCAAAAAATAGTTCATCAATTATGCTATGTTTTAGCTATTCAACAAAGGATGAAATCCTCAAAGCTAATCCTGCTATGGATCTTGGACACAGCTATAACTTGCGTTGTTAAATTTTTCAGATATTTTTCCTTCAAGGAAGTCTTGTCTGTGTTATCTTGCAAAGACTCTAAACAAGGCCAGTGATGTGGCATTTAAGTAGGACAGTCACATAAGCACTGCAGCCCACCTAAAAGTTTCTTCAAGTCAGAAGGCCCTGGGGATGACAAGTTGCTATGAGTAAACAAATCTCTAAATAGAAGTTAGGACAAGGCTTAGTTGTGCAGTAATTTATTACACATTCGCAGAGTTCTCTGCTCTGTTACTATAGTTATACCCGTGCTTGTGACAGCAGTAACAGCCAACTTAAGAGACCCACACTGCTCTGAATGCCCTACAATGGACCAGGATAGAGAATGTCCAGTCCTGCACCTTTCCGCTATACATGGGCAAGACTTGGAAAACCTGTCCCTTTGTGGGAGACTCATGAGAACCAGGTAGATTGACGGTTGTGTTTTTCATGGAAAAAGAGTAGCACACTTAATTTTAGTGGGATTTTTTCTCTTTAATCCAGTTGGATCATTTGAGAGTTTTATAAATGTAAATTTTAATAAATCTTTTAGAATGTCACTTGGGAATAAAAATATAGAGGTTGCTATAAAGTTTACATTGCCAGTTATTTAACAATACTTTCACAACATAATGTGATCATGGCATAATTCATGAAGATGAAGTGTGATGGCACGAGGGGTTACAAGACTTTTATGGTCATGATTTAACAATCATTGCATTAGTTATGCAGATCTTTCTAAATATGTGGCTGTAAAAATTGAGGGCATGCCCTGCTGCCACAAGCTTTTTTTATGCCATTCATTTTCAGTTTTTATTCTTCCTCTGCTTTTGTTTGTTTGTTTGTTTGTTTAAGGTGTGGGATTTGTTGTGGAACACTTCGATTATTATTTCCTTTAAGTTTAAATCCTGAAGTATTTTGTAATAGGTTCCTATTAGTAGTTGGAAGCGATATTTAATGTATACAAATTTACATTCTGAGGGTTACATATCTGGTAGAAATTGGAGAGGATTTTAGGCATGCATGGGTGCTCTTTTCTCAACAGCTCTCAGGAGGAATTGTGAACAGTTTTCAATTTCTTATGGGTCAGAATGAGAGACTGGAGGCATAATAATCTATATATGCACCTTGAAACACATCTTGTTCTGCTTCTCATATAATTGCAGGCATAAAAGTAACAAGTACATAATCTTCAGATTCAAGATCATTATTTACATAATTGCAGAGCATATAGCAAAACAGCCCCCAAAAATGTTGCTAGGAGTTAGATGAGAACTATACAAGTATGCTGGAATGTACCCCTAGCAATAGCAACCAGTTTTCACTGGAACTACAAACATATCCATCCATGCCCCCTTTTTAAATCAACAGCACTGCTTCCTGGCCTGTTAAAATTCTAATCCATCAAGGAGCCAAAAATTGTCAGTGTTTCTTGCTACAGTTCTTTTGAGTTGCAAACCCCAACATGTTCTAAGACATGGGTTTGGGTACCTGTGACATTTTACAGAGTCTTAGGAGATAGCTATTGTTACATGATTAGGAAAGGATATTTTCATCTCTGGGTTTTGGGTTTTCGTTTTTGTATTTTTTGGTTCCTGTTTCTCTTTCATTTTCCTTCGGAGAGGAAGGAGTTCCTAATCGTCATACTTCAGGGTCACATCATCAAAATGTTTATCAGAGTGAGTTTTAAATCCCACAGATAGTGACTTAAATTCCCAGTGTAAGTTAAAACTTTTATTGTCCTAAAAGTCGAAATGAATTTTATGAGATATTTAGGTTCCTGACAGAACGTTATAAAAAGAGTAAGAAGGTTACAGAGTCAGCTAGATACCTGTTGCAGGGGGGGAATAGAGAGACATCAGCGATGGGAAATAGAGATGAAGTTAACAAGTAATTGTTATATGACCTTTGAGAAAGGGAAAATTGAACTTTTTTGAGCTTGGATGCCCTAAATTAAGATGTTTCTAGAAGGTATCTTAGGTATTATATTAATTTATTTGGTTTTCTTATATTTTAACCTTTGAAGCACTGAAGGGTGGAGAAACCTATTTCTCACATGCAGTAAATTATAAAGCTGAAGGAAGTTTCTGAGACCAGATTTTTAGTATTTGCATTTGTGTATAAGCATGTCTTAATTGAGTGCAGATAAAAGAAACAGTAAGAAGGAAGCTATTGAAATAATGCACAATTCTTACAAAGGAAACTTAAGACATGAAGAAGAATTCACATTTGGAAAAGACAGTTTTAGAGTGGGAAGGAGCTTTGCTGGGAGAACACAGAAACTTCTGACAGTTTTGGCAATTAAAAAGTTTGCAAAGACCTGTCATTGCCAACTGTGCCACGTCAATCAGATTTATACTAACTGATACAAAGCAAAACTCTGATGCTTGCAACCTCATAGTATGGGAAAATAATTACATAACCTCTGACATCTTTGTACAGTTGTGCTAATATTATCTATAATGTCAAAAGTTTTTTCCCACATCTAAGAGAAAAAAAATGCACAGGGAAACCGTCCCTCAAATAAACCATGAAATTTCAC
Source organism: Acridotheres tristis (assembly GCA_037013685.1). NCBI lineage: Eukaryota > Metazoa > Chordata > Aves > Passeriformes > Sturnidae > Acridotheres > Acridotheres tristis. Next base: position 26,513,075 of record CM072885.1, on the reverse strand, counting down.
CTAATTCTTAGCAGCTACTGCAGGCAGAAAAGGGTTTTGAAGGAAATTAGAGGTGGAGAGGTATGACGTAGATTGATAACACAAAACCATTCCAAATCCTTGGCCTTGGAGGGATTATCATTACAGAACAGGAATTGAAAAACTCCAGTTTTCTGTGTATGACATAATGAAAGGCAATAGTTTGTTGCTGGGGGAATTCAAACAATAATACAATAGACATTTATACAGAGATCCAGGAAGCAAAAGTGCAGTCTCCTCCTTTCATAGGTAATTGTATTGAATCTCAGTGTTGTTTTTGTCTTGATTTGTTCTCTGTTGCAGCCTTTCAGAAAAAATGTGAGTAAAGCAGGAGAACAGAAGTAGCTGCCTGAGTTTCTCATAGAAGGGTCCCTCAGTGGCTTTGAGAAAACTCCATAGAATTTTTTTCTCACAATTCTTTGAGATATACTGGTTGTCAGAAAAGTAGTTTGGTCAACTTCCTTACATTACCCAGTTAGCCTAACAAATTGTTTATTTATACTAAACCATGTACAAGAGGAAGGCATCCTTACTTCATGCAAGCAAGCCTGGTTCATGTGCTTTGTTGCTAACAACAATGCATAGCTGAGAGATGTTCAATAAAGGAATCTGCCTGAATTACAGTTGGGTTTGTGCCTCCATTTCACTTAGTTCCTATTAAAGTTCTGCTTATCTGTGCCTCAAATCTAAGGCAAGCAATTCAAGGATATCCTGAGATTTTTGGAGTGGGAGCATATCAAACATGTTTATTTTACTCAGAACAAGAACTATCTTTTTTGCATTCCAACATACTACCAGATGTTTTCTATTGTCTTATATGCCATAACTATTTATACATAATTTATAAACTTTCACCTAAATTGACTTTAAAAGAGATGTTTCATTGACTAGATTTATTGTAAAGATCAATTTTCTCAAAAAGTAATGGAACTTCTGCTGGATATGAATGTGTTTCCTCCTGATCTGCTCTCTTTTATAGTGTCTTTGGCCTCTAGCACTGTCGGTTTGGCTGGGCAGGTCGTCCACACAGAAACCACAGAAGTAGTGCTGACAGCTGACCCCATAGTGGGATTTGGGATACAGCTCCAGGGTAGCGTGTTCGCTACTGAGACCTTGTCTTCTCCACCTCTCATTTCCTATATTGAGGCTGACAGTCCAGCAGAAAGGTGAGGTTCTTTAATTGACTGCTAAATACATTTGGTGAGCGTTCCTCGGATTCTTTGGGTTTGTTGTTTTCTCTCACTTTGTGACAAATTGCAGGCCCTTGCTCATTGGAGTGGGGCAAGTAATACACTTTCTGTTCTGACAGTGGTGTTTCATGCACTTGATCAGCTATGAATGAATGACAAGCACCAGTGTTCTGACCATACAGAGTCCTCCAGAAGGAGACTGGAAGCTATATTCATGCAAAACAACAAAAAAATCCAATCAGAAAAATCAGTGAAGCTAAAATAGTGATAATCGAACATGCCAAGGAGAAAGCTATATCCAGCTCTGTTCTCTTTTGGTGTAGAATAAAATCTTGGGGAATACAGAATTTTGACTTACTAATTGTTTCAATTACATTTTTATGCTTATGTATTTAATCACGTCATGAGAATGACAGCAGTTGCACAGACAAGCACCAGCTGCCATTTCACCTGCAGCCCAGGGTCAGAGGCACAGATGATGTCCATGGGTGGGGTGGAAGCATGAAGACCCTTCTTTCTGGGTCCCAGCACCTAGAGGGCACAGCCTATACTTGGAGTGCTTGATAGTGCTGTGGTGCAAAGGGGCAGCAGCTTCTGTGCCTAGGTAGATGGTTGAGCTGCTATGCCACAATTGTCCTTCAAGGTCTGGTTGAATGTGTTTGATCAGATGGCTTATATCAGAAACTGTGTGGCCAGCCAGACCAGGGCAGTGGTCATGTCCCTGTGCTCGGCACAGGTGAGGCTGCATCTCAAGTCCTGTGTTCAGTTCTGGACCCCTCTTTATATGAAGGACATTGAGGGGCTGGAGTGTGTCCAGAGAAGGGCAATGAACTGGTGAAGGGGCTGGAGCATAACTCTTAACAGAGAGCAGCTGAGGGAGATGGAAGTGTTTAATCTAGAGGAAAGGAGGCTCGAGGGGAACATAATAGCTCCCCACAGCTATGTGAAAACAGGATTTAGCCAGGTGGGAATTGGTCTCTTCTCCCAGATAGCACGCAGCAGGACAAGACAAAATGGCCTCAAGTTGCACTAGGGGAGGTTTAGACTGGATATCAGAAAACATTTCACTTGAAAAGGTTGTCAAGGACTGGAACAGACTGCCCAGGGAAGTCGTTCAGACTCAATCCCTGGAGGTATTTAAAAGACATGTAAATATGGCAATTCCACACAGAAAGGGTGTACTTGTCAGTGCTGGGTTAATAGTAGGGCTCAGTGATCTTAAAGCATTTTCCCAACCTAAATGATTCTGTGATTCTGTGAGGCTGCTGGTTCTGGTAACATGCACATCTGAATGATTGTTTTGTATCGTTTTGTACCAAGGTGTGGGGTGCTGCAAATAGGAGACAGAATAGTGTCAATAAATGGTATCCCAACAGAAGACAGCACATTTGATGAGGCCAATCAACTGCTCAGAGACTCCTCTATCAACAACAAAGTCACTTTGGAAATAGAATTTGATGTTGCAGGTATGAATGTCCTGTTATTTTGTCTTGCAAGAAAAATGAAGGAATAAATCCAAAGTACCTTGCAAGTGTTAGGCATCTGAGGTAGAGGTTTTCTTCTCACATCCACAGCATTCAGTGACTTATTTTCAAGTGACTTATTTGAAACGTGTTTTTTTGTATAGCTTTCTCATTTCTTCAGTCTACTTCAGCAAGCAAATAGAAATGACAAGTCCTGTAGTAAGATCTGGTGACTGTCTCTTCTCTGAATTATTTCCAGACATTTTTCTGGCCTGAGATAAAAATGTTCTGCTAAACAGAGACAAATCTACCAGCCAAATAATGAAATTCTTTCTGTTTTACATGACAGAAAATTATTCAAAAGGATGGATAAACAAAAAAAGACTCTTGAGGTGTTTAGAGATACTTACAGTATCTCTAAATAAAGTAATAGAAACTGAATTAATAATGCCCAGAAGAATCATTATTAATTTTTCTGGTATTATTACTACTGTTATTCCTTTATTCTGTAATGTGTTTAAGCACACAGAATTATACCCATGAAATGACAAACTATGTATATCAAACAAGTACCCATTATGTGTGTGCACCACTGGATTCCTTTTCTTCCCATTAGGTTAAATGCATGGCAGTTACCTTAGTGGACAGTTAAAAATAATTGTTTGTCCTACAGCAACAAAGGTCAGAAATCCTTATGGCTCAAACTCCTGCCCTTTTAATTAAACGCTGTCTGCCAGCAGTAAAATTTTCTCGTGTGCTCACAGACCTTGCATAAGAGCTAAAAACTTGCAGTCTCAGCTGGCTGCTGGCCCATGCAATCTCCACAAATTCAGTTAAACCTTAAAAAAAAATTGAGTTACTGTGAAATTACCAGTAGAGTTATAAATCATACCTCCTTCATTTTAGCACCCATGTTTCATCCCTGCTTTGTGACTCTGATGTGATTTCATCAACTTATATGTATAGTTCCATGCTCATGGACCTGCTGCGTCTTATAAATTACCTAACATTTTAAATATTTTTTTGTAGAATCAGTTATACCAAGCAGTGGAACATTTCATGTGAAACTACCAAAGAAGCATAATGTGGAACTTGGCATCACCATAAGTTGTAAGTAAAAGTGCTTATTTTTTGGACTGCATTTATGGGATAACCTACAGGTAGTAGATCTTGTAGCTACGGACTCACATTTCTTTTGGTATAAACCTTTTTTTCCTTTTTCTAGAATCTTTTACTGCTTTTTCTCTTAAAAATACCATTCTGTAACATATTTATACTCCTCTTCAAGTTGTTAACAAAGCCAGAAGTTTCCCAAATCTAATGTTTGACTTACTCCTTCATGCATGGTACATATTTAACTCCTATTAAAATTATTTATTATTAAAAAAAGACAAAAATCAGCAGAATTAAGGGCATGCAAAAGTATTTCCATAGCTGTAAAGTTTAAACGAGAGTCTGTCATGGTCTGTCACAGGCTCTTGAACAGAACCCCACTGAACACAGGAATCTCACAGACATGATGATCCACATGCGTAGGGTTATTTCTGCTTCAGAGCCCAGATATATCCTCAGTCTCTAGAACCAGTGGGCAGTCCTGAATGTGTGGGTCACAGCAAAATCCCCTTTCACTAAGGATTGTGGAGATGGCTGAAGAAGATCACAAGGGCCTGCTTTTCTCAAAAAGTATTTGTTGCTGTGGTTTAAAATTAAAAGTGTTTCTATGCTTATTTTGTGAGGAGACAGTACAACAATGTGTTAGACCTGGATTTTGACCAGGTAAACTCTGGCATACTGAGTTCAGCTCTTGGTGGAAGGAAAACGAATCCATATCAAAGTTAATGGGCTTGACACTGCAGAATCTTTGTCATCAAAATGAGTCTTCTTTTATGGCTGTGGCCTTTCTTCAGCTATTAGTCTTTCTTCGGAGTTATTCATGTGTCTTGGGGAAAAACTGTGCTTTGATTTGTATTCCCTAAGCTTTTACCAGCACAGTGGAATATAGTTAATTGAAACTACAGCAGGGATCTCAGTGGTCTCAGGGATCTCAGATTACATCTGAGGAACAAATGAGAGACACTGCAGGCCTGTTTGCTTGTGTTGCATACTTGAATGAGTAACTGTTAGACTCTGTAAGATGTTGTGTTGGTTTAAAATAAAACCAGTGTGAGACTCCAAGTCAGTAATACAATTTAATAGGAAAAAGGAGAAAAAATAAAATACATGCAATAATACAAAAGAAAAACCACCGACAAAGTCAGAAATACAACCTGACACCCTGTCAGTCAGGGTGTTGGTAGCAGTCCATATAAATGGTGGCTGCAGTCCTCCTGGATGACAGATGTGGTTCAGTTGAAGCAGTGCTCCTGTAGAAGGTGCAGTTTTCCTCCGAAGATCCAGCGATGATGTGGAAATGGTCCAACTTCCCTCTGGGATCCAGTAGAAAGGTCTGCCTTCGCGTCCCAAACCCCAGTTTTTTATCTAGGTAGGAAAGGCTTGGCTCCTGCCCCTGGCTGGGGCATCTCCCAATGGGATGATGCAATCTTATCAGTCATACAATAGGACCTAATGTCCCATTAACGGAATATATCTTCTGGAGGAAGGATGGGTTGTGAAAAGATAACAATGATCATCCCCCCTGATTTTATCAGATGGCACATCAGCAGAGGATATCTCCCACAGAGATAAGGATCACCACCCATCCCACATTTCAACAGATGGTGATAGAATACACATTTTTGCATTGTACCCCAGGACAGATATGATGTGATGCTTGAAGCAAAATCATCTGTCTACATGCATCTGTGCAAATGAAAATATTGAGAAATGAGAAAACCTGGAGCAAGGCTGTTCTGTAAATGTTATTCTTAGGATTAATAAATTTTTTTAGGTTATTGAAAAAATATGATCTTCCTAGTAATTTGATTTGTGTTGTTATTTGGAATGCAGACATCAACTTTTTTTGTCTGTAGGAATAAACTTTTAATGAATAGCTAATATTCTTGGAATTTACTACTTAGTGCTCCTCTTCCTCAAACTTTGCATGCATTACTGATCTGGAATTTAATTCCGAAACTCAGTGCTTTATAAAATTAGTGCTTTTTATTATCAGAGTAGCATGTGATTAGTCTTAGCTCTGCTCTAATGAATATACTGCAGTTTCTTTAGTATTTAAGTTAAATTATCTATTATATATAATAATCTCATTAATAGTATTTAATGCATATGTAATTTATCCAGGATTTATTATTTTACATGGCTTTAAAGAGTTTATATTAATAGCTGGTAGAAGTCTTAAATTGCTGTATTTCATGCTTGCTTTTTGGTGTTTTGCTCTGTTTTGCCTAATTAACTCCTAAATAAGGTAGTGTAATTTGAAGAATTTAAGCGTTTTATATTCATTTTGTCAAATTTCTGTCAGGACACTTTAGCACATTAGCATGCCATTTATTACTGATATTTTCAGAAAGCTATATGATTTATTTTAGGAAACAAATGCTAAGAGGAACTTGGCAGATTTAGTATGTCTTAAGCAGGGGGGATGGAGTGATCAAATTTATTCAGTTGTAGGCTTGATCTCTTGAAAGTGCTTAGAGAGCTGTTTCATCCTCTTCCTTCTCAAGTTAGTGGAGTTAATGGTGAATGAGAAAGTGCTATTAAAACATTACTGGGAAACACCTTTCTTACTTTCCATATCCCCATTTAGTTTGGGATTTGTATGAGAAAGTCAGGAAATCAACTAATCTGATAGCCAAGACACATTTTTTGTCAGATGGGAAATGCAACTTCACTTTGGGCTGGCATATAAACATTTGTCTATTTTTAAGTACAGGAGTTCTTCTAGGTCAGCAGTTAGGAGTCAGGGATCCTAGAAGAGGAATTTATTTCTCTTTCTTGGAATTGTTTTCCTTGGTAATGAACACCAAGAGTGCTTGCATGCAGTTACAACCAGGTGCTTTATTGAAGGCATGTCTGAGGTGACACACAACACTAAAGACAATTAAGCTAATTCATGGTCTTTGAAAAACCATAATAGAAGAAGAGACTTTCCTTAGTTTAAGATTTATTAATGTAAAAGAAAAAGAACAGAAAAAAAAATGTTAAATCCCCTTAGATAGCATAACCCCTTAAAAGTGGAACAGAAGAAAGATTCATGGGCATAATTTTTAATGTTAATCTAGGGCTCTGAGTTTTGAATAGTTTATGTAAATTACCTCCCAGTATACTGGTCTTGCCCAGTGCTGCCTTCATGTACACATTGCAGGCCTGTCATTCGTCCTGTATCTCTGCAATATCTGTCTAATTTTACCAATGACAGATACTTACACTCAGTAAAGGCCTTATTTCGTACTTTGCAAATACACGTGACTAGATATGTAATGCTTCACATATCACTAGTTTCACACCCAGTTACCTGATTAGAGCAAGTAGAATGTCTCAGTTCTTAAAATTATATCATCCAAATAAAGCACAGGAGTGTTCCTATGCATGTGATTATGTTTTTTATAACAGAATCATTCCCTAAGAGAAGGAACACTTACAAGTAGTGCTAGTAGTACTCAAAGCTGTTTCAATTTAATTGTCATTGACATTGACTTTAGACCATGTAATGAATATAGATTTTTCTTTTTAAAGACAAAAACGTTTTTTAAAGGTTATTGAGGCAACTGGCTACTGTATCATAGACTAATTTTTTTTGTCAAATACATTGAATGATGTCCAGTAAAAAAATCCTACTAGTAGATCCTGGTAATTGTAGTTAACAACTTTTTTTCCTTTCCTTTTCTTTTTTTCTTTCTTATGTAAGATTCTGATATCCTTACTGGTAGTGAACTGCAGCACCTTGCTTCTCTGAAGCTAATGGGACTACTCAAGGAATAAGAAGCTGCAAAGCTGATAAGAATATCAGAATCGCACCTAAACTATCATCATGGTCTGAGTCACTTTGACTAGCAGCTGTACTGTAGTCTGCTTTATTGGTTTTGTATTTCCTTAGAAACAAGCTTTGTAAATATCTACAGATACATTGACTATGAGAATTTATTTTCTAAAGCATGCTTCTATATATTTTGGATTTCACCGGGCAAGCTCTACTTAATTTTGAAACATTACAAGTAATTCTTTTCAAGACAGAAAAATATAAACAGATTTCTCAGCTGCTCCACATGAACCAATACCTAAGGAAAAAAAGGGCTGCAACAGTGCAATTTTAAAAAGTTCCTTTGTCTATTTATTAATCACACTATTCTTAAAAAACATCTTGTAGCTGTAAACCAGCGTTGTGGACAAATGAACTGACTTTGCATAAAAAGTGTTTTTCCATCACATGAGCATTTTCCTTTGCTTGTCCAGTTTGTTCAGAGCTTGATCAGACTCCTGATTTTGAAGCTAGGCTGAGAGCAGTGAGTTTTGTCTGGGTGATGGGTGAGATGTCCACCCCAAAATTTGTTGAAGTCACTTTTGGGGTGGGAGGGAGGGGTTCAGTTAACAGTGAAATAAGAAAGGAGTATTGTTTGAGGGTTTTTTAAAACTTAATGGATCAGCTGATACACAGAACTGACAACATTTTATTGAACTTACTTTGAAGTGGCCGGGAAAGTGTAGAAGCATAGGGTGGAGACCTGGGATGGAGACCTAGGATCATAGAGTAATTTAAAGAGAAAGAATAAACAACTTGCTTAAGAGCAGCCATTTAGCTGCAACACTTAATTTAGTACCTGTACAACTTTGTGCACTCTTCAGTCCACTTGTAGTTATTCATACAGACTTAAAGGTGTCTACAAAAGCTGAACATCAGGTAGACTAAAAGCTGGAACAGGGAGGAGAAAAGATGAGATCTTCATTGGACAAGCAGAATGGGACAAGGAGAGGAAACAACTGGAAAACTGTAACAGAGAGGCAGCAGATGAGGGGAGAGATTGAGCTGTGATCAGAATTAGGGGCAGCTGGGTCTTGAACAAGAAGACTAGACACGGGTGAGTGGTAAGCTGCTTCATTTTTAACAACCTCTTAAAACCGGAAATAATTCTGAAGTGGAGACTTGAAGCTGTACAGTGTTACTTCAAGCTTGCATTAATTGGTGTGGATATATTAACTAGTCAAATACTGCTTTCCCACTGGAACTCTGGTTTCTCTGCTCTCTGTGGAGAGATGAAACAGTGGTGTGTAACAAAGGGGATGGAGGCTGCATAATGAATGAGATGTAGGATTGCAAAAAGACAAAGGAGGCGATCTCATGGACAAGGTGGTTTAATGCTACCCTGGAGAAATTAGGGTGGTTTTGCTTCTCTCTGCAAAAGACTTGTGCTAAGACAAGTAATTCTGGAAGTGCAGGTGGAGATTTTCCACAGGTAGCTGCTTGATTTTATGCATAAACATTGAGATCATAGGGTTGCACTCACAGAAATGCGACTTCTCTGCAGCTGTTGCTGAAAATGCCAGTAGTTGTATTTTGGACATAGAAGCTGTTATATTCTAGAAACTATTGTGAGATATAAAGGCATGGATATCTCAAATTGCTCACTGAAAACTGTCATACTTTGACCTCAATTTTTCCATGTTTCCTTTCCTCATCTGTAAAATCAGGATAATAGTACTCAATCTTCTTGCTGGAGACCGCATCTGATCACCAGTGTTTGAGAGGTAATCTTAGGCTACAGTAATGTGCAAAAAGGTACAAAAGTTCAGGAGGAAATTAATGATTTTATCTCTGCAACACAATTGAATAATATGTAGGAAGTGTAACATGAGCGTTGAACAGTAAAAACATGAAGTTTGGTGTATCTGCTTCTCAGTGTGGGGGGATTCATTTCACACAGAGGTCTGTTTGGTGCCTACAAAAAGGCTTTCTTTGTCCAGATAATAGACCAGGAGAACTTGTAAGATACTGCTGGTTCACACTTCCTCAATTTGAAATTGTAGTAACTTTGTGTGCAGTATCAGACTCTTTTCATCCACATATACTTTGTGGCTCTGCTCTTTCCCTCATTTTGGTTCCTCCTTTGTTCTTTTTACAACAATTATGGACTGTTTTCTTAAGTTCTGGTAAATTTGTAAGACAGTTTCAAAAAAAGTATTTCAAGACTCAAATGCTAGTCTGCAGTGGGTAGCATATTACCTCAGAGTAAGGCAACCCAGAGGGTAACAACATAGAATTAAAAAATCACCAAAGTGACACTCTAAAACTTTAACAAGATACTAATTCGTAAAACAAGTCCAAAAGATTGAAGTAAATTATGGAATTGTAATATATTTGACCCATGATGTGTAAGTATGAGAAACAAGCTATGAAATTACATATCTTGCAAAAAGTTAATTACTGTTAACTAATCTAAACTGCAACATAATAATTTCCTGAAAGCATGCTGTTTTAAACAAATTTCTTAAAAAATCTTCAGAGTCCTGATATGTCTGTCTTCTGGACTTTCAAGACATTGCGTTTGAAATATGGCTGTTTAGCAGTTCTAGAACAGTTCCTTTGGGCATTCAAAGGCTGACACAGCCAGGGCAGCTAAGTTTAACAAGACGTGTTAGCATATTGTGTTGAAGATGTCATTATTAATTTACCATGTGGTTGCTGTAGGTGAAGATCTGTCATTTTGCATCAAAGAGAAGATTCATGAGCTGCTAAAGTAACTGACATCAGGATTTTCTAGGTGATCCTCCAATATGGGCAGCTTTTTGGGTGATTGTCAGTTCAGGGATGGGAGCCTAATGGAAATGTACCTTCTGTGAAAGAATGCAGAGGGCTCAGTACACAGAGCAGAAATGACGTGGGGCAGTGAAGAACCCTAAATGTGCAAAAATAATTAGTGCTTTCAGGAGAGCTGAGACCATTATACCACATGGCAATGTTTTAATATCAGTGCACTCTTTGTTAACAGTCCCAAAAGTCAGTCTGTGTTCACCACATGGAGCATCTCCTGGAGCAGCTGTAGGTGATACTCTTCCCAAAGGTAGACAGCACTGCCCCAGAGCTGTGTAACAGTATGTCTTCATTACCCTCAAATTCTAAGCCGGCTGCTTGCCATATCAGATCTTCAGTGCAGTCTTCTTTCAGCAAATGGATAAACCCTCCAAAACAATGCATTCAGTGAAGCCACTTCAAGAAGCAGTCTTCTGGAAGTAGATAATGATCACAGTTGTCTTCCTCTGGTGTATTTAACTGCTTCTTATGCAACTAAAGATCAAACAAAATTGCAGAGCAAATTTCCTGGCCAAAGGAAACTTGTCAAATACTTTTGCACAAGCTGGTAAAGAATTGCAATGCCTGGTGTTGAAGAGCAGAGCATATTTTTAACCATGAGGGACAGATAGAAAAATTGACCATAAATGTCAGACTCTTCCAAAAAGAGATAAGTGTGCAAGAAGAGGAGTGGTGGGAGTTTTATTTAACTGACTGGAATTGCAGTGCTTCTTGTAGGTATCCCCAGTACAAAGTTGGAAAAAGTCCACAATTCTTAGTCAGTACAGGGAGGCGAGATTACTCACTGAAAGAGGCACAGGTTGCTTCAGAGGAAGCAGTCAGTTACAGTGAAGCAAACATCTGTGTGATGTAAGCTACACCTGTGCAAACCTGTGTATCAGCCCAATGGGGTGTGTGGCCACTGTCCACAGCACCTCATTTATTGGGAAGTGGATTCCTCCTTCTCACCCAGGACACATTACCTTCATACCTCTGCCTTAAGCACTGGATGGGACAGAAGTGAATGGAAAGAATGTGGACTAGCCCACTCTAGATATTTTGCCAGAGCAGCTCTGTTGATCAGGGATATAGTATAAGAGGATTTATTCTGGCAAAAATCATCATTAGTAGTTGCACTGAAAGATTGTGATGACAGAAAGTCTTACTTATGTGTTACAGCTACTCAGCATTTTATGGTAGATTGCTGGAGCTGTACCATGATGTCTTCACATGGCTCTGTCCTGGTCTAACCCAGAATTCAGACATACCAAGATAAGTTTGTACCAGTCACCACAATTCTGAAATTTTCTAGTTTTTGAAGAGTATCCAGTCTTGCCAATATGCTGCTGGTGTTTGTACCTGAAGTTCAGATAATATAGGAGCAGGGGAAGAAATATAATAAAAGTAAAGGATGCATATGAAGTATTGGTTTATGGTCAAATGCAGTCCATCTGCATATCTAGAAACAAAATCAAATGTTTGTATATATTCTTTATTACAGCTCCATCAAGTAGAAAACCAGGGGACCCCCTGGTTATTTCTGATATCAAGAAAGGAAGTGTTGCTCACAGGTAAGACTTTAGAGCTCCTAATAAAAATCTATTTATGTGTGTAACCAGCCAAATTCAAGTTAAACGGAGAGAACGTCTAAGAGACTGTGCGCTTTCTTTAAAAAATAAAATCTTTTGTAAAAAGTTAGAAAATAGAAGGCATATTAAGAAATAATTGTCCTAAAAATCCATTTTGTTTCTCTAATAATGTTTAGACCTTTAAGGATACCTTTCTTTTAATGTTACTAGAGTTTCACGTAAGCTCATTTGCCTGTTCACAGAACTGGGACACTCGAACTGGGTGATAAGTTGCTGGCAATAGATAATATCCGACTTGACAACTGCTCAATGGAAGATGCTGTTCAGATACTTCAGCACTGTGAGGACCTTGTAAAGTTAAAGATCCGCAAAGATGAAGATAATTCCGGTATTAGCAATGACTGTTGCAAATTCATGTGTCTTTTCAGGATTTCTAGAACACAGGGGATTTCTTTTAAATTTTAATGACATGTTTTTTCTAAACGTGTCTCATTTATGCTAATAATAATCAGAAAATGTCACCTAGAAAGAATTTTAGTGGTATATAAAGTGTTGAATTTTTTCACTGGCTATATTGATTGCAGGAGCTGCACTGAAGAATTAGGTCTTTAGTTTGCTGAAAAGACAATTGGCCCTCAGGTGCAGCCATATAAAGTTGATCTGTTTCTTACCAGAATATTGGGATTTTCTCTGCTTTTAAGATTGGAATCATTGTTAACAAAGCATGGATCCCTAGTTCAGTTCTCCAGCAAAGCGATATAGTGCAAGCTTTGTCCTCAAACTTAAAAATTTGTCTTTGGTACAACTGTTCCCATGCTCAAAGGTAAGTAGAACTTTACACTGTGTTGGATATCTGATGGAGGAGTCATATCTGATCAGCCCAGTGGAATAATGGGCCTGCCATAATTTTCTACAGCTCTATCTATTAATATTCTTGTGGATTCCATAAGAGCAGAATTTCTACCTAGAGATAGTGAAGTGACTTCTGTTATGCATTGTAGTGCAAAGGAAGTAAGACAATTATAGCTACTATTACTGCTGGTGTTTATATTACAGTGTTGCACAAAAGCAGGAACTGGAGAGTCACTTCTCTTCAGCTCTATACAATCTCACAGCAAAAAGGCACAACCTGACACACTTTATTATTTGAAATTAGGTGCAACTGTTGAAGTGGTGTTTAGAATTGCACTAGAAGGCCCTTTTCCTTGTTCTTCCTCCCTCATTGATTTTGAAATCAAACAAAGTGTCTTCTCAGTATAATAGTACAAAGCAAAGGCAGCTGCATTTAGTACGAATTGTTGCTGTATTTGAAATGTCGATTTCAGTCTCCACACGTGGAAAATAAGATCTCTGCTGTCTTAGGTATTGCACACCATGGTATCTGGTATACAGATTTTAGTCTCGGTGGGATTCTTATAACCTCGGTTTTCTTTTACACACTCACATTGCTTGTTTTATAATTACATTATATATATATATATATATATATCAAGATTCTCACACAGCTATAGTGTTTTATTCAGATGACTGATGTAACTGAACAGATTCAAATGTAATCGGACAGCTACTCAGAAACCTACTGAAGAAAACCTTCTTTGTACAAATTATTCTTATAAGAGTTAACTAAATGTCAAAGCATAAATGAAAATATTTCTAGCAGATTTAAAGTACTTTGAAATTTAAAATGAGTGAATGTCTCCTGAAATGTTAAAGAAAAATATTAGGAAACAGTGGCATAACAGTAGCAAAGGTGTAACAAAAAGTGTATCTCAGTTAAAGTAATTCTTTGTGCATTTGCCATTTATTTACTTATGAAAGGGTTTTTTTCTCACAAAGAAAGAAATGTGCTGCTCAAACTCAACAGAGGAAAATAATAAATTCCCTGAGAAAATAAAAGCCTGATGGCTAATTGATGACTAGGCATAGAGTACTCTGAAACGTTTTGTAAAACAGAGAATAAGATTAAGACTTAAACTTATTTTTATTTTTCACTGCATGCCTTTTTGAGGAAGGTGAAGCAGAAAGTAGGGGTCTCAGAGCTGTATTCCTCTGGGCCATTGTGCAGCTGAGGCCACAGCAGGATGATGCATGTCAGGTGCTCCCCAGATCCTGCTGTTCTTTGCCCTTGTCATTGTATTAGTCAGGTATTATTCTGTTGAGCAAGAGGCCGGTGGGCAGAACACTGCAGCACAGAGGATCTACTTTCATTAAATGTGGGTTCCAAGAATTACCCACAATTGCATCACAGGAAAAGAAAGAGAAAATATCAAAAACATGAGACCCATAACTATAGTACTTCAGTTATTTCCCCAGATGGAGGTATGTTTCTGGCAACTTTTCTCTTTCCTTTTCTTCTTGCCAGCTTCCCAAACTGAGGGCAATTTTAGATCCTGATTAACCTAATGGCTACTTCCCTTTCTTGAATATCATCGTTCTTTGCTTTCATGGCAGAACTGTCCTTCCTGGTGAATTCAGGCCACGTGTCTGCCCTGTTCTTGGATAGCTCCAACGTTCTGCTCAGCATAATATTCTGCAAATAATTTTCTGACCTACAGCTAACCAGAAAACAGACATAATGGACCAGTCTTCTCTCCAGTCATTCACTGATCTATAGACTTCCAGCTCTCATGTGGAAGTACTAGTGGTATGGTACTAGTAACTTTTTATTCACTTTGTGTTTATAGCAGGGAAATGTTAGTATTGTGTCAATCCTTAGCAAGTGCTAGCTATTACATTTTCAGTTTGCTTGTTACTTTCCATCCTTCAGTTGAAGTCTTGCACCATGTTGGTGCCACTGCTGCGTAAACAGAACCAGCATTAGATCCCAGTGGATTTGTGATTGTTCCATAAATGCTTTAAGCAAGCAAAGCTGCCATTGTTCTCCTGTGCAGTGGCAGCTGGTATGCTAGCCCACTGTGCCAGACAGGGGCTTCCAGTGACATCTAGGGAGTTGGGTGCTTCTGGAAAAAGCAAATCAGATAAAGTGCAGTTGATGCGAACTGTACCAAAACACTGATGGCAATGCCCCAAGTAGGCACGAAAACCCTGGTGTTCTTTGCTGAATAAACACCACTAATTCTTCTCTCCTTTGATTCTCTATGTGTAGAATTTTCTGTACATGGATAGCAAGAAGGAAATAGGACGGGGAGGCGGGGTGGCTGGAGATCTAAATTTTCTGAAAACTGGGAAGAAACAAAGTAGCTTCAACAATGTAGTGCTCTTCCAGCTCTGCCTAAAGTATCATGTTCAGTATTAGAAGATGGCAAGTCTTTGAGCCTTTGCTAGTGATGTAGGTTTGGTTTTTTTCCTTTTTAAGCTTTTCTATCTACAGGAACAGAAATGGTAACAATTGAATTTTCTAAGTTGGTTTTAGTAACATTTATGGAATGTGCACCCTAGACATTTTCCACTTTCACTGAACTGCTCAAAACCCACAGACATTTGCCCACCAGACCAGTCGTCCTGGCTAAATACCAATATCAGAAGAGCTAGAAAGCATTTTTTATTTTGATTTGAGGAGAATTCTGGCACTTTAAATTTTAAAATATTACTTCACAGCTCAAAGATGCTGCAGTTAATTGTTCTGTTGCTGTGGTTGGGGATTTTTTAATAATATGTAAAGAGCATCGTATAAATACAGGCACATTTCTATTGTTTGTATTGAGTATTGTTTTTAATTGTATTGTATTTAAATGTACTCAGTGATAGATTCTTTTCCAGTTCTAATAATTGTTTGGTGAGATAAAATTTCAAAATAATGCAAATTACTTCATGCAAAATAATATGAAATAATATCTAATAGACTTGCTATTCAGTTTAGTTGATAATTCAGTATACAGAAGATACTTTTGATTCTCTTACAAAAAGCTCAAAACATGTCCATCAAAAACATGGACTGTTTTACAAATACAGCTGCTCATCTTATAATGACTTTTGACTTTTCCCAGAATTCTTTTAAGAAACTTTGGGTTTAAAACTTTTTAATTGGCTTTAATTTTAAATATCTTCTATTCAGTTCAAGAATCAGATGAGTATCAGTATTTATACCATAGTAGTAACTTGCCTTATCTCTCATAACGTGACACTGGCAAATAAGGACAACATCCTCCTGGTCTGCAAGAGGCAGCAGAGCTTGGCCAGCAGGTCAAAAGAAGTGATCCTTCTCCCCTGCTCAGCACTGCGGAGAGATTTCTGGAGTGCTGGGTTCAGCCTATGGGCTCACCAGTACAAGGCAGGCATGGACATACACTGGAGGAGGTCCAGCAAAGGGTCACAAAAGTAATGAAGAGGTCAGAGCATCTCTCGTCTGAAAAAAGGCTGGGGGAGATAGGACCACTCAGCCTAGAGAAGAGAGGGCTCAAAGGGGGAATCTTATTAGGGTGTATAAATATCTAAAGGGAGGGTGTAAAGCAGACAGAGCCAGGCTCTCCTCAGTGGTCCCCCGTGGCAGGACCGGAGGCAATGAACACAAGCTGAAACACATGAGGTTCTGTTGGAGTGTCAGGCAACACTTGCTTACTTTGAGAGTGACCAAACACTGGCACTGGTTTTACAGAGAGATTGTGGACTTTCTACCCATAGAGATATTCAAGAGCTAGCTGGACACAACCCTGGGCAACCAGCTGTAGTTGGCCCTGCTTGTCCAAGGAGGTTGGAGAAGGTGGCATCCAGAGATTCTTTTCAACCTCAATCAATCTGTAATTCTGTAACAAAATAGCTTTAAGTTACAGTTTAATAGGAAAGGAGATCTAAGATTTTAAAGAGAGTAAAATTTAGTCTTAACAGAATGAGAGTTTTTCTGTTGACTTCTGTCCAGGTTTTGGCAATAAAAAATTGCATAATAGGTAATTAATTTTTTAAAAAAATAATTCAGTAGAATATGATTAAGAATCGTATCTGAAATGCAGTCCTTTGATAATGTTATTTGATTACCAGTCATTAGACTGAATATGCTAGTTTTTTCATTCCTTCTTTCATAAGAAACCAATTGCATCCCCTTGGCATTTGTTGCAGATGAACAGGAGAGCTCTGGAGCAATTATTTATACTGTTGAGCTTAAGCGCTATGGTGGGCCTCTTGGAATTACAATCTCTGGTACTGAAGAGCCCTTTGATCCCATAATAATTTCCAGCCTTACAAAAGGAGGACTAGCTGAAAGGTAAGTTGGAAAGCATATTATTTTTAAATGCTCTCTTTGTCAAGGTAGAGGTTTTTGTTTACCCAAACCCCTTAATTTTCATTGGTTAACAACTGATTTTTTTTATAATTCTCCAAATCTGAGTTTATAATCTTTTTGCTGTTTTTGATCATTGACAAGCTCCAGGAGCATGAGCAAGATGTACATACTACACAAGGATTGTGGTCCTTATTATAGATCACCAAGGAAAACCTAAACAATCAAACTGCTCATCACAGGAACATTTTAGCAGCCTTTTAAAACCAATAGCCTTGTATAGGAACAATAAATAAAGAAAGCACTTCAAGTGTCCAAGTTTATCTGATCTCATCATACACTTATCTGCCACTGCATCTGTGTGTGCACTTACATACATCATAGGAAGCATTATCAGAGGAGCAGAAGTGATCCTCATGGTAAGTGATAGATAGAGTATAATGAAAATAAGGATTTCTGTCACCTGTTATTTCTCAGATTGAGTCATTGAAACTTGTACCTTTGGTGGTGGTTTCAGAGAGAGCTTACAGCACACAAAACATAATACTGGGCAAAGCCAGAACCAGCAGTGCATTTACACAAAAATACTTTATTTTCTTTTCTTGATTGACCCATCCTGAAGGCCAGGTTTGTGAAATAGCTGGTTACTTGCTTTTTAATGTTCTGAGACTTCTAGAAACTTGACTAATTTTAGGCTTTACTAAGCTGTCTGAGATTGCTCTTGAGCAGGTGGGCTGCAGTGAATTTCATCCACAGGTGATTAACTCAACTGTCACAGTACCGCAGAAAACCACATCATGCCTCAGATCTGCTATTGTCACTACTACAAAGGTGACTTGCCTTAAGTGTTTCTAACAAAAGAATTACTCTATGGCACAGCAATAAAAACAAAATAAAAGAAAGAAAGGGACATGAGACTTCCATGCTCCAAAATGCAAAGAAATTGCCTTTGTTGCCTTTTACACTCTCCTCTTAATGTTTTACTTCTCTCTCTTATTGTAGGACTGGGGCAATTCACATAGGAGACAGAATCCTAGCAATAAATAGTAGCAGTCTGAAAGGAAAACCTTTGAGCGAAGCCATTCATTTATTACAGATGGCAGGAGAAACTGTCACCTTGAAAATCAAGAAGCAAACAGATGGTGAGTGTGGCCAAGGGTATCATCCATGGTCCATAATGCACGTGTAATTGCAGATTAACAAGCATTTAGGCCATCCATGGAAAAGCTATGTGTCAAGAGTAAAAAGCAGATTCTCAGAACTGCAGTAAAGCAAGGATCAACACCTTTTTTTTATATAATCCTATTCAGCTACCAGTCCCAAGAAATTTTCTGTGCCTGTGGGTCACGTGAGTGAACTAAGCGATGCTGAAGATGAAAACTCTGCTGCACAGAAATCTGGCAAGCTCTCGGACATCTATTCCACTACAGTCCCAAGTGCTGACAGCACAGTAGAGTCATGGGATGGCTCTGGTATTGATACCAGCTTTGGAAATCAAGGTACTGTAAAAAATAAATCGACATTTAAAGCAGGAATTATTGCCTTCATGGTTGACCTTCCTTTGCCCTAAGTAGAACTTTTTACTGCACTAACTTTTAACCCTGTACTTTATAATGTGTTGCACATACCTCAGCAGGCAGGATAGTTTCTTGCACTTGACTGGCCTCAGATTAATTATTTCATGAGGATGCGATGTGTTACAAAACATTTATCAATACATTAACAGGCTTTTGTTAGTTTTACTGACATTTGAATAACTTGGTCCATAGCTCATCCACAACTAAATGAGTTTATCTTTCAAGTACAGATCAATGCAAGGCACAGAACACTCAGATGTTCCTGAGTTTGATGCCCATATACATTAATTTTTAAATGACAAGAGATTTTTTATAAACTGCTGAAGGGCAACATTAATCATTAGTCATGCCTAAGATTTGTAAATCTTTTGCTTCTTCCTCATTCCTGCAGTATTAACATCTAACTCTCAGCTGTCAAAAACAATCATTCTATTTAAAGACATGATTTTCCATAATGATAATTTTTTTCACCTTTCTCTGACTATTGTTTTACATAGGATTTTCAAATAATTTCAGTTTGTAACACGTTTATTTAGGCATTGAAGGACATAGATATCCTGTAATATTCTTGATAACAGGAAAAATAACTTACACACAACTTCAGTGTTTTATTTAACTCTTAAAAAAATGTTTATTTCCATAGTAAAGCATGTATTCCCATTACCTGGCAGGTATTTGGACAGATAGATCCTTACTTCAAATAATATTTTCACTGGAATTTGGATGAATTTGATGCCTTTCCTTAACTGTGTTGATCAGTTTATCAAAATAAGTTATATTAGATTTTCTTTAGATATTTTTAAGTTCTAAGAAGTATTGATGAAAAAGTGCCAGAATGGTCATTCTCATTTTCTGGATGAATTAAAGATGTTTGGAGCAAACTGTGGAAAGGATTGAGTCCCAGAATGATTTCCAAAGTCCTGATGATTTGGGTGCTGTGCCAAAGCTGAACCAGTATCTCAAAGTGGATTTTCTTTTTAACTCTCTTGAAAAAATCAGCCAAGATTTGGCTGGATACATGGCACCTCTGTTAAACAGCCTGAGATTTGTGCCTTTATCCCTTGGTGTTGTCATGGCCCCCATTTCTATTGAAGTTCATTCTGTCTTGCCCCATCAAACTGAGTTTGGCTTTTCTCCAAACCTTTCTTGGCAATAAGCACAGACTAAGCAAGTTGAGGAGTTTAGGGGATGTTTCTGGAGCACCTATCCTATTAATTAACAATTTAATGTTGGTGAGCTGTCTTTTCTCTACTTGAATTGGTATTCCATTTTGTACCTTTGTCTTATGTGTCTGCCTTACTAATCCGGAGCCTTCACCACACAGCAGTCACATCTTCCCAACCAATACCTTTCCTAGAATCTGGGACTATGTTAATACCTGACAATTTGCTGGAAAATGCTCACAGCCTTGTAGTTACACAGCATTTCAGGGAGACAGGCCTAGACTGATTTATGTTCTCAGAACCCTAGCAAAAGGGCACATAAGGAGCCAAGTTCATGGGATTTTTTAATGCATCTTTGGAAACTTTTTTTCAATATATCTGAAGTACTTTTCTTAATAACTTAGCTTTAATTTTGGGCATGTTGTTGAATATGACTCTGTTAACACATATTTAACACATCCATAACACGTGATTTATTCATTACTGTTCAATCTAGAATGTTGAATTGGAAATTGATAAATCATGGCAGTATCTAGAATTAAATGTAGAAGCAGCTGAGACATAAACAGGAAGACAACAGTCAGATATATTTAAGACTTTGCTTTCAGTGGACTTTCACAAGAGGAGCTCTAGAGCACACCTAATTCCAGGCATAATCTAGGTCAAATAATCTGGCTACAGAAAAATACAAGGTAATAATGACAAATTCAACAGTTCTTGACAACCCAGTTTCAGAGGTGTGCTTTCCTGGCATTTCAGCATTTCAGCATTGCTGTAAATTAGTAATTCGTGTTTTTAGGACACACCTATCAGGCTTCAGGATATAACTTCAATGCCTATGAATGGAGGAGTCCCAAGCAGGCCAGTTTGTCCCCTCCAGGCAAACCACGGAACCACCCGTTTCATGATGCAGGGCTGAGTGATGAATGGGATCGATCTGCAGCAAGCACGTAAGTTCCCATTCAAGTTCCTGTTCTCTGGTTTGCAGCTGCAGCAGTGCCTCAAAAATGAGCACTTACTGCCTTGAATGAAATTATGTTTTTCTAATGAAGTTATAGCAGCTCTTCCTTTAAATATGAGATGCAGTATACTTAATGAAATTTATTGTACTGGATTAGTGGTCTTTATGGAGGATTATGATGCCAAAACCAAGACATATATTTATTTCAAGTTACTTCAGCCAATAAAACACAGCATTTATCCCTTAAGAATAAACAAACAAAAAAATTAGGGCATTTCCCTGGTCAAGTTTCAGAAAACATCTGGTCTGTTTTCCACTCCACAATAATAAACCTACAGATAATGTGGCTAAAGACAACTGGTGTGTTAATCTTTTGTCTCCTATGAAAATTCATTTTGGTTTGGGCAAAGAAGAAATTACAGTCCTCATCCATAAATGCTTGAGACATTCTCATTCACTACGAGTAATTCAGTAGGAGTAAAAAGTAATCCAGGTACCAGTGTCTTGTCCAAACTATTAGTATTTTGCCATGCATTTATTCTTCCTCTCCTGGGAAGTAAATGTCATTTTCAGTTAATTTCTCCATAAATAAAATAACTTCCTGAGGAAAAACTTCTTACTTCACAATTCCTGGAAGCAGTGAAGACCCCAAAATCTTTTATCTTCTATTCTAAGTTTTCTTTTCTTTTGGATTTGTTAGTGGATCCACTACAGAGACTTGGATAATTTCTGCCAATGAACAGAATGTGGGATTCTTCTTCAGATGTGGGAAGACAGGCATCACAGTAAAAGAAATTTTGTGCTCTTTGCACCCACCGTCAGGATCTGCAGACATGCATGTCCTTCATGAGAAATACACTTTTTTGGTATGCCAGCACAGTGAGCCTGAAATCCCAGTCTGTGAAAAATTAAAATTTAGTACTAAAAAAACCTTCCTGGTGCCTATATAAACATACTGGGTAAGGAAATCCATGAGGTCCAGTCTGTAACCTTTGAAATACAAATCAAGGCAAAGTTTAGATGCCGCTTTCAGAATCTGAATGACAAACCCTCTGATACAGCCCATGGCTTTGTGGCATTTTGTCTGGAGACAAGCCTAGCGAGATGACAGCTAAGATATGAGCAAGTGTGAATTCTCAGTCCATATCCAGCTCCTTTGGTCCCTACTGCAGAAGCATAAGTTTTCTTAG
This sequence comes from Acridotheres tristis, assembly GCA_037013685.1. Classification (NCBI taxonomy): domain Eukaryota; kingdom Metazoa; phylum Chordata; class Aves; order Passeriformes; family Sturnidae; genus Acridotheres; species Acridotheres tristis. The sequence goes on along the minus strand of CM072885.1, from coordinate 26,491,070 downwards.
GCTAGTAGTGGACAGTGTTTAATAAAGGAAACTAGATAGTTTTCCTCATACTGCCCATTCTTGGCAGCCTAATATTTTAATTTCGTAGGGTCATTATCCACAGTTACAGCCCATATTTTGCTTCTCAAATGAGATGCAGCCACGGATTCCAGAACATCTACTGTTTTACAGCTGTGTAAGTAAGGGGCTGAAAAAGTTGACGAGCAGTGAATTGCAGAGCTGGACGGTAAAACACAGAATCCTCTAAATGAAAAGCACATGTTCTATTACCATTTTAAACCACTGTTCAGCAGAAAGTATGCACATCAAATAGTCTTGTTCTGCTTGTCAGTGTGACCTACACCTGAGACATACACTACAAATTAAAATAATGATTACTTTAATGCTGTATCTGTAAAATGGATGGTACCACATCTGATGGTGTTGCCATCCCAAGTGCTGGCGTATTTGAAAAGGCTATGTCTGTTCTTCAAGCCTGTTACAGGAACCCCCAGGAAAGCACATCTTCTCTTGTAGTTCTAGCTAAACAACTTCTCTTCTTCTCTAGATCTAGAAAGTAATTTTTTCTTACCTTTATTTTGTGTAGCACAGCTTCCAATAATATGTGGCAACAGAAGGAGACTGAGACATTGGGAGAGAATCACGAAAATCCTTTAAAGCAAACATCTGTAGAAAAATCAGGTGGAGAGAGCATCAGGAGCATGAAGAAAGAGAGAAAGATCTGGAAAGGTGCCTCTGGAGGGCAAAGGAAAGGTGGGGGACAGCTGGAAGAGTGGAATACTTCCAGGTAGGAAACCAAAAAGTGCACAAAAGTGAGATCCAGCTGGGCTGATGGAGAGGTGGGGGGGTGGGGTGGGGGCAGAGGATGTGAGAAGACAAGGAAAGAAAAACAGTTGAAATGAGAAAAACAGGGTAAAAGCAGAAAACAGTACATTAACTTGCTGTTGATTGACAAGGAAATTTCAGTGGGCAAGCAAATGAAACCACTCTCTCACCCAGTGTCTACCTTTCACTGGCAGATAGGACAAGTCTGTTATAGTTCCTGCTCTAGAGAAAATGTTTAACATGCTAAAACATCAATTCTTACAGGAATGTCTGTCAGATCTAAGAACCTCCTGATTAAAAAACTAAAAAACCACAAAGATTTTGTCTCTCATATGGCAGTAAGAACCAAATCATAGACTCCCATGTCTTCATTATCTGTCCTACTGCCTTTCCTTCAGACTTTTTATGCATCTGAATTTCTGATGGCTCTTTAAATAGGTGTCAGAAAATCAAATATGTTCATTATAGGTCAAACAATATTTCATATGACTTAAAATCAATCCCTCAGGTTTTAGATTGAAAAGGTATCTAGATAAATTATTTTGGTACCTATTTTCGTTTTTTGGGTGTAGTAGCTCAGCTACAAATTACTCATGTGTCTGTAATGAAGATGCAAAAATTGAGACTTCACACACCAGGAGACAAGACTCAGAGAAAGAGCAAAAGAGGAGAGGAGAGCTGAAAAAGAAATTGCTTCAACTAAGAAGTCCAGACATAGAGGCATCATGATTTTATATTTCACAGAAGTCAGAGAAGAAATGGACCTCCAGTTCTAGGAAATCCAGGTTTTGCTGTCATAGACAATTCCTTCAAATTATCCCGTTCATTAGCTTCAGTTCTGTTTGATATCATTAATATGCAATATAGCAAGAGATATTGTAATGGATAAATTAGTCTGCATTCAACATTGGCTATTGAAAGAACTACATAGATTTATTGAAAAAGCTCATTTCAGATGTCAAGGATCTTTCTAAAATCATGTTTTAAATACTTTCTTGTCTTTCCTGGGAGGAATTGCATCTGTGATCTGAGTAGGTATTCTTGCCATTGCTGTATCTATTGCAATATCTTAGAAGAGACACTGATGCTAGGTGGAGAATCATTGCAATAAGAGATTGAAATGGCTGACCATTGTCTGCTTGACGGACTGTAGCTGTAAAAAAGCATCTCTGAGGCAGAGTATCATGTGTGTGAAGCATTCAAGCTGTTCTCCCTTGTGCTGGGCAATTCTCTTATTTAAAAGCTATTCTATAAACAGAATTACATTTACACTATTCTCAGTAATACGTTGTTTGTCAAGCAAGGCCTCAGATGCTTCCATAATAGTATTTGCTCTCTTTATGTGCTGTTAAGCACCACTAGCTGCAGTCCATGGACAGCTGCTCCAAAGTAACAGCTTGCTGCCACCAAAAGGGCAAATTGTCACGTTCTTTCCTCATCCTTCTTCCTCTGTGCCTTTCACATAATCAGCCCTCTCCCATGAAGCAGCTCTGATGCTTGTGTGAACCTTTACTGAGCTGCTTCCCCTCGCTAAGATAGAAAACCTCCTGCTTCCCTCCCTGTATACATGCATACACTGTAGAGGTGTTGCTTTCAGACCTCACTTGCTGAGCAACTTCCCTAAACATCACTGTCACCAACATCTGTTCAAGAGTGCTTTTAATAAAGCTTTGGTGCATTAATGAAACACCAGAGACCGAAGTTTCCATGCAAGACAGTACATCCCTGAAAGTTTCTCTGTGTTTATGAATTAAATGATTGGAGCAGTTTATATTATGGTGATCAGGTGGGCTTAAATTGATAAATGCAGCTTAGGCTGAAGGAATCAGGTAAAAAGCACCACCAAGCCTCTTTTGCAAAATGTTGTTTGCAAAAAAAAAAACAAAAAGAGGACTCTTTCCATATTGCCTGGGAGAAGCCTGTAAGGTTGAAAGATTTTATTGCAAAAATTTTTTGCACAGAGCAGCTCTGCACACAGCTACTGGTTGATTCATTAATTTTCATAGGGAGGTCCCAGTTTCAATCCAGTAAAAAATGTGTATTGAATTATTCTTGGAATCTATTTACTTTGTTACTGTACAACTCGCTGCTCAGATCGTGCCAGCTGCTAGTGACTGCCAGGTTTTTAGAAGGCTTGTCTGTCATGTGCTCTGCATGTCCATCCGGCCTCTCCTGATCAACGACTCTTTCCCACTCTCCTGCATAACGTTCTGTCATTCAGGTTGCAGTCTGTGGCAAGGCACGTGTGTAATATATATTTTTTGGGGGGGGGGGGGAAGTCCACATTTTTTTTAACTTCTCATTGTAAATCTAGCTTCACAGGTACCCATGATAACACCGAGGCTGACCAGGAGGAAAATTTCTGGTCTCAGGCTCTGGAGGATTTAGAGACCTGTGGCCAGTCAGGAATTCTGAGGGAACTAGAGGTAGAACAATCTTAACCTTTCTTTCCAATTATAGAGAAATATAATGGTTTTGGTTTGGTTTACATACATTTTATTTTCTCATTTTTTTCTCTTAAGTTGCACTAATCACACCAATTCATTTAAAAGCTTTAACCCCTGTCCACAGGACATGCATCTGTGTTTGAGAAACATGACTCTCTTGGTACCTACCCTTTACCTTTATATTTTTGGTTGTGCAGCTGCCTTCCCTGCCCCTAACTAGAGCTTTTTTCTTTTGTACAATGCAACCAAAATTCTATAAACATGTTCACCCCAGCGATTTTGACTTGCAGCTTCTGCTGTGCATAACCATCAATGCTGTCTGTACAGGCAGCAAATGGCACAGAACTTCTAAGTGGGCATACTCTTCCTGCAACAATACATTCCATTCTCTGACAGATGCTTCATGCAGCTTTTCTTAGTATGTTGTAGGTTGTCTTTTAAATTGAAACTTAATTTGATTAAGATGGACATAAAAGAAAATCAGCTTTTCAAAATGTTGACCTGTAATTGCACCACTCTGAAAAAAAAAGCAGCTGTGAGAAATGTTCATTATACAGCAATTTCTTCACCATGTAGCAAATTTTCATACTTCATCCTTAAGTTTATTACAAATCTAACCATCCTTCATGTTAGATTGTGCTGAGAGCATCAGGGGAAGAAAACAGAGCAGAGTAACTTGGGAGTCTTTAATTTTATAATCACCTTTTCTCTAAGTTATCTAATCAGAACAATTACCATTATACTGCCCATTAAAGCTACAGAATGAAAGGTCCTAAAATATTTTCTTTTATGTTCTTTTAAATTCCTGGAGCTGGAAAACTGGCAGAATAGCATTTTCATTTTAATGTTACATAAAGTCCTTTAGCAGCCAGGAGGAATGTGAATGGCATAACTGGGTGAAAGTTTTTCAGATCAGATTAATTTACTTCCTCAGATTTATGGCTTTTGTATTGCATGTATGGGTAGCAAAATGTATTTCTCATAAATTTTTTATTGAAAACCAGAGAAATGTAGGAGAAAATGTTATACTGGTTTAATTCCATAGTTCGATATGGTTCAGTACTGCAGGCTTCTCTTGCAGTTTTCACTATTCAGAGCATAATAAAAGGATATGGAAATAGATCATTCCAAAAGGGAAATAGGTCATCCGTGCTGACCAGAATTCAGTTACTTCAACACACTGAATTTTCCTCAGCCTTTCACAAAAGTGAAATTCAGAACTGTAGATGTACCATTTATAGCACTGCCACATTGCACAACCCCCAGCTCTGAACAGAAAGCCAGACTCATGCAGTATGACAGGATGCTGAGAGTGGCCATGCCTCAACTTTATGAAGTGCCATGGCATAGTCAAGGACTCCTTATCACTTTTCAAGGTCTTCAGCCAAAGAGCTGAAAGAAGGCTGTTTGCCAAGTCCTCTGGCTACTTTTGCTGCATCAAGCAATAATATCAGTTACTACTGAGCAAAAAAAGAGTA